>OX457028.1:18826951-19408142 GCA_949752745.1 Protula sp. h YS-2021
TCTTCTTATTTTCTTAGAAAAATGTAAGAAAAAAACAAAACAAAAGAAAAATAAAAAAATGAAATATTCCTCTCTCTAGCGAATGGCAAGGCATATACCAATGGAATGCTTCTCTAAAATTCACAGAAAACAGTCCTGTCCGTCAATTGAATAAAAAATTATAACACAGATATATTTATTTTGTTTAACTTTCAAAAATACTTTTTATTACTTTTAAAATCCCGAAAAACTCTCATCCAAATGAAATACAAGGAATGGAATCTTTCTGCCCCAATTCGGATGAAAATAAATCCAGATATTACTCGAAAAAAGACGCATCACCGCGCACATCGAGTCACAACCTAAGAGCTGAATCCCCTCTAATAAGAAGCCGTAACCGACCACCCCCTCCCCGCCACCACAACACACATGCACTATGACATATTATTTATTTGACAAATTAAAAGAAATGGTATATTTTTTATTTTACCACATGATTTTCAAAGCATATTTTAAAAGCATCTTGTGCAATTGAGAAAAACAATATAACTGAGTTTTTAATATAAAACTTTTTACACGTTATTAAGAAACATTCACGTTATAGCATCAACGTCACTTTCTCCTGTGACCACTTTTAAACTTTTAGTTAACTGCAGCATTTAACTTCTGAAAGTTGGTTAGATTAAGATTTTCAGATAACTAGCTTCATGAATACCAGTTAACCCTTCTGTTTTCTAACCAAAATTGTTAGAGTTAACTGAACAGTTAACTGAGCAAGATATCTGCAAAGTTAACCTTTGCGAATTCAGCAGCAGGCAGTTATCTGCCATAGCAAAGATGACCAAAGAAAATCATTACATTGTATGAGAATTAGTATCCCCACCCTAACATCTATGCCCAGAACGAAACAAATTAAAAAAAAATTGTCAAAACCAATATTATTTGTAAGTGATATCAACGCAAACAGCACATTCTGGGATGACCAGACAGCCGGCTTTAAAGGATAGATAATATAAATTCTCGTGGACTATCATTGATATTTAATTATAAATCACTTCTATTGACCTGAACACAACATCTACTAATTTATGCATTATTTTAACTCCTTGGAAGCGATAACTTCCTCATTTTAGTAAGCTCAAATATATCTTAGCGTGAGCTTTAAAATGGAATTTTTAAAAGGCAGGCCGTTCTCTTATGCAACTATGTGAACAAAAATTATCAGAAGAATTATAGCCATCAGTTTTGACGCATAAAGAAACGAAAGAACTGGATACCGACCTAAATGAAATCGTTTCAGAGTGCGACTTGGTGCGGAATATTTAGAGCAAGGCCTTTGGTTTACCTCAAGGTCACATTCTATCAATTCTACTTTTCCTGATAAAAATCAATAGTATCACAGACATTCTCAAACAAGGGATGAAAAGATTGCTCTTTTTAGACGATATTGTTTGTTTTATATAGGTTAAACCATTGGTTTTAAATATATAGCGTGCCCACGCAGTCCTTGTAGCGTCTCTGGCTTTGAGAACCTTACAAATACAAAGAACGGGTTGGGATAAATTGATTTTATTTCATATAAAATCGTACTCAGTTAAAACGATTTACATTACAGTAGTTTAATATGTCTACACACAACTACATGTACACAGGTATACATCTATAATTATTTAGAAACAGGAGCATATAGTTTATTTAGATACGCGAACAGCAATGGGGTGGGGTGGGGGGGGGGGTAAAATTTTGAAATTTGAGAGCAATATTTTTTGTGTTAACGCAAACGCAGCTAGCAAAGTTCTGAATTAATTGCTCTGAGCAGAAAGTGGGAGAGGCCGGCGCTGTTCTATAATTGACCAATAAGGTTTGAGGTATGTGTGTGTAGAGGAGGGGTAAGGAAGACTCCCGTCGCCGTGGAGTCTAGAATACCGGAGTAATTTTGATAGCGTATCTCAAGAGCAAATATAAAAGTGACACAACTGCCGCCCCTAAGTCTGAGACAGAACACGGGGAGTAAATATTATGCAAGACTCAAGGGAATGACATCTGTTGCGATAACACCTGTTTAAACAAAATTAACAATCTTAATTTTCCATTAAACCATTGGTTTTAAATATATAGCGTTCCCACGCAGTCCTTGTAGCGTCTCTAGCTTTGAGAACCTTACAAATACAAACAACGGGTTGGGATAAATTGATTTTATTTCATATAAAATCGTACTCAGTTAAAACGATTTACATTACAATAGTTTGATATGTCCAAAGAAGTCCTAACCCGTTTAAGTAGAAGTTGTCACGGTGTTGTATATGATAAAATGTCAGACAGTGGGACAGTCTTGTGTGATCCTCCGTGGCTCGGGGGTATGACGCTCGACTATGAAGCATGAGGTTCCGGGTTCGAAACCGAGCTCCGACAATAACCTTTTATGTTTAACTGGTGCAACATTACCGCTGTACTAAAGAAATATAATTGCAATTACCAGGAACACAAAGAATAAATTAACTTCCCTTGAAATTTTAATAATCTCAGTTTTGTAGGATCCACATAATACAAAAACATAAGCCAGTCACCACAGTGTTAATATCCGGATTGGTCTAGTGGTTACCAACCTCGACCATAAAGCGGGAGATCCGGGTTCGAGCCCGGAGGTGGGCGATGATTTTTTTTATTTATTTATTCACCATTTAAGCGTTCAGCTATGATTTTGGAGTGTGACATTCGCAACCGGAGGGGAATTGCCAGGTATCTTTCGTATGCATCCAAGCGCCAGGCTCCCTGCGTTTAATTACGTGGGGCGCAACACCGCAGGAAAAGGCGTAAGTCGCGCCACCTCGATTTTGTAGATGAAGCAAACGCAGCATTTCGAAAGGAGTCGAACTCGCTATCCAATATGGCTTCTTGCACGACCACTCCTGTAATAATACCTCACGCGAATGAGCAGACATATGATTGAAAAAATCAGCTAAAGGTACTCTGTGAACTAGGTAGGTAGCCATTGGCAACATGTGAAGTCTACTAATTGAATCAGCCACCTTATTATTTCTAGACTGAATGAATTTTGCACAAATTTTACAGTTATGCAAAGCACAAGTAAATAAAATATCCCTGAGTAAAACACAGCCCATGGTATTGCGAATAGATCCGTGGTTAATCGAGTGAAGTACAGTTATGTTGTCAGTGCGTAGCGTAATTACACTGTTCCGGTACAGCGGTACCCATCTTTTAATAGCTAGCGTAGTAGCAGCGAGTTCCTTAATATTAATATGCGAGTTTGCCAGCATTGGGAAGTCTTTTTCCCATTGTGTATAAAACCAATCGCTTATGGAAGCGTTAGCGATGAGGGCGGCGCCACCCCCTTGCGAGCAAGGGTCTGTGACAATATATGCAGCTTCGGGCTCAACTTTCTGCAAAAAGAAAGACGTACCGTTGAAGTGGGTGCATAAATTTGCGATAGTGCGTAAAGTTTGCTGGAGATCACGTGATATGCGCGTGCGGTGCTGAGGACGTTTTAGTGCTGACATAGCTTCGATTAAACGCCTCAGTGTAGGTCTCACAGAGTGAATCACTGAAGCTACCCAATTTAACCGCCCGATTAGTACTTGTAAATCATGTTTTGACGCTTTTTGGCGCGAGAAATCCCAGGTTTTAAGCGTATCAATAATATCCGTAAGTTTTTGTTCCGGAATAGAAATCTGACCTTTCCGCGTTTCAATTTGTGTGCCCAGGAATGTTAACTTTTGTGCTGGACCGACACATTTTTCCCAGCTAATAGTGAAACCGAGGCGTTGCAACAGTTCTATTAGCGTATCCATGGCTATTGTGCACTCTTGATAGGTAGGTGCGCTAACGAAAAAATCGTCAATTAGACAGATAGAGGCGGCAATACCACGACGACGTAGCATACGAACGACACTTTGGGAAATGCGATGAAAAGTACCCACGCTTAGTGAGGCACCGAATGACAAACGTGTGTCAATCGTGTATGTATAGTGTTTGTCCCCCTCAAAGCGCCATTCTAAGCCAGTAGCTCTACGCGAATCAATGCTTACTGGAGCGTGTCTGTATGCGCTCTTTAAATCAACTTTCGCCATGTACCAGTTTTTATCTACCAAGTTAACGGCTGTGTCGACTGTCACAAACTTGTGTTTGTCCGGAATCGCATAATTATTTACACTAAGCCCCTCTGGTTGTGAGCAGTCATGAATTAAGCGTACAGAACTATCATCTTTAGAAACACAGGATAAAGGACTTACTATTGTTGGTTTATGTTGCACTTTTACGTACCGTCCGAGTTCGAGTTCTTTGCGTATTTGCTTTTCTACCTCGCATCGATACGTTATTTCTGCCTTTTTACTGTTTAGGCGTTCTACCTCAGCCATGGGGGTGTTTGGGGTTATAATGTCAAAACCATATTTCAGACCGTTTACCAAGAATTCATAATCGGAGTCCGTTTCGAGTTCACAACACCATGAGTCGAGGTTATCTGTCAGTGTGCTAGAGACGCTTAATTCTCAGTGACGCCATTGTGGGTGTGGCTTATGGCATCCGGGCATAATACATACATGCGAAAATTTACAGTTTACTCTTCTTCGCCCAAATTACGTTTGGTAGCTGCGGCAAATTTCCACGCCCGTTTTGGGGTCCGCTGGAGCGTGTGCGCGGGGTTTACGAGCGTTCTCTGGTGCAGATTTGTGACTGGTTTCTCTATTTCCCCTATGCAGTCTGTCGGAAGACAGATATTTAAGACCCAGGTGGAAGGAATCCTCTCCCCATCTCAGCTGCCCTGCTGATTGTTGCAGTCTGTATTCCTAATCAAACAGCATTACCCGTTCGCAATCGTAGCTTTGCAGATACTCGCCGATTTTAATCTAGTAGGTTAGGTAACCACTGATTGCTGCTGGAGTGCATGGCAGCTGTCCGGTCCTTAACAGTTCACCGAGAATTCTTGTTGACCCAACCATGTACTGGGGTACCGAAGTATCGGCTGGTTTGGGTTTATTTTGCCGCGGCGTTGTAATAATTTTTGCATTACCGAGTTCAATGCACTCTTCTTCTCTCGGTTGGATTACAAGACCACAAAAATCTTGGACTAGTAAATTTTTGTCCGTACCTGAGTGACGTCCGTCTAGCCAAGGGTCACGAGCAGGAGTGTCGGTTTCCACCAGTAGATTGTCAGCTTCGTGCACGGATTTTAAGAGGTCACTGATATTTGTACCTCTAATACTGTCGTTATTCACTGTTGAGACAGCCGCATCGACAGGTGCGAGTTGGAGAGGAGCATTCGTCGACTGCTTTTGTAGCCCTTCAATGGCTGCAGTTAACTGTATGGTTTGTCCAGGGGACAGTTTCAGTTTTGCGACCGTGTTCTCATCTACTTTAGCCAGTATATCCAAATAGTCTATTTCGGCTGTAACTAGCTTTTCTATGGTTGCTGGTTTAACCCTGTAATTCTCAAGGTATTTCCTAAATTCTTCCAATTCAGCCATTGCACTATCCACTTTGACCACACAAACAAATAATTCCAACTGTCTTCTATTAATTTTAAAATACTAGTTTTTAAACACGGCAAAAAAAAACTGTTTATGTCATATTATTCTATCCATTTTCCTTTAAAGTTTTTATATAGGTTTTTAAAGGGGGGTAAAATTTTGAAATTTGAGAGCAATATTTTTTGTGTTAACGCAAGCGCAGCTAGCAAAGTTCTGAATTAATTGCTCTGAGCAGAAAGTGGGAGAGGCCGGCGCTGTTCTGTAATTGGCCAATAAGGTTTGGGGTATGTGTGTGTAGAGGAGGGGTAAGGAAGACTCCCGTCGCCGTGGAGTCTAGAATACCGGAGTAATTTTGATAGCGTATCTCAAGAGCAAATATAAAAGTGACACAACTGCCGCCCCTAAGTCTGAGACAGAACACGGGGAGTAAATATTATGCAAGACTCAAGGGAATGGCATCTGTTGCGATAACACCTGTTTAAACAAAATTAACAATCTTAATTTTTCATTAAAGCATGAATGTAATGTAACATCGTCTTCAGTGCTGCCTTCGAATTGAAAATGTTTTTAAATTTTTCCAAACTAAAAGGGTCTGCATATACTTCGGTGACAAGCAAAACCCCTATACCATTCATTTCTATTTAATTAAAATATTAAAATACCTGTGTTAGAGAAAAACAAATTTATAGGTTTAATTTTTTATCCTAAGTTGAGGTTTATCCCTCACCACAAAGAGTTGAAAAGAAAAAGCAAATAGGCATAGAATTTGATGAAGGACATTTTGGCACATGACTTGGAAGCACACAGAGATACGAAAGTTTTGTTCAGTAGATCTAGTGTAGCATTGTCTATGGCCCAACTAGAACATCCTATCTGGTGTTTTTCTATAAGATTCAACATCAATGTCTGCGGCTATGCTTAAATGTTTGCCGAACTTCACCAGCTGACCAAGTAACAATGCACCTAACACCACTGATGCATTAAGGTTGTGATAGCAATGAATTTTTACAGAAGCCTGGTGTAAGAGCCAGGGAAATCACAAATTTTGTGTACGGCTGTAGAGTCCAAAATCTTTTTCCTGCATTCTTTATTAATATCACTAAAAAAGAAATATATCGTATTTTGGCACTATATGAAGGCTCAGTCAGGAGGTGTGACTCCGTCCAAACAAATTCTCACACACTCACAAAAGTGTAGCCTTTTGAAACTTTACACAGTGAAAAATACACATATTGCAACATTGCAGTGCTTTGCAGATCAACCAAAAATTATCTATGCACGGTTCTGTTTCGTTTTCTTAAAATTAAAAAATTACTAAAATAAGAAATTTATTTTGTGGAGGTATTTTGTATTTGTCATCTGGGTATGTATTCAGCGAATTCTATTTTTTCTCCCACAAACAAAGAACATATATTGGAAGTGTGTTAAGGTGGCTATTTGTTTATTTTTCTTCAATTAAAAAGTTACAATTGGGCTGAAAATTGCCATTACAGCTGTGGCGTTCTGTACACCTATATATCTGTCAGCAGTAAAATTTCTCTCTGTTTTGCATTTTTTATTATTTTATTTCTAAACATACCACCTCACATCCATTCATCTCACATTTTTCATTTACATTCATCCACAAAAAGACGGACACCAGGCTCTCAAGTGCCGAATGTCGCGGCATTCTAAAACACTATTGCAAAGAATTTTTGTAAACGCCATGCTTTTTTAACACTGAACTTTGTAAACATAACTACAATCACAGCTTCCAGTCACACTGTTTTTATATCCCACGCCCACTTATAAAAACACTTTTTACATTAAATATATTTCATTTAATATTTTAATGAAAACGTACGAAATGATGCTCACATACAATACCTTCATATATGAGATTGGGGGTAATTATACCATTTCATCATGAACTTGTTTTCGGACAATGAACTTCTGTTTGCTGAAATATTTCTCTACAAAGAGTGTTCAAAAAATTTAAACTGCGTCCTGTATTTGTTATCTTTGTTTGTCATATATATTCTTTCGAAAGTAATAAAATGTTATTTAGAGCTAATTTATTTACTTCACTGAAACTCAGAATTCGTTCTTCAAAGGGAAAATTCCTGATTATAAATTTGATTTTATTTGACGGGGAAGTGTAGCATTGAAACACCCAGGCGTAGAAACACCACATCATTGTATGGGTTCATCCAATGGCTGGGCTAAAACAATACAGATGCTATCGAAACAGCACATACAGTTATCTCTCCATGAAACGCGACTATACTGCTGATGTAATTTAAAACAACAGATGTATTGGGATGGTGTACTGGGACGGGCCGTTATATTTCTTTGTTAAAAATGTAGAAAGTAATGCAAATAAAAATCCGAGAAGAACATTTATAACATTTAATTATCCACTTACCATTTTGCTCTTAGCACCCACACTTAACATTATTTGATGGATTGTCGGTATTTAAACACGATGAATTTCACATGTACAATAATATATAATATATAATTTTTGTTTTCAACGGAATAATCATTTTACCCACCCCCTATTTCAGGAAAAACGCGGACAATTCGATGTTACCCACTCCCTATTTTTTTGTTTTAAACTTTTCCGCGTTATTTTGTACGCGCATTGTTGCCATATTTGATAAAAGTGCCCCCCAACCCTCCCCGGGTTTCTATGGACCGGGTGTTCCTATGCAACTGTCTGTGGATTTGGCCCATATTCTTAATCAGATGTGCTGTTTCTATGGATGGGGTATTCCTATGCAACTGTCTGTAGATTTGGGCCATATTCTTAATCAGATGTGCTGTTTCTATGGATGGAGTATTCCTATGCAAATGTCTGTGGATTTGGCCCATTCTCTTAATCAGATGTGTTGTTTCTGTGGATGGGGTATTCCTATGCAAATGTCTGTAAATTTGGCCCGTATTCTTAATCAAATGTGCTGTTTCAATGGATGGGGTATTCCTATGCAACTGTCTGTAGATTTGGCAAACATTCTTGATCAGATGTGTTGTTTCTATGGCTGGGGTATTCCTATGCAACTGTCTGTAGATTTGGCCTATATTCTTGATCAGATGTGTTGTTTCTATGGATGGGGTATTCCTATGCATCTGTCTGTAGATTTGGCACATACTAATTCTATATGTGCTGTTTCTATGGCTTACAGCTATAGGATTGACCCATCCCACACCAATCAACCATTAAATAGCCCATCTTGTTCACAACACAAGGCAGTTTGTTCCCATTTTTAAAGGGGAGAAGAAAAATATGTGCTATTCCTATAGCCAAATATGGGCTGAAGCTTTAGAAGCGCAAAACAACGAAGATGGCGTAAGTGTATGCCTCGCATCTATAGGATGGGCCCATCCTACGGCTGGGCTAAATCTATGCAACAGGATGGGCACTGTTTCAAACCATACGAAATCGTATCAATTGCTGGGGCGTTGTATTCTTGACAACGATTTGTATAAGTTCTATCCGATTTTTATATGATTTTATTTACAGTCATTATCCTATTTATCATTTTATAGTGGAATATAAATACTCGGGTGTTTTCACAGATTAGAGAATAACTGTCATTAAAGGTTTGCCGTTCCAAATAAAGTTGTTTATTTCTTTTTGTGCACTTTTTATCTTCTTGTTACATGATTTGATCACTCAGACTGTATATTAAGGTTCCTATTCCGCAGGTTTTAGAAATTTGAATTTTTCCAAAGATACTTAAATTTTTTCGGTTCCAAATTTTGAATCTGACATTTAAAAAATTTTTGATTTGAATTTGTTTACTTTATTGTTTTATGCTTTTCTAATCCTTCTGTTATTCCTAGGACAATGACACTGCGTTGAACACATGCAATGCCCCATTTATTCGCTCTTTTGTGTGTATCTTCATAAGCTCTAGCCAAATGAACATGGGTCTATCATTGTTTAATTTAAGACCAGATATCAGTGAAAACACTTTTGCTTCTTTTAAAGTGCTGAAATGGAGTGTTCATCCCTGAGAAAACAATATGTATGATCAGGAAATTGACAGATTTTCTTTACGTCATTTTTAACTTGCATACTCCTGATTTCAGGTTTGTTTTGTACATTACAGGCCAGAATTTCACATTATCACATTGATAAAATATGGCCCGAAATCTTTTTAAACCAGATTGGTCCAGCCGTATCCGCTTTGTAATGAAAGATTTCATACGTTTATATAAGTATTTTGTATATATCTTGTAATCCGTATTTAATAACCAGGCCGGTCTCCATTTTTTATATTGTTTCTGTCCTTTCCGATATTATGAAGAAGAGTAATAATGCCCCGTTTTTGCGAGAGTTGAAAGTACAGTGGTGTGTGTGGTGTGATTTGAAGATGTTAATAACTTGAGCCAAATCGCCTGTCAAAATATTTATTTTACAGGTCTTATGTTGTTTTCTTTTCCAGTGACTAGCCATTACTAACACAATGTAACCCGCCATGGGTCGCCGGTGTTGTTAATCAGAACTATGTGACTAATTTTATGAACAAAAGTATAGCAGGTTGTAACAACCTCTAAACTGATTGGCAAACTTTCGGCACCCCAGATTCTCGGGAGTTAATAAGCACGATGACCATTCCAGACATCTTGCCGCCATTTCGCCATGCCGCTACATGTCGCGCTTTGTGCTTATTGGCCAAGTGCCTATCATTCGACGAAGTGCTGCTATATGTAAATCACCCTTTTCTACGGTTTTTTCATCAATTGCTTAGGGACTAGCAACATCAAGTGCCTCCGCTTTGCGTTATTTGTATCTTTATGATTGTTCAAAAAGAAGCAGTCTAAAATACAGATTACACAAAACGTTCTTACTTTTGTTCGAGTTCAGTTAAGCGTATTTTACCTGATCATGTGCCAAAGACGCGAGTAAGTTTTTCGGACTTCGTGGCTGGATGGAAGCAGCCGCTTAAGTCTCTTAGTTCTAACGTCTGGTTATGAAATATCATTACAGCTGTGGAGTTTTATATGCGCCATATCTCACGAATTGTTCACGAGATTCGGTGTCTTTCTTCCAGCATGAAAGATCCTTTTTGTGAAGGACAGCAGATATATGGGTCATACTATCTTTTATATTATGGCTGCCAAATCACAACTATAACGGTACATTGTGGGTCATAATATTGGTGAAACATGCAACCGTTACGTACTTAGTACTGCAGTAATAAATGCATTGACTTCAAGTATATCAATTAGCTAAAAGCACAATACATGGTGCTTTCAACTGTAAGTGGGTACTCTGCTAAAAAGCCTTGAACGAGAACTTAAATAGTTGTTTACTTTGGAAGGAATAGTTTTTATGGTTCATCAATATAATGACTGAACATTTCCGGGTCCTGTCTAGTAGTTTTCGAGACCTCACGCTGACAAGAATGGGTACTTGCGGACACATACGGACAAATACGGAAAAACCCGAACTCACAGTATCATGCTCCGTTTCTGCGAAACTAACTAAAACAAGTATCTTCAAGATATCTTAATATTTTGTTTTCCTTGAAATTCCAGTACAATCACTTGAGGCGTTGACTGATCTCTGTACACTATTTACAATTCTCACATACTGTCTTTTATAGAATTCACTAAACATTTTCAAACATGCATAATATGCCATGTCCACCAAAAAAAAAAAAAAAAAAAAAAGAAAGAAAAGAAAAAATAATGAAATATGCTAGAAAAATCCGAGTGAACCTTTCAAGGAAAGTTAATTTTAAATTTTAAAAACAGATTTAACAGACAAACTAATAGTTCTGGCAAATCACATCGAAAACAAAGATAGCACAAGAACATGACTAGTTACCAAACACGGGTTATTCTTACAGCTATAACGAACATCACTTCACAACTGCCGTCACAGGACCCACACCTGACGCCAAAGGGTAACAGAAACAACGTCTGTGGTCACTGTCTTCAGACATCCGTTGCCATGGACATACCAATGCAGCACAAGAACACGCGACCTGAACCACGACGGTTGCATGACCCAAATAATGTTTTTTTTTTTTTAACATAAGTTGTTTGAAAGTCCTCAACCATGACATGAGATTAGAACCGATCGCTGCCACACAGCAACGTTTCGACCCATGACGCATTAAGGTTTATGGACAGATAATTCCGTCCCAATGTCAGCCCCTCCTCCCCCCCCCCCGCCCCCCATAATAGGCATCGCAAAATCTTATGCAAACATGTCCCTTTGCCGCCTTCCTTGGCATTGAGCTTCCAACCTTTTTATCATGGAAATTTAACAAAATACTTTCAGTGCAAAGTGCCATTGGTCGCGGGCGACTAAACCGACAAGTACGCATCCAGCCTACAAGCATCACAAAACAAGCAGAATAGTGAAATAAATACTTTCTTGCGTCACTCACCTTTAGAACAATCAAATGAGCAAGCTACATGCATTAAACCTACGCCGTTTGTACGATAAGCTTGCCGTTATAATATACCATCCACACAGAATAGCCACACACGAGATGTGCCAAAATTTTTTCTCAGAGTATAATATGTATGAAGTATAAAATATAATGTGTTGACATTATGCATGAAATGTTAATTAATGCCTCATGATGCGGCGAGGAAAATACTTAGGCATCCTCTCTCAATGCACGGACGCTCGAGTTCTGCAGACACGCCTCCACTTCACAGGTGGTGGGGAGGCAGGGCGGGGGGGGGGGGGGGGGGGGGGGGCGGGGGGAGGGGGGCGGAGGGGCCTTCGAGTAGGGCAAACATTCCCTTGTTTTTAACAGTACGAATCTTGCCCACGCTTCATAAAAATAATGATTTGTGTTTGGCAGACATCATTCTGAGATAATTTTTTGTCCATCTTCTATGTTTTGTTTTTATCACATGAGATGAACAACGCTGGAAACTCCTGACTGTGACTCCTCCAGCACGCGGGGATCGGGGACGGGGGAAGGGGGGGGGGAATCACATGACAGAAGACAGGTCAGTACATTTTACATTTCTACACTAGCAAACTACACTAAAGCTGTTGAAGTATTCCGCAATCTTGTTTGGTACCCGGGAGAATAAACTGATAATCTCCCTTCAACATATTTTTTTAAATTACGAGGTGTTGAGGTTGTTTCGTTAGGATGACAAAAAAAAAAAACTCCTCAGATTTTGAATACCTGAAAGCAACACCAATCGAAGCTAAAGAGTTAGGAAGATCGGCCTTCCAATCTGACGCTCCCAATATGATGCTGGCTAAAACAGATTACCTGCCCGGATTAAAGGAAACTATCGGGAGCAGAAACTACAGAACATCTGGCGTTGTTAATTCGCCTCAGGCGAAATACAGTGTGATTTACAGGATGCACTCTACCCTGACCGTAGGCGGGTTATTTTTCAGTACAACAGGTTATGATCAAGTATTTTTTTTTCTTTTGTTCTTGACTACACATCACATGTTTGCTTTTGACTATAAGCACTAGCTACACGAGTCCCGTCAATCACGGGGCTGGGCGGGGCGAATCCCTGCAGGAAATAGCGGCTGTGTCAATTTGAAAACCAGTCAGTTGTGTCAATTATGTTTTTTTTTTTTTCAATTTGGCCTGAGGTACGCCTCAGAATTGCTATCTTTGATAGGAGAGAGAGTGAAAACCAGCGGGATATCGAAATTATGTCAACTGTGGTGAGCTGGATTCGGGATTTAAGTTATCCCAATGTTTACAGTTTTCTGGTCTGTAGGTTTATTTTTCTTTTCTTCTCCACAGAATTTCAAGATGACACTGCCTAAGTTTTCAGCCTACATCTGAATTCTCAGCTGAGTAAACTTCTAATTTCTTTATGTATATGACACAGGAAGTCTACGTATGACGCCGTGCCGTTGATGCTCCGGTCCTCCACCAAGTACTGTAAGAACAGCGGCTCCAGTTTGTCGCGCTGCCGTACGATTATTAGCTGCAACAACACAACCAACTTCACGCTTCAACAAAAGCCTTCCACACTGTTAATAACATCTCAAACTGATCAGCACTGGACATTTTGTTTTCGATAATATTCATTTATTATCCCTTTTTTTTTAATTTGAAACACCTGTTGTATTGTATTTATGCCCTGCTTAACAATTAGCATCAAAGAAATGATCTCACCTCCCCCCCCCCCACCCCCACTATTTTTCAAGCTTGTGCGAGGGTGCCTGATTCTTTACCTTTAGGTGCTTCTGCCTTTCCTCTCGCACCTTTTTCACTATTTTTCTCACAGCGCGCGACAAATCGTTGTCTAAATCTTGTAACTGTGTCTGAAAAAAAAAAAAAAATAGCAGTGAACACAAACAATTAAATTATCACTCACATGGGACAGAGACAACACGTCCTAGCCTTTACAAAGTGCCCAACTTTCGGTTAAAGAAAAAGCCGTTTTTGTTACAGGAATTTTTTATTGCACATTCCTCTTGCAGTCTGCGTTACTTTGTACTTTCACGAGGGAGATTCGCAAAGGATAAATACTCTATTTTTCTTTCCCCTTTCTGTTTGTGGTGAAATTGAAGAATACTTCATGTGTAAAAATGGGCTCACCATATCAATGTCAATCTGGGCTGCGGAGTGAACGGCGAATACTTGCTGGATCCAGTCAGGGCTGACATTCAGGCCGATCCACAGGATCATTCCAATGCTGTTCTCTGCACAAACACACACACACATATATCATATAGAGAGAAAACATGCTACAAGTGTGAAGACTCCACTCAGCATCCGTCACTTCACAACGCCTATCTTATTTTTCTATACTATTATAATCCCTCTACATGTAATATTATACTTCACTCACTGTAAAAAAAAATGCTTAACATTTGGAAAAAGACTAAAACGAAACGCATTTCTAACTTCCTCATAATACATTATTTTTTTCACGGCAACAGCCTGAAGTATCTTCAGTTCTAACTTTTCTTTGCTGAACTCAAAGTTTTGTACAAATATTTCACAAGGGAAAAAGACAAAAAAAAGAAAAGCCAGGTACCTATAAGATAAACTCCCCGATCTTCGAGCCTCTCGTAAGAACAGCGGATGGCTCGTGGTAGTTCATCTCCAGTGATATCTCCATGCTACAAAGTTACAAAATAGACCTCAGTTATAATTATCACTAATAACATTATCCTATATTCTTTAACCTGAAACATTCTCGCACCTGCCTGACATCATCACCAGCTATCACCACACCAGTCATAAACCCTCCAACGACAACTCCTACTATTACTAGCAATTTCTGCAGTGTACCTTAAAATTTTGACTTATTTATTAGTTAGCATTTATTTTTAAAGTGGGTGCTGGTTGTAGTGTTAGGAGAAGAGGACGAGAGCGCACTCACGAGTGGGATAAGCCTGGGGTAGAAGAAGACTTGGCTGGTGTGGACCGGCATGGCATGGCCCAGGAACATGAGGGCGCTGCGCTCGTCCGTGGCCGCGTCGCCCCCACCCTGCAGCATGGCGCTCTTGATGATGCAGTTGATGTATACCGGAAGCAGCTTCATGCACTCAGGAAGGATCAGCTGTCCTGTACACACAAAAAAAGCCACTCAATCGTTATAGAGCCCAAACATTGTTTTTTTTTTGTTTGTTTTTGTTTACCTATTTATTTTGCTTTATGGTCTTTTTGTTTATTTATTTTATCTCGAGACATTAACTGTGATTAGATCTGCCAAAATAACGAACCCCATGGGTCAATTTCACAACTTAAGTCTAGATCTGGTCTGAAACCAGGTTTCAAACATAGCCTAGGCAGAGTTTTGTCAGTTTATACATAGAGTATCACAGGGTTTAAATGCACAACTCGGGAAACAGAAGATCACATATGAATGGGGTCTAGACCGAGGCTGTGAAATTCGCTATGTAACCCAGTTTTACCTGCGGTCTAGACTGAGTTTGCTCCAAATCAGGTCTAGACTTAAGTTGTAAAATCGGCCCTATAAATTTGAAAGCAAAAAACAAGAGCTGTTAAAAATCAAACGAATGGTACTCAGGATGTAGACAACCCCACTCTGCTTCCCGAACTTGAAAGGTTGGGGGGGGGTGTCGGTTTGCGTACCTGCGGAAGAGGGACTTGCGCACTGCTGGCGGTAGCAAGCCAGCATCTGCGCACAGCTGTTCATGAGCGACTCGCGGACCTGCTTCGGCGACCCATTCAATGTCATTCGTAACGCTGAAGAACAAAATCGTACAACACAGTTGTCAAACAACCTGCCACACCGCTGTGAATCTTGTTTTATCGCGATTTATGGGCTTACTTGTTCTATTGGTAGCCACGTCTGCAAGCAACTGGTCTTAGTAAACACAAAATCGAACGGAACTGTTCATTTCACTCTCCGGGTTTACGTAACTCAATTTATTCAGTTGTGAGTAACAATCTCTCAGCACAGTTTTTAAATGCACGTAAACCTACACGTGCCAGCAATGTAATTAATAAATCAAACCGAAATACTGACAAATACTGACAAATACATACCATTCTTTGCGAAGTAGTTTATAACAGTATCCAATTCACAATTTCGGAATAGATCTGCCATTTTGGAACACACATTGAAAGACATATTGATCACTCGTAGGCGTCTCTGCCCCGACACGCTCGTGTAGAGAACGGCGCACTGTGTGTACGCGCCCTCGTTCTCCGACAGTTTATCGTCGTGTTTGATTTCTATTGTAACTGATTTATCGCAGTCTATCGAAGCTAACTCCACATCCGTCGTGTTTGACATGTAGAAATTCCCGAAGAAATCCACCGGCCTGATGCCTGGAAGAAAAACACAACAACTGTCTGAAGCTTTCACTTTCTCTATAGCAAGTGAAAAAATAAAAGCAGCCGTTGGTAAAGAATCTACACCCAAAGGAATAGATCCATTTGGAGATCACAAAAATATACACGGCTATGAGGGCTCCAGAGATATTTGTGAATACCCGCTTACGGGGTACGACCCGGGACGTCAATCTCGTGGCGTACCTGTGCTGGTTCTCAGCCGCAGGATGGCATCAAAGGCGATCGGCTTCATGACGTCTGTGCGCAAGTCTTCCATGAATCGCTCCCCATCGATGTCCGCCTATCAATGACAATGGCACTCTTAACCTCAGCCACATCTCAACCAATACACAACACGGATGTGAACATTAATCCAAGTTCTTGTCCGCCTTCCACCAATCCCACTTTCTCACGCACTATTTCAGTATCTAGTCTTACAAGTTTGAAACATAACTTCTGGAAATGTTCCTTGTTGTCTTAATATAAGTTGATTAAAAAAGATAAGTCTTCTAAATTTCTTTAACTCATGCCACCATTGTAGGCTCTGCTTTCTAAACATCAGGTAAAACACTTCAGCCAAAAAATATATATATAGCCTACATCTATATATATCTATATATATTTCTTACTTGGAAATACTGGTATTTATACAAACTGCCTCCCGTCATCCTTGGCACTTCAGAAATTGTGGCAATGTCCATGTAAGAATTTGGGAACAAGAATAGATCTACGGAACAGCCTGCTGCCACACACTCTTGTCCCAGCTTGGTGTAGAAGGGCGACTGTGGGGTTAGTATAGTCTGCACAGAAAGGGTCATTCAGATATTACTTACACAGGAGTGTGGTGAGCCTTACCCATATTCATGACAATACTCTCTTCAGCAGAACAAAGTGCTGAAATTTGATATGTGACGTCAAATTATCTAATTATCTAGAAATATCGGGAATATATTTTCTCCAGCCTTTATGAATATTCCCCATTACTGAACGTGACGAAATAACTCTGAATTTTGCCTCAAGATAAATCTTTCTAAAAAGTGCTTTATTCCACCCCCCCCCCCCCCCCCAATCAACTGGCTGAGAGAACTGAGCCACGAGCTGCTGCCACACACCTTCTCCTTATCCGTGCCCAGCAACTTGCGATCGTCGCGGTTCTTGAGCCTCCCCGGCGCCTCGGCTACGGGCAGCGACGAGTGGAAGATGAAGAGCTTGCCGGGCCTCTCGGCGGACCGCAGCGCGTCCAGGCCGGCCTGGATGACAGGACCAAGCACGATCTCCGTCTCGCGACTCTCCGCGAACATGTGAGGGATTTGTGACAGTAAACTGAAACAACAAACACCAACTGCCACTTTATAACGTAATGTTTTGTTTGTTTACCATGTTTTTGATACATATCTGGTTTTCCATTATAAGCATTCCTGATCAACAAATTTAAAATCCAGGGAACGCTGAATTACCCTAGCGACATGAGTGCATCCATACAACAGGACACTTATTCATACTCAGGCCCCACGGACCCCTGACCCACTGTCACGGCAATCACTGGCCAATGCAGTAACCACCTCAAGGCCCACTACTACCTCTCTCGCGGGAAGCGCGGCACTGTTACCTGTCTGTGGCTACCTTTGACTCCTTTTACTTGGGCAGCACGGCACCTTTCTATGACGGCCTCGGATCCCGCTTACCTGGACAGAACGGCACCGTTACCTGTCTGTGATGGCCTACGACTCCGCTTACGTGGACATAACGGCACTGTTACATCTCTATGACGGCCTCGGACCGCGTTTACGTTGACATAACCACACCGTTACTTGTCTATGACGGCCTCGGACCCCGCTTACGTGGACATAACGACACCGTTACCTGTCTATGACGGCCTCGGACCCCGCTTACGTGGACATAACGACACCGTTACATGTCTATGACGGCCTCGGACCCCGCTTACGTGGACATAACGACACCGTCACCTGTCTATGACGGCCTCGGACCCCGCTTACGTGGACATAACGACACCGTTACCTGTCTATGACGGCCTCGGATCCCGCTTACGTGGACATAACGACACCGTCACCTGTCTATGACGGCCTCAGACCCCGCTTACGTGGACATAACGACACCGTTACCTGTCTATGACGGCCTCGGACCCGCTTACGTGGACATAACGACACCGTTACCTGTCTATGACGGCCTCGGACCCCGCTTACGTGGAAATAACGACACCGTCACCTGTCTATGACGGCCTCGGACCCCGCTTACGTGGACATAACGACACCGTTACCTGTCTATGACGGCCTCGGACCCCGCTTACGTGGACATAACGACACCGTCACCTGTCTATGACGGCCTCGGACCCCGCTTACGTGGAGATAACGGCACCGTCACCTGTCTATGACGGCCTCGGACCCCGCTTACGTGGACATAACGGCACTGTTACCTGTCTATGACGGCCTCGGACCCCTGTTACGTGGACATAACGGCACCGTTACCTGTCTATGACGGTCTCGGACTCCATTTACGTGGACATAACGACACCGTCACCTGTGTATGACGACCTCGGACCCCGTTTACGTCGACATAACGGCACTGTTACCTGTCTCTGACGGCCTCGGACCCCGCTTACGTGGACATAACGGCACCGTTACCTGTCTATGACGGCCTCGGATTCGGACAGCTTGACGAGGAAGCCATCGAGGAGCGGCACGAAGACATCGTCCGTGTCAGACACCACCATCATCTGAGGCTGCGCCAGCGAGCCCTGCACAAGTTCACACCCACAATCACCCGTCGCCTCAAACAACCCCTACTGTATCAACTAATTTCTCCCAAGTCTTTCTTGTATATTCACACACACCATTCATTTTCATTTTATTTTCTTCGTTTTTGAATTTGGTTTTTAATTAAAAATTTATACAAACTAGACCCGTAATTTGCAAAACTCAGAAGCTGACAAAAGTGGCCAAAACCTACTTTCAAGCACTATACTGTCGTTCACTACATTTTGTGAGTCCATGCGTTATGAAGTCGGCTGAAATCATGCCACGTGAACCCACCTTAACGTTGTAGAAATGCAGTTCTCTGTGGTACGTCACAAATCCGACACGGATTTCTGACTCGGTAGCACCAGTGTCTCTGAAACGTGCAAAGTTAATTCATTCAATCTCTCGGCGTCATCGCAATGTCGGACAACAGTCTGCATTCTTTGTTTTAAACCGTTTCATAAAACGCACGACAGACAGAACACTCTGAGCAGTTAAAGGATATTATTGATCGCTTCACACCCCCGTTATTATGCTGCCATACACATCTTTTTCGACCATGTTGACGTATTAACCTCTGAGGAGGTGACGCATTAACCTCTGAGGAGGTGACGCATTAACCTCTGAGGAGGTGACGTATTAACCTCTGAGGAGGAGACGTATTGACCTCTGAGGAGGTGGCGTATTAACCTCTGAGGAGGTGACGTATTAACCTCTGAGGTGGTGACTTACTTGGGTAAGTTGTACAGAATGTCGTTCTTGAGGCGCTCACACATGAGGTGCACGAGGCCGCTTTTGACGCTGTTGTACGACACGTCAATCATGAAAATGAAGGCGGGTGGCTGCGGCAGCTTACTGTCCTGTCAGTTCAAACACAACATATCATCAGACACTAGTCCATTTTTATGGCTAATCATTTATATTTCAGCCTGATGATGCAAGTTTTTTCTGTCACGTTCTGAAATAGTAGCTCACTCATTTTCACAAGAAAAAACATGGGTTTTATTATTTATCATTAAAAAAAACAGCCACTATGTGAAGTCCGAAACCCGTAAATGACACACCCAAGGCGACTGGCCTGAGACGCACCTTGCAATAATCAGCCGTGGCCACAAACTCGTACGTTCCTAAACAGAGCTCCGGTCGCTGGTAGCAGTCAACTCGTCTCCCAGTGTGGTCAAGGTGCTGGAAGTACTCCGGGGCCACTGTCAACATCAAATCAACTTCATACTATGCTCGCCCGTGCCGCTGTCAAATAACTTCATACTATGCTCGCCCGTACCGTTGTCAAATAACTTCATACTATGCTCGCTCGTGCCGCTGTCAAATAACTTCATACTACGCTCGCCCGTTCAGCGATTTTACTTTATTTATCTCTAGTTTTACTCATCTATTTTTTGGTTAAAATCGATTGGTATTATGGAGAATTCTTTCATGTTTCTAGTAGTTTTCAGCCTGAGATTCTGTTTCCCTACTCGTGTGGACGGACGCCTGGAAGAGCGCGTCTCCTCGTACCTTCTGTGGCGCAGTTGCAGAAAGCACACTGGAAACGCCGTCCGCCGTCGATGAAGGTCATGTACGGACACATGTACGCTTTACAGCGGTTACATCGCACCGGTCCCAACTGTCCCAGGTCAACAATGGGCGGGGCTTGCTGGAAAGAGAGTGCAAAAAGCCTCTACAGTGCATCACTCTCAGCACAATTAACTAGACTCAGATTTTCCAAGTAACAAACAATGGGTCTTTTGCTACCAACAGCTTCACCAAGTAATAAACCACATGATGAGCACTTCCCATCCATCCTCCCCTCCCCGCTCCCCACTATCTTCCAAGATAGAAAATCTATACATACATACCTCACCCTCACTGATCTGCGAGAACGGGTTCAGCGTGACGGCAAAAGGCAGGTGCGCGGTTTTGAGCATGTCTCCCGACACGGGCACGTTGTACATGGTTGAGCGCATGAAGCGCGGACTGGCGTTGCCCTGGTCAATGACCGAGAAGTCGGTGGTCACCAGCGGCGGAACAGCACCCCTTTCTCCCGTGAAGAACTCGCCCGAGCGACTCTTTCTGTCGTCCTCGATGACTTGTATCTGTCAAACAGACGCTTGAAAATCAGTCTCAAGGTCTTGCATTCCTGGATAACTTGTATCTTTTTTTTTTTTTTCTCATGCTTTTATAAATATATAACTCAGCCGTCTAATATTGCGATGTCTACCATGATCACAACGCTCTTTACTTTTTGGTAATTTTTCAAGAAATTGCTTACTTTTCTGGTGTATTATTCAATCTTGTAAATATTTGTGGGTTTATTTTGAGCCACATACCGGACTAGGCATTTGGTCTGGGTCTAGCTTTTTTGGCTGTGGTTGCGCCATAGGTTGACCTTGTGGCGAAGGTGCTCTAGGGCCTCCCTGAAAGCCAGTGCCATACTGAGCACCCGGGTGGCCTTGTCCTGGTGGCGGGGGCATTCCACCAGGCTGTGGGGGCATTCCCCCCGGTGCGGGGGGCATTCCTCCACGCTGCGGAGGCATCCCACCAGGCTGTGGGGGCATTCCTCCAGGCTGCGGGGGCATTCCCCCCGGTGTGGGGGGCATTCCTCCAGGCTGTGGGGGCATTCCTCCAGGCGGCCCTGACATGTGCCCCGGTTGTGGCGGCATGCCAGTAGGCGATGGTGGCACTTGCCCTGGCGGAGGCGGCATGCCCGGTTGTGGCGGTGGCATTCCTCCGTATGAGGACGCTGGGGGATACTGCCCGTAAGCACTGGGCACGGGAGGTGGCTGGCCGCCCAAGTTAGCTGCTGAACTGGGTGGTGCACCATAAGGAGGAAGAGCGGAATTTGCTGAGTGGGGCGGGGGCATCACACCTACGCGAACAAGAATAATTCCAGGATTCCAACAAAATGTTTGAGCTAATCTATAAGCAATTTTTCTAAATGTATTCACCAACCAACTCAAAAAAAAAAAAAAAACAAGAACTCCTTTCATTTTAGTTATTAAAACATGAACAACAAATCCTTAATAATTTTCTCATTAACAACACACAACATAATCATTTGTTCGAAATTTTAAATAACAATACCGACAGTAACAATTTACCCGGCTGAGAGTGTGCAGAGCTTGTGTGCATTTGAGGAGGGGCCACTGAAGTCGGTGCTAGAGGCCCACCCGTCGAGAACGGTGGCCCTGAAGTAGGCGGCCCCATGGGAGGCCCCACAGGTGGCGGTGCACCCCTAAGCGACGCAGGAGGTCCCATAGGCGCACCAGGTTGTCCACCGAATGATCCCACTTGTGGTCCGGGCGGTGGCATGGACGAAGCCGTCAGCCCGGGCCCACCTGGCTGTGGGGGCATGGGACCGTACTGGCTGCTTGGCGGACCCGGCGGCTGCTGTGCACCTGGCGGTCGTGGAGGCGGCGGCCCTGGGACCACTGACATACTGTTGGGTGGCAATCCCTGTACAAAATATAAGCACTGGTATGAGAGCTTGGCTTGTTGTTGGTGGAGTTATTATTATTATTATTATTACTATTATTACTACTAGTACTGTTGTTGCTGTGTGTTTTTGAAACTACATTTCGCACCTTTTCTGCGGAACAGACATTTTCCAATATATGATTAATCAATTATAACAGGTGGATTACTTGATACATCCAACACAGAGAACCAGAGACCAGGATTATTTACCGGTTTGGGCGGCACAGATGATATGTTCATGGCTCCCATCTGACTCGCTAGCTGCGGTGGTTGTAGGCCATTTGATACCGGCACACCCCCAGAGCCACCATATGCTGCTGGTCTATAGTGTGACAAAAAAAAAAAAAAAAAAACAAGAATAGATTCATTGAGCAAAATTTGATGATGTAATACACTGGTATGGCGAGCAGGAATTGATAGGCATTTTCAAGTTAAAGTCAGAGGCACATAAACGTCTGGATTTCACAAATGGCTTTCGGAAATGTTCTACTCAGTGAAATCATTATGTTAGATTCTCCACTGAACTTGTGCAACTTTCTGGTACCAAACTTACCCAGGAGCAAATGGATCACCGCTGGGACCATTCTGTACCGAGGTCGGCGGTTGCGCTTTACCTAAGGGAACTGAAAATCAGCAAAAACAGTCGCTTGAATCCTAACATTTTTAAACATTACTCTGTATGTTATTTTGGGTGTTAGGCTTAAAAACTTAACTTTGAATGATCATCTGTTACATGTTTACTGTTTCAAGTTTCTGCAACATTTTTCAATGGCTGGACGTTTTTTTCCAAGGTGAAAAAATACGGAAAACAGAGTTCTTTACCGCCCGTCAAGAATACTTTTTGCCTGTCAAATCTGGAAAAAAAAATAAAAAGAAAAAATAAAAGAGGACGCTCTACAGTTTCTCGAAACAGCCTGCTACTGATCCCTTAAAATGGTGACCTCCGGTAACGGTAGCTTCCTTTAGTCGCATTTTTCTGCTGTCAGTTTACTTATTTGTCATTTTATTGTCTTGAGGTATGATCACAGTTTGCCTCTGGCACACACTGTAACCCATGTTGTTGTCTTGTTATTTAGGATGGCTAAGCACTATTTCTGTAAACCTTACAATTACAATTCCTGTCAACGCAACAAGCCGTACATGGAACAATGTGCATCTCAGACCGCGCACCCATGTAATGGCTGTCACTTAGTTCCCAAACCATCTCTAATTGCTCAAATACTTCGTGCTTAACAGATGCAAGGATTTTTAATTTGGAAATTACTTTAGTAGTGTTGAATACCACCTCAGTTGCCTAAATATAACTTTAATTCCCAACCTGTAAATCATTGGCTATGTGTGTGTTTGTATGCTGAATTAATATTTACTTATGGATAACATTAAAAAGTTAATCATTGATGTTTCAGGTAAACTTCAGTTTGTTTTTCATACCTGCCACTTTTATTTCATTTTTTTTTTTTGCCGAATTTTTCAGTTCTTTCCACTTTCTTTGAAAAATAGGTTTTATCCGAGACAAATCATGATTTAAATCCACGCGAAAAAAAAATGATTTTTTTTTAAATTTTCTTAATTAAAAAATCGTTGTCATTGAGCCTTTGTGCGCACTAAAGGCACTCAGCAATCGTTTGCAAACCCTTTCGTTTCAACAAAGCATTCAAATTTTATGCTTCTAAGTGCACAGAAGCCTCAGGATAATCATCGGAGATATTGTCAAATGGAAATAAACTTAGAAATGTCGAACAAAAAAGCGTTATGACGTCTGCAAGAAATTGTTAAAAGCTTGGGATTTTTTCTTTTTCTGCTTTCATTTTTCGGGTTTAGTTCAAATAAAAAACTCCGATTTAAATAAAAAAAAAAACAACAAAAATCATGATTTTTCTAATCGGATTTTTTTCCAGCCCCGATACCAACCCTGATACTTTTGCCCAGCATGGGAAACAAACATTATGTCATTGCTCCAGACAGCATGGGTTACTGAACTGTCACACTGTCCATCTTTTCGCGAGTGACTGTAAGTTATCCACGAAAGAAAGTCTCTTACCTTGTCCCGGGGGAGGGCCTGTAGGTCTCGCGGTTGGAGGAGGCAAGCCGTTATGCAGACCGGTGTTTGGTACCGGAGGCATACCCGGTCTTGGTGCTGCTCCATAATGACCACCCTGACCGGAATACCCGCCAGGACCTTGTGGGGGCTGATTCACGTACGGGTAACTCATTTCATTGGAAAAAAACCTGAAGTATGAAAAATAAACTATTACTTACAATACAAAAAAAAAAAAAAAAAAAAAAAAAAATCGGTTACGGTTGCCCAGAAATTTTCCTGGATAACTGGATGTAACCGACATTTTCAACATTTCGATGTTAACAACATTTTCGATGTTATTCAATGTACGTGTTGGCAGGGGGGTGGGGGCAGGTGACCAGAAGTCCAACGCCGCCAACAGTGTGAAGACTGAAAGTTTGCAGCACTGGCATAGATTTGCCATGTCGTTCACGATTCATGTGAAAAGCCTTCTAAATAGTCTGTTTACACTGCAGAGGCACTCGGGTCTAGGTTTACAGTATTTTGCAAAAAAAAAAAAAGACCGTTTACAAAATCCACATTCAACAAATTAAGTATGCCGAAATGCCTAGTTTAGTGTCTTCTTCCAAATGACCACAAAAAAGCCAAGTAAATCGAGTAAATACATACCGAAGACCTAATATTCAAAACTTTTAGTTTGTGTTTTTGTACCTCTACACGGTAGAGATGTTTGGGTCTAGTATGACTGGGATTATGACCTACTGAAACCAATTTTATCTCCCCTCCCCCACACGGTCTTTACGCGGGAAAGGCGGGGTACAACGATATAGAACCAGAACAAATCTAAACCCTAATAACTCTGTCAAAACCTAAGATATTTGAAAACTTTTATCAATAAAACATTTGCCCATTAAAATCACTTCAAAGCTTCTTCTTTGAAGAAAAAGGTTTTACGTGCAAAAAGAACGTTTTAACTTTTTAAAATTTCCACATCCATTGGCACCTTACACTCTACCGTACTGCAGACATCAATAACTAAAGCAACGCGTAAGAATACACACCGCATAATTTATGTATATTAGTATATAAACTACAAACTTTTGTCTTAACCACCTGTTTTAGTACCTAGAATACTAGTCCCAGCGGACCCTTTCTATCTTCCTAGGACAGAAAGGGTCACAGTTCCTTCAATAGAAATGGCCATTGATCTCAATTTTCGAGGCTCTGGACCTTTCGGCGCACGTTCAAGGACACCGAGGCTCGAACTGTCAGGCTTTTTCTTTCAAAACACACCGAGAAGTACCCTGGCGCATTATTTTCGACCTCAGTGAAACTCCCAAACTAGAGTAAAGCGTGGTTTTGCAACGGTGGATTCACTGTTGTTGTTGGCGATAAAAAGGGATTCCACATCCTGATCTCAAGAAAACACATATTTTTCTCAGTAAAAAATTGTTATCTGACCATAAAACTTGTGCACCATAATTTATAATTGGGCCATTTATGTGATGCACCCTTTCTAAAATAACGCCGTTGGCCCCAGTCGTGCGCCGAGATTTGAAAAATGACATCAATGACATTTACTATTATAGGAACTATGACTCTTGCTGTCATAGGAAGACCACAAGAGTCATCTAGGGCTACTAGAATACCAGTAAGCTAGGTTAAACCCGCCAGTGTCTGTAGTGTCGCCACTTCTTGAAAACAACGATTATCCCCAACATGAATAAAGTGGCGAGTTACAACTATACTCGAAAATCCTGCCCGAACAAATATACCGGCCTGGCATTTTCGTGAAATCACTGAATCACAACATTTACTTCGTGCTCACGAATAACAGAAAAACGTGTAAAATCCTGAATTTCCTACACACCAAAGCATTAGGTGATCGCGTTCAAAACAAGTTATTACGCAAAAACGACTGAAGGGGCGGACGGTCCTAGGTTACAGGTAGGCTAGTCACTGCACGCCAACTATTCCCACATAACTTCAAGAACCAGTTCCATAAGGATACATTATTTGAATCGAAATTATCACAATGGTTTGGCTCCAAGAACGGCTCCTTACTGTAAAACCGAAAGGGTAAAGGTGAAATTAAGGGGAGGCTGACTTAGCTCCAAGAAGGGTTGCGCTAAAAAGTTTCCAGGCACCCACTCGGAGCTGGGGCTGACTTGGAACTGCAACTGATTTGTCGATGAAAAACAGCACTCATATACAAAACGGCAACACGGAGAATCAGAAAGCATACAAACCCTGTAGATCTGCTTATCAACACATTTACTTTTTTAAAATGATAAGTGTGGAATATAATTGCTTAAAAGCACAGGCAAATCCAAAATAAACAACTTTTCTGCCACGTACAGAAGTTGAGCATGCGCACACATGCCACGTAACGGGAAGTTCGCAGAATCATGGGTACACATGGCTCGCTTTGTCATTGTTGTTCACGAAATCTCTAAAACGTGTAATAAAATTTCTAAATTTATTAGGCACGCATGAATAAGAGATTTGAACAGCTCTCAACGAACCAAAATTATAAACCAGTAATATTTTGCTAGAAATGATCCAGACTGCACTGGTATTGTTCTGAAATAGTAAATAGATTTTGCGTGCCTAGTTCTAAACGATATTCAAAGACACGATACAACAATATAAAAATAACTGATCACATCGTAAAATAGCTAAAAGACACTGACTAGGTTGTTATCACAGATACGTAATACTGAATAAAAAAAGTTTTTGGTCTCTTCTTAAAAGACAAGTAGTTCGTTTCCTAACGTAGGGAAGTTGGTAGGTTGTTCCACAGTCGCGGTGCCTAAAAAAAAGGCCCTATCACCATAAGTTTTTGTCCGGGATTTTGGCACATTTAACAAATTCTTATGTGTTGAACGCAGAGTCCTAGAAGGTTGGTAAGGTGAGAGTAGTTCACATAGATATTCTGGATAACCCGAAATGTCAATAGTAGAATTTTAAACTCAGTTCTGCGATCAACTGGTAACCAATGTAGCGATTCGATTTTAAAATGGGGGTGAAGTGGTCGTATCTTATGTTGCACGTCACTAAGCGAGCGGCAATATTTTGTATCCGTTGTAGCTGACTGATGCGGCATTTAGGAAGACTATGTAGTATTGCATTGCCGTAGTCCAACCTGGAGGATATCAGTGCATGTACTAGCTTCTCACGGGAGTCCTGTGAGATGTTTCTGAGATGATATAGGCAAATCTTACAGCGCTGCGATTTTTCCTTTTTTTAGTGTCAAATGTGAATCAAATATTACTCCAATGTTTTTGCACTATCTGTTGGGCTAATATGGGTTTCACCAATCACAATGCTGTCCAAACTAAAACTAGTAACGTGTGATGATGGAATTATAACAAGCACTTTTCGAGTCATTTAACTTGTTGACTGACATCCAAAGTCTAATTTCTTCGATGCATGCTTCCAGCTTCCTCACTGAATAATTGAAATCAATACGATCATTTAGTCGAAATTGTACACAATTTTGAGTGTCATCCGCATAAATACGAAAATTAACTGCTTGGCATTGTGTGATATCTGCCACCGGCAAGGTGTAAATTTGGTAATCCTCGGGACCCATTAGAGAACCTTGGGGCGCACCAAAAGAAAGACAGATCTGGTCAGATAGTGTGCCATCTATAACAACCGCTTGCGACCTTCCAGTGTGATATTCGGAGAACCATTTAAGAGCGGTGTCTTCGATACCTATAAGCTCATGAAGCCTTTGCATCAGGACTGCATGATCAATTCTATCAAATTCCGCGCTCAGGTCCAACGTAACTAAAACAACACCACGCTTATCGTCAAGCGCGCGCAAGATATCGTCAAGTATATGCACCAGAGCTGTCTCCATTGAATGACCAGCACGATATGCAGATTGAAAATTTTCGTGTAATTGGTTTTGTGACATGTGTGTATCCAAACGTTTAATGACTGCTTTTTCAATTATTTTGGAAATCCACGGAATATTGGATACTGGTCGGTAATTTTTGAGTTCTTCCGGATTGAGAGTTGCTTTCTTAATAAGCGGTTTGACCAGTGCTTGTTTTAATGTAGCTGGAAAATGTCCATCCTTCAGTGATAAGTTCACGATATCAGTTATAGTAGGTAGCAGGTGAGGTAAGCACCGCTTCATAAGACTAGTTGGTATGGGGTCCAGAGTACAGGTAGCATTACTTGTCTTGGCAATAATTTGTAAAATTTCTTCTTTGGTGTAGGTCGTGAAAGACAGTAATTTTGTATCACAAGTTGGTTCTGAATTTGGAATATATGCGCTGCAATTTTCGTCCAGTTTTTCTCGAGGTTTTGTGATTTTATCCGAAAAGAAGTTGTTAAACCTCTCTGCCAAATCTTCTTTGGATGAATGTTCGGGTAGAACGGCTTTCTCTTTTCAGTAACTCATTTAGTACGTTAAAAAGCTTTTTTTGGTCAAATCCACAATCATTGATTTTTTTTGCGATTAGTATGATTGTTTTTCCTCCTGAATAGTTTTTACAAATTTATCTCTAGCTTGCCGATAACGACTGACATTTTCTGGAGTTCTGAATTTTCGCATGGTCCTTTCCGCTTTTCTTTTTTCTCTCTTGGCTTTGGCAATATGGTTCGAAAACCAGGCAACTTTAGGTCGAATGGTAATTACTGATGTTTTTTTCTGGTGCATGTTTATTCAAAATATTACACAGAGAGGAATTATATCTTTCAAAAAGTGTGGTCGATGTGTTGCCAGGTCGTGACAAAATATTTGCATTTTCGACATCATGGCAAAATAAGTCAGTATCAATATATTTAATTTTTCTGTATGTAACACGTTTTTGTTCAAATTTTGATTTTCATATTCTAAAATATCCATGTACTGCATGGTAATCCGAGATTAGATCACTGATAGCACACGTTGAAAGCAGTTCGTAATAATATAGTCCAGGGTGTGATCTTTTATATGTGTCGCATAGGGAACATGTTACTTAAGATTCATCGATGATAGTAGGAAAGAAAACTCTTTGTTTTCAGGATGGCTTGACACGTCCCAGTGAATATTAAAGTCACCAAGAATACACATTTTTCCTGGAGTTAAAACAATATTTTCCATATTGTGTGCTTCAAGAAAAGAAGTGCTTCAAGAAAAATATTCTTTTTGCTAATAAGGAGCTTAGAAGTTTTTACCAGCTACCCCCTACAACTGACCAAAGCAATCCATTCGAAAATGTAAGTGAAGAAGCATTTAAAATAATTGTTTACACAAGTACATACAGACGATAGGTGACCCTTCCTCGCTGATATAACTAAGGCAACCCAATGAAGCTAACTGAAGAACAGTAGGAAAAGGACAGTTGGTGAGTGAAAGGCGAAATATATTACAGACCGAGATTTTGGATCCAGTCAGCTGTGCTGATGTCGCTAACAGAAATCCTGGCTGTATTTTTTATATTTATTTTTTTTTTCAAAATACAACCTTATTATAGCATATCTACTATAAGAGCACCCTTTGCAATATGATTTAGAACGACGTCACATAGATGTCCTAATCTGATGTCAGGTTGATGTTCTGACAACGTCCTGACTCTACGTCTGATGTCTATTGCATACGACCGAAAACCAATAAAATTGTGATGTCGGATTTCGACTTTGATCCGACGCCGATGTGTCAGCTGGGAAGCTACCTAACTGGCTCAAAGAACTGATATTTTGTCATTTATGTGTATGTTTTCTAGATAGCTGCACCAGTCAGCATACTGATCCATCTTTTTCGTAAATTTGGCCGCTTTCTTCGATAGAGTAAAACTAACATTAAATGTTACATTTGTTTACATTTTGATATTTTTCTAGCTAAAAACAACAAAGCCTTTTAACTTTTTAAAATTTTTAATACTCATTTTTATAAGAAAAATATCTTGTAGACGCAGAAACCATCACTATGGGTTTTTGCTGTGTTAACATTGGTTATCGCGATCCATAAAAGAAAAGAATTTTATGGGATAAACCTCCATACATGGTACCCCTAACAGGTGTCTTGTTGCTGTGGTTATCCTGCTTATCAACCATCCGATCAATCAGCGTCGGTGCATTTCCTGTCATGTGATCGAACCATACGCTACTTATCGTACCACACAATCCCAATTGATGGGGAGGCGGGCGAGTATAATTCGAGTGATGTCTTCTACGTGAACAAGATATTTTACTCATAAAAATGAGTATTACGAAATTAAAAACTTCAGTTTTAATATCGAAAATATCAGTGTGTAGACTACGAAGCCATCACTATACGAGACTCGAACGGACGGTAGGAATTGAATACCCAATACATACGAACTGGCTCACACACTGTGTACATGACAAAAAAGTAGAAATCAAAGAGACCGAGTTCGATTTAGCTTTTAATTTCGATGGGGCCTCACCGCATACAACATTCAGTGGGGTTTTACCACGAAGTGCCCATTGTTAACGTTTGTGTTCAGTTCGAAAAACATAACGCATGCACAATCAAACAAAAGCGAGCCAGTGATTCATGCTCAACTACGACAGCATTATCATTTGAAACAATTTCACTCACTTCTCCCGAAAAAAATTGTCGAAACACCAAAACGTCAAAAAAACGTCGAAAACACGCCTGTCAGAGCCTTGTGAAAAAGAGTGAGGCTGCCATCCAGACTTCTCCAACAAGTCCAACAATGACTAAAATATTGAAAGAAAACTTGCCATTTGATAGAGAAATAAAACATAAGCACACAGAACTGACGAAAAGAATATTGCAGTTTTCTCCCAATTCAGAAACACTAACATTACAAACTCGTGGTCAGCCACTGGTATTTAAAATCAGTAATGCCCATGTCCAGACACACAAATCTTCAACGAAGACTAAGCGAAATAGGGTTAGTTCTTTAGACAAATTTAGATTTTCATTGTCTGGCAGAGGTCGAGAATCAAATTCCAGCTGTTTGGATGTGAACTAAAGTACTTGCAAAAATCTAAAAAGGACAAAATACTAAAGAGAGCAGGACTTAAGTAACGTGTATCCTTAAACACTAGAAAAATGCTTGCTATGAAAAAATCAGTTGGATTAACGGGGAATCAAGTGAGCAAAGGTGTCAGATACCTGAAAAGTATCGGGGCTGATGTTGAGGGAGAAAATTAAATGCGACTGCTGAAGTCTAAAATTTTTGACAATTGTCTTAAAGCTAAGATGGTGACATTTGTTCCGAAAGATGACAATTTTCCAAAAAAGCATCAGTGGTTTCAGCAGCATAGGCACCCTCATGTGTATGTTCACAATCTAGTAGATTTTACATAAAAATTGTTGCATGACTACCAGTAACAAAATAGACTAGAACATAAAACGGGAATGATACCACATAATGAAATATGGATAAAACTTGGGGGGATCATGGAGGAAACAGCTTTAAAATTTGCCTGCAGGTTCTGAACATTGATATCCCAAATTCAAAATATAACACTATAGTGATTAATGCTTTTTCTGGTAAAGACTTGCATGAGAACATGAAAAGAGTTCTTGGAGAATATAAGTGTGTCAATTGCAAAACATGACATGGCAAAACAAAACATTAGATTTTTTTATGTGGCGATTACGCATTCTTATGTAATATGCACGGTTTGTCGGGAGCGAAGGGAATACACTGCTGTTTGTGGTGCAATATGAGTTCACAAGTTAGTGCAAATCGATCGGGAAAGTCGTGTACGTTGTGAAGAACGGACCCTTGAAAGTATATCACAGAATTCTAGATAGAGGGAATGGGAATAAGGCTGTCGCTTCCATGCATGAGAATGTAGTCAATGCTCCTATATGAGGTATTCACATTTCTCACAGTGGCTATTCCGTATCTTCATATATTACTAGGGATAGTAAAAAACATTCCAACGCCACCATCGGTTAAGTTTTTTGGTTGCTCCTGACGCTTGCCAAGCTTGCCAAAAATTCTTAAGCCTCCCCCCCTACGGCTACATATACGTTCAATCTGTGATATGGATCAACCAATTCTTCGTAGAAACTTAAAGTATCAGGCAGAGAAAATCATGCGATCTGTGTCGGATACTATGATTGGTTGCTACCTCTGCTTCGGAGTAGTTGCCTGCTTTTTTGTGTCCACCTTATGCTTCTTTGATTGAGGCGGCACCGCAGACACTGGACCCGGCCTATTCCTCGGCGTTGCTGTTTGAGAGATGGTCAAGTATCACTGCTTTGATTGAGAAGTGCGTGGTGTTAAAGCCTTGAGACTTGAATCACGTTTTTCAGTAATTCTGGAGGGAATAAGTCTAATTGTCTATCAATAGGAGCAAAGCGAAGTTTTCTTGCATCCCCTGTACTGATGTTTTAATGCGGCGGAACTTGACACCAGCGAAGAGCTACGAGTGACGACAGTATAAATACATTTAACTTGAGCAAGTCCGAGGGTGCCGCCACCACAGAATCGAACACACGATCGAATAAAGAGTTGGTCTCGGAATCGACAAACTTTCTCAAGGTCTGAAATGCAGCATCTTAGAAGGAAAGTGTGTGCAGGCATTTCCTGGAGTCCTCCTCTAGATATCGACAACCACGTTCCACTAATGGCGACTGGAGTCGGAATTTACCTTAGGAAGTCATGGTCCCAAGTGGGTGAATTTGTAGAACCCCGTCATTTGACTGGTAACACGTGTAACACCTTTGAAGCAAGTAAACGCGACCACGACATGTAGCAAATACAGTTCCTCCATTCGAGCCTGTAAAACATTTGACACACAGGGAGCTGTCAACAAGCCCACGAAATCCTTCCTCGGCGGTGGTTGATATTGAACCGAAAAGAAAAGGGATGGTCGACTAACTTGTGGTTGCGATGTCGTCAGCGAGGCAGACGAGTTATCCGCAATGAATTTTAAAATGTCTTTCAAAGGGAAACCGCTGCCGAAAAGTCGATAGTTGGCGCCTCCTCCTACTCATTTGATAAAATCTCAACGTGGAAGTGCACACCGGCCGCAAGAGCTTGTAATCCTCCTGCGTCGTTACCGATGCAGCGTGGGTAAGCATCAGCGGAGCGGGGTGTGAGACTGTAGTTTTTATCGGCGACATCGGTACATTATTCCCGGTGGTTGAATCAAGTGTGTTAGAGTCTGTTCATTATCACTGACCATCACAGTCTCCTCTTCCCCGGGCGACGAATTGTCTGCTGAAGAGGAGGAGGAAGAAGCATAAATCGAACGTCGATTGTTGTATAGGGGCCATGCGAGGAATGAGCGCCTGTTGCATATCCTTCTCTGATGACGGTTCGGTCGTAACAGTGGCCGACGGGACCGCGTTGAGACGTGATGTTGCTGACGCCACCGACCCTGGGTTAGATGCGAGACTGCGCAACATCTTGAGCTCATCGTCTGAGGCGTTTCTTAATGTGTCAGGATGCAAATTGAGGCTTTAAGCGAATCTTTTCAACGGTGACAGTTCTTGTTTCCGAATGGAAGCTCAAGACAAAATTTGCTTCATCGCAGGAGGAATGTTCAAATCCAACTCTGAAGTAATAGGTAAATGTTACACAGACACTTCGTGAGGAACTGTATTCGTTTCCAGCGTGAGATCATTGATCAATGGAGTGTTTAAACCGATTGAATGGGTGCCTGTAAAGCAGGCGTCGTATTCACAACAGAAGTTCCAATGGGTGGCGCCACAACTACCAGACAGGGATACACGATGTAAACACCCTGTGCCAATACCACAGATTCAACAAGTGGCAACGAAAGAGCTTTAGGCTTGAGTTTCCTCGGATGCGTTGATCCCTGTGCATTTGTATCCGATCGGAAAGAGTAATTGGCGAAAGCGTATGAGTCGATGCAGACGACTTGTCACTCTTGGAATGCTTGCGATCTTATGCCCGGACCCTGGCAGTCTCTTGCTGTTGTAACAGGAAGGAGAAAATGGATTTGTGAAGATGGGCACACTGGTCACAACGGTTGTAAAATGTGCATGGTTGAATCCCACAGCGAGGCAGGCAGGCAGTACATCTTGCATGCGGGTCACCAGGATGCTTGATGTGAGCGCAGAAGTACGGAACTTTTAGTGAATCTACAACCAAACAACAATATAATTATTTGGTAATCACTGACAATGATCTATAAACATGTTATATCAATGATAAAACTCGAAAAAGTCCATATAATATCATTAAAACTATTTTATATAGAAATAAAGCATACGGCGAATCATACGGCCTAATGCCGATACCCGTCACTGCAGCAAGTGTCAGGTGATCAAATCGTCGCATACACGACCCGACGCTTCGGCAACTCGTCGCAATCACAGGTCGTGACAGTCACAACGTTCACAGCGACGACCCGACACAATCACTGGTCGTGATATAAACGACCCGGCCACGTGACATCCCGTGACAGTCACGTGTCGTGACAGACACACGACCCGCAACACGGGCCAGTCGCTCTAACAGCGACACGTCCCAAACACGACTCGTGACAGTACCGCCTAGTAGCAGAAGCACAACACAATAAACCTGAAACAAAAGCATAATCCATGCCATAGTTGATCGAAGAATTATCTTACTGTAAACATGCTTCTCTTCAGCAGTCACTCGACACGTCACGAGTACGAGTCGCTGCAACAGCGAGTGGCTGCAAACACGACTCGTGACAACAGCGTTTTACCCGTAACTGCAACGGCTCGTAACAAAAGCGGCATAGCAGACTGCAAGAGGAAAATACCCCTGCTAACTTGTACTATGACACGTGATTACACAATGTTGGTATTGCGACGACCCCGTCAGTGTCGAGTTGTCATACCCGCCACAGGTATGAAGCCACTGGGACGACCACATGATCGATTCCTCACCGATTCATGTGTGGACAGAAGTGGCTTCACTTCTCATCACAACTCTAACTGTTGGCGTGTCTATCACCAGAAAGTGATAGTGTATGCAACTCCCTTTAGCACAGCTGTAACATCAAGCCAGTGAAAAGCCAACCTCCCAAGCTATGAATAGCTGCATGTCCAACGCCCTATAAAACTCCATAAGCATAAGGGAAGAAGGAACATGGAAACTTGAATCTTTCCTTTTTGCAGAGTCGTCTCAATGCAAACTGCTTGCTGACCATGAGGGAAACCTTCGAAATGGAAATTCTTGGGAAATCATCTCCCTGTCTAGTACAATAACCTACACTACGTTCTTGATGGCTGGGAAGGATTTACCGAACGATAGCGGGTCTGACAAAAACCAGAAATACCACGTATACACCCAATACGATAAAACTTACAGTTTACGTAAATGTAATATCTGAGATAAATCATATCCAAAAGGTATGTATTTACCTTGGTTTTGATCTGTCATTTTTAATGACAAGTAAGTGGAGAAAAAATTCCTGTTACTCGGATCGCGGTAAGTTTGAAATGGTTCGGTTACATGACATGACAAGGCCACTCTTAGGGTTACCCATGCATGGAGGTTTATGCCATAAAATTCTTTTTTCATAGATTGCGATAACCAATGTTAACATATTGTAAAACCCAAAGATTTTATTGTAGTTAGACAATAAGACATTATATTACAATAATTGTATGAAGTATATGCGATTCCAACGTTAGTTTTAAATGTATATACGTTCTTTTAGATACCAGGCCAAGATGTTTGATTTGTACGAATTATCTGTTTGATTTATAGACTATATCATAAATTATGGTATAATTGATATATTCCACGGCGTCCGCTTATATGACGGAGGATATATTGGAACAGATGCATCATTGCGCGCCTTTCGAATGTGTTCTTTTGATAAGAGACACCGTCCGTCGTGACAAATACATACAAGCCTGTGTGATGCTGATGTGCCAATAGTAAGAAAACTATAAAACAATGTAGTAATAAAACCTACATAGATAAAGTATAGAAGCCATCAATTTACTAGCTGTAATTTAAGATTTTCTAGTATTTCCTAGAAATACCTGGATAACCCTTCTTTTGATATCCTTAGCATTTATAGGTGTGAATAGTGGTTATATATATCACTTTGTAACATTATTGTATGCTTTTATTCAGTGAGTAATAATGGTGATTTCTGATGTATCACTAGCTGTCATTTGTCATAGGCCGATTTGATATAAGAATCAAACAAAATGCCTGTTGTAAAAAATAGCATTGACAAGGAAGGGAAAGAAGCGCGATTGGTTCCAACTCCTTACCCATTAGTTCAATTTTAATTGTTAATATGACGATGTATTTGGTCTCTTTCTTTTTTTCTCTCTTTTTGAAACAATCAGGATGCGAATATATTTAAATATAAATAGATGCTTTCTTTCAACCTTGTTTTCGTAACGCAGCAGCTATTATTTAATAACGGCCAGATGATCTAATTCTGTAAGACAACAATCTATTTATGTAATAGTTGTTTACCAATGTTGTCAGTGTACCAAGCTTTTCAGACATATCTTTCTTCTTATACTAAAAAAGGAAAGCATTTTGGAGCATTCGGAATTCTGAAGACATCTCCTGCTATTTCTATCAGGTTCTTATTACGTCAGATTAGTAACAACTTCTGATTAACAAAGTCTGTAAAACGCATAGATCGATAATACATGAAAAAATTAAAGTACCAGTCGACCAAAAAATTTTCAGCAAAATTGTTTAAGGCAACAATGGATATCTGTACAAAAAATCATATTATAGTTGTTAAATTTTGAAGAAGTAAAATAGTTTAAGATGTTTATTGATGATTATTAAAATATCATGATCTGATACTTGTCAGAGACATTGATGAATCAAAATTCTTAAATATGACGACTTTTGGACGAGCAATAAATTGCATTTTCGGTTCAGAGAATTGGGCTATTTTTGAAGCTAGTCCCTTCCACATGAAGAGAAAATTTAGATGTTAGACCAATAGCACGTACAAAGCTGCATCAATAAACAAAAAGAAACATAAGTCTGTAGCGCAAATACAGAATTCTCTACAAACTTTGGCCATCTAACCAAAACTGCACAAAAATTGAATAAATTGTGTAATGCCATTGATCAAACGTCTTCTAATTGTGATAAAAGAAACAATTTTATAAGCGCCTGAAGCAGTAAGAAGACTCAGGCACAGATCATCAATGTAACACAGAATCAACTGAACATTGTAAATCTGGTGACAGGTTGACGGAGAACCTGTGTGAGGTAGAACAGGTATGAACGACATGTGGTATGAACTGATGTTTCCGGTGGAAAAAGATGAATCTTTGTGAAAATAAAGAAGAAAATGTCACAAGTGCGGTTAACATAAGAGCAATAGACGTCACTACAGGAAAAAAGACACAAGACACAAAAACACCAGGCGAAAGATTCGAAGACTAAATCCAGTGCAGGCTCAGAAAAAAAACTTTCTGTTCAGTGATTTCGGATGACATACTAGTAAACAGAAAAACAGCCATTTCCATTTGCAAACCCTGAAGAATATATCCAAACGCGAACAGGATTTTGAGTCACTTATGAATACAATTAAATGCGAATTATTCCAAGGTTGCATGGAATTCTTTCCTTACCTTATTGACAAACATAAAAATCCCAAGTCCGATTACAAAATCAAAGAAGTGATGGAAGCACAATGCACCCAAGAACGCATCACCTGAATGAAAAAGAGTTAAATATTGATTTGGTTGCTAGAAGAGGTTGAAATTACAGACTACAGTTTTCTTTTCGACATCTGCTGAGATAAAAGAAGGTCACTGATCACCGCCTCTCGAACGTAAAAATACGCTATTTTCTCATTTTATGTTATGACTGTGTCTAGTATACGACTTATGCTACAAGATAAATCGGCCAAATCCACTGACAAATATGCTATTTTAAGCCTCATTGTGAGCATTATGGGATAACTTTCAGTTTTCTACAAAGTGGTTACAGAAAGAATTGAGATATCGAAAAAAATAAAAATGAGCAGTAGTTTTTGACGAATTAAACAGTGAGCATCCAGGTCAGAGTGATGAGATTACCTAAAGTTGATAAAGTATGACCTGCTAAAATGATACAGAAACTAAATATGTTATGTGTGATAGGATATTAGTTAATAACTAGGCAATGCTAAAGTACATCCCTGATCAACATTGGAAAAGAATCCAACAATATATTTGATCAGTTCCTTCATACGAATAATCCATTACGCTACAGCTGAGAGGGGACAAACTGAAAATATAAGTCAACAATCTCTTATTACTATCGTGTACTCATGTCAAGATATCCAGAAATTAAGACTAGGAAAAAAGTGAGGCAATCAAAATGTTGAAGAAATTGCAAAGTGCCTCTGGAATATCTGAAAGCCGTAAATACTTTTAAATGAAGCACACTGAATGCACGAGAGATAAAGTCTTTCTAAGATACTGCCGAAAATTTTTATGGTCAATAACATGCATTTAGCAATATTTTAGGGATAAATTTGAATTTGTAATCTAATAGCTTTGGAGATCTTGTTTCTGTTTTATAAGTCTTATAACCTTATGTCATTTTTCTACTTGATTAGATATCTTTACTAGTAATTATAGAGAACTTGAAAAAAGGAAATTTTGAAAAGTTGTTGGTAATTGTCACGATATTAACACAAAGTTTAAATTTTTTATCCAGTTGTTAAGATCGATATTTCATATTTGTGGTTGTATAGTTTAAAGCCTACAGTACATGCAGATAAAAACGTATGGTCCGCTTATTTCAAAGTCCAAAGTCCAAATATAATTCTCCAGCATTGTTGTTTGTTTGGTTCTAAAAATGTTTAGGTTTAAAAATTACACTCACGCGTCCCAGCGCTTGTATTTATAAAGACTTAATAAGGTGAACATTAAAATGCAGTGATTTCTTTAATGTGACCTTCCTTGTTTTCTTACAAAAGAGGTGTAGATTTTTAAACTTTGCACTACCAAGTTTAGGGATAGTTTAAAAAGCATTATGTATTGATTTGATTGAATTTATCAAAGGTAGGTAAAGGAAGCTAAACTCTTCGAAGTTTTAAAACTTTTTAATCCACGGTGATGATATATCCACACAGGAAATGGCATTAGTTTATCTAACAAAACGGACAATTTGCTTCCATTTTATGTCTTCAATAATGTGTGTATTTCTTATTTGTTCAGCTGGTTTTAGTGAAGTCTAACGAGTTTGTGCTTAATGTTTACCACATGTTTCCATATTGTGGTCTTTACTGACTATCTTTTTGCACAGTCAGTCAGATTCACCCCAGGTAAGTAGCCTAAAAAAATTGGGTGTGATCATTTTTAGTCTTTAAAGAGATGTCTTGCAATGATAAACTTCAATTGCCTTCAACATATAGATAGTATAGTACTCAAAGAAGTAATGACTGTTGTTCTTGGGTTTTATTATGAGACGATGCAACGGAATTCAGATTTTCAAGTTTGGGCAAGCACTTGTTTACTTGCACTTTAATATTTGTCTACTACATCAACTATTTTGTTTGAAAAATTACCTGCAGCCAAGCTCTAACAAAAAAGATACTCGGCCATTGCGCCTGGGACGAATGCAGTAAACGTCTATTTTATTTAAATTTTACATTTACATTTTGCTATGACCCATCGTTATCTATTGGTATACGGCCTTCAGCAGAGGCAGTATTTGCGGCAAATAATTATTCTAGACCGCGTTGGAGTGGTTTATGATGCTTGGCCAGCGGATTTCAGGAAACGTTTTAGTTATAGTTTTCTCATCTGCCAGGGAGTAACAAAGGTCCAACGCACTCGTGACAAAGTAAGTAATTGTTATTAAAAGTTCTCTCAAAGACGTCAGGATATTTTCAATTTCTTTGTAACCTCCATCGCGTAGTTTTTATATAGTTGACAGCAGACGTTTCATGCAAAGTAGCCATTTTTCTAGCCCATACTAACCAAAGATATCACGTAAGACTGCTTCTACATTTAGTCTTTTATGCCTACTGGGAAAACTACAAAGACGTCAGGATATTTTCAATTGCTTCGTAACGTCCATCGAATAGTTTTTAAATAGTTGACAGCAGAGTGTCATGCAGAGTATCAATTTTTCTACCCCATACTCACCGAGGACATCTCGGGAGACTGCTTCTACATTTGGTCTTTTACGCCCACCTGGGAAATAACAAAGACGTCAGGATATTTTCAGCTGCTTTGCAACCTCCATCGATAGTTTTTAAAGAGTTGACAGCAGAGTTTCATGCAAAGTATCACTCCATACTCACCGAGAACATATCGGGAGGCTGTTTCTACATTTGGCTTTTATACCCACGTGGGACAAGTAATGGGACAGAGAAGGAAAACCAACAGAACAAGAATCATGATCTACACAAGGCTGGTTGAAGATTCCACGAGAGTTTCTTACCGTGTGTTAATTGTAAAGCTCCGAGGTACGTTGCATGTTGCAGTGATAAAAACTGGATACGTACTCATCAAGACTTTGGTGATCACGCTGACACGCGTTATACAGTTGTTAAAAAATTCCCATTCAAAATAGAATTGAGTTGAAAAACGTTTGATTAAATCTTGCAAAAACGCCGTGTACTGTATACTCAATTTATAAAAACTTTCTTGTTAATGTGTTCAGTGAAAATCAACAATGTTTAATTGGCCAATGCATGTACCTTAATTTTATATTGTGTCACTGTGTTATCTGTTACTACACTGTCTACAACGAATAGCAGTCAGTTTATATAATTCTCTCGTGGTGCTCTCTGACATCACAATATTGTAATATTCTGGCCTTGGCGAGAATTAAGGAATTAGGGGACAAAAATGTGGTATACAAAAGATTTGCTGAAGATGGTAGCGACCGCTTGTTATATCTGGTATTACCTTGTTGCCGTTACCATCTCCTAAAACAGAAGGAACTCAAAAACTTCAATAACTGCTTGAACAAGCTTTGTACTCATGACAATATGGTGATTATATTGGCACTCATACCACAGTAATAAATAACAATTCCTATTCCCCTCAAAATCTTTTAAATGAAATTATAAATAATTTTAATACTGCTCCCGTTCTTGCTAGATGTTAAGAATCGAATCAGATCATTTTAATAGGCATTTAAAAATACACTTGGAGATTTGCCAAAATTTCCTAGTGTATTGAACTTGTGCGAAAATTTTAGCCGCAGTTGTGACATGTTTTTTTCGTTTTTTAGTTTGTTCGTGGAACCAGTCAGAGGCTGTTAGGACTAGATAGAGGAAATTTGGATATAATAAACCTTGGAGTGTCTAGTTGATCCTCCAGTATTTTTTTTTCAAATTCGTTTAATTTTTTCAATAAAAAAACCACAAAACAAATTTGCGAAACAGGCGGCAAGAAGCTGAAAGCAGTAGCATATCAACAGGAGAGGCGGGCTGTGCGGTCCATCTACCACCCTCTCCCTACACACAAAAAATAATGAAAAAAACTGTTTATCGGGTATTAGACACGAATCTAAAGATACTCTAACAATAGGTTGGAAATCCCTCCCCCTGTTCAGTAAAATTCTTGTATCCGCCCCCTGTATGAGTGACAGCGATAGCACGTGGCATCTTTGGCTTTTAACTTCGTCCTTGCAGGTCAGTTACATAATCCTGTTTGTACGAACATGATGCCTCTGGATATGAACTGGGAGTCACCGTTTAAGAGTGAATTTTTCGTTTTGCAGCAAAGATTCATGCGGACTTTTCATATTTTCAACAGAAGAAACATTTATAAAAAAATCTTAATCACACCACGTGAAACATAATTATTATTGCTTTAAATTGACTCCAGTTTTCATTCAATTTGCAGGCTTTTTTGTGTGTTGATGTAAAGCCAAACCCCTCCTCCTGATTATCTAATGTGGATAACAACACCACAAATTCTCTCTAGTTACTTGCAATGCTTGTAAATAGGGTGAATTCACACGCATCTCACCATTTAATTTAAGCATGACCTTAGACAACAATTGACATCCTCGGCCATGGTCAATGTCAAAAACCGGAAATGGGGTATTATCTCGAAAACGGTTAGAGATAGAGCGATTTTCAGCTTATTTTCAACCCTTGAGCCTAGAAGACCATATGTAGGAGATGTAAGAGATACCTCCTCACTCATGGTCAATATCAAAAACCGAAAGTGGTGACTATCTCCAAAAAGGGTTGGCTTGAAGACTCATTTTGAATTCCGTGGCGGTGAATAATCTTGTGCAGTCGTTTAGCTGAGGTAACTTGAGCGAAAGCCAATCCCCTGCTTTCCACCCCTGGCCGGTTTCGAACCAGGGACCTTGGGATTACAGGACCAACGCTCTACCGACTGAGCTAACCGTCACCCCGTTAGGGCCAGATTGTCTATACCATTGATCTGGTATAAATCCTAAAATCTCAGCTAATCCAGAGGAGAATGAAACGTCAAACTTATAATTCATAAAAAGAAAAATTTGTCGTTTAACCCTGAGATACTTTATCCGAATAGCTTGTTTAAGTTCCTCTTTCATACTATTAGTCACTTCTACATTTACTGCAGTACATATTTCAGATATGGATCTATAGTAACCATAAAGAATAGTGACTGTGTCGAGGACAGTATCTACAAGTGGTTGTTGTCGATAGTGAATAGAATAGTCCATTCCATGTCTCATGGTTGTCCATGTATGTGGATATTGAATTTCAGCTAAGGCCACTTCTTATTTTCCTTCCAAATAGATGGTTCGAGGCATACGAATTTAATAAGTAGAAGACTAGTTGTTGGGATAATATTTCGTGCTAGCATTATTAGGTAAAGTAATGTAAAAACTTGTTGACTTCATGATGACTAAATTGTATATGTGGGTTGACGGAATGGATGCGTATACATAATTTTGTGCATAGCGCGCACCATTCACACTACGGCGTGCATGATGTTTCACATGGTCTACAGTGTTGCTGTCTATTACTTCTCCTTCATAACAAGCACTTGCACATCTTATTTTTATAGGAATACTAGTTTTCGTTTTATTTTCTTGACAACAACATAAATCTTTAAGCCATGTTAAAAATTTTCCAATCCTTCATGAAACTGTCTTTGTTGACGCTGTTTCATTTCTTTTGTAATGTCTCCACGAGTTGTCTTCTTACTATAAATAGTTTTTGAATATTAGCATCTACAATTTCCTGGATAAATTGATTCTAACCATGTGGTGGTTCTCCTCGCTCTTTTCTTCTTGTAGCAATTAATGCTTCTTTCAACAAATCTGTAATGTTGAAATTGGTGATGATGTCACCCGTTTTCAACACAAGTTCATTTTTCTCTGTCCATTTTCTACCCTGTTTCTTAAGTTCTGCTAAAAGTTGTGTTAGTTTTCCATGATAAATAGGATGAAAATGACTCAGAAATAACTTTCTGTCTTTTCTGCATTAGATGATGCAACAGACTTTTGTTGTTGTGATTGACTTGTTTGTAAATGACGACCAAGAAGTTGCGACATTTCCATTGGCTTTTTATGAGTTCGTTTCCCACGTAAAAGTTTATTCACTTTTGTTTTGATCCCACCATTTTTCTTTTTTAATGATATTCTCTATTCACATTCAGGAATGAGGACCATTTTTAAAGTATGCTTCATTTTAACAGCAACTGGGCTAACAAGGGTAATGCAAATTTAGCAATAGCGCCAATGAATCCTCCGTTCTGACTGATTAACTTCTTTTTCTTCGAAGTGATATCTTCCTATCTGTTAGAGTGCGTAGGGTATGACACTCACGCTTGAATTCCTTATACCTTTTTGAACTTACGATTAAATGTCCTCGCAATATATTCAAACAAATTTCAAACAAGCTAGTTAATTCCTCTTTAGTAGCTTGCTGTAGCGAGGATTTACTTTGCTTAGGCCCACTGCGAGCAAGTGGAGAAAAGGCCGATTAACTTGAATGCGTTTAGAGATCTTGACTGCGAATGGTTAAATGACTTGGTTCTTGTTCATACATCAACACATACACAATGTGTATCTTTTGGCAGAATGCCTGTACGAATACGCAGGTGATCATTTGTCTCTGGTTTTAAATCAATGAATAAATAACCATGAGGTTTGCTGGTAGCATCTTGATAGGTTTCTATGAGAAATTGAGATCTTCCAGGATACATTTGTTGCACTAATGTACTTATTTGGTGACTAGGATTTTTAAACAGAATGATGTAATGTGTATTCAAACTAATATTGCGCATTTCTTTACCATGATAGAATAAATTATGTACAATTAAAATGATGCTGCCAACATTAAAGAGACGTGTCATACGCTCATCATTATGACATTTAGTCATTAAGTCACCAATGATGAGTAATGTTCTTTTTTTCTGGCTAAGGCGCTCTTCAATGTCATCTGGAATGCCTTGGTAAAATTCCACACCTTTCTTTCTCTTGTACAAAGGCTGATCTGCTGCATAGAGCCATAAAATGGTTTTTTGAGATGGTTTAAATAACTTGTGTTCTAGAATTTCCCTGATTAGGGAAGTTTTATCACTGCCTGTAGGTCCAGAGACTAATCATGTGAATGGACGCTTCATTTTTGAATGTCTGTTTCTTTCACCCAACTGTTAAACTTGTTTGGCCAACCTATCCTCTTGACAAATAATCCTTTAACACCTGGTCTTTTTCGTGTTTTCAAGACTTTTTCAATTCTGTAGATGGATTCAATATCTTTGGTCACTTTCTGTCCTTCAATATCTTCATCCAAAAAGATTTTCATACGATACAAATGCATTCCTTGCTTCTTACAACGATGTGTGACAATGAAGACTTCTTGCGTCCACTTTATGTGATAATCCCGTTTAAACATATATTTCATATGGAAAATTCGAACAGGTTCACTTATTTTAAATTTGTAGGGTTTCTTCTTCTTTGGTTTCAATTTCAATTTGTCCACATACATATACTTCCACACTTTAGATTCATTTTCTTTTCGAATATCTGCAGGAGCATGCTTATCAGGGAGAGAACCATGAGGTTTATGCTGGAAGGATGTCTACATAACGGTAAGTTTGATTATGTAGGAAATAGTGTGGTATAAGCATGAATTCCCTCCTTCTTCAAAAATGCTTTTAACCATCTATTTTTAAATTCAGTTCCTTTATCTGACCTTACAGTTCGTGGTCTTCGATGTTTTTCCTGAAAAATCTTCTGAAAGGCTTGTATGACGCTGGTATGTGATTTATTAGGCATTGGCTGCACCCACAACTATTTGGAAAACACATCAATGACAATGAGTAAAAAGCGGGTGTCATCATTAGAGGGAGCTTTGTTTCCAATATCACCAAATCAATATCCCACATGTCATCAGTACCACGTGTAATGACACGTTGTTTTTTGAACCTGTATTTCACACGTTGCAGTAAACTGAATGCATCTTGATCCTGCAGCCATTTCTTCACTTGTGAATGAGTGACTGGTTGATTATGTTTTCTTAATATGTGATAAAGTTTTTAAGGACCAGCAAATGCCCCGGGTTGATCAAGTTTAAAGTAAATATTGGTTAGGTAGTCTTTCCACGTCGACATGTTAACACTAAATGATGAGCACTTCTTAACATATCATTTTATTTCCAATCAACATATTTTACATTTTATTTCGCTATTCAATCAACACATCATACATTTTATAACTCAATCAACATATCTTACATTTTATAACTCAATCAACATATCTTACAGTTTTCTTATAAACATATCTTATAATTGAAGACCATTGTTCTTCAATATACACTAACCACCTACTTAATTCATCAAATGTAACAGCATTTACACCATATTTCTCACAACTCTGATTTGCATTATCCAATACTTTATCTAAATGAATATAATATTTAGCTCCGTTCCATTATATATAGACACATGTGAAATGACAAGCATGTTCTTGACACTCTTCATTTTCACAAGCAGGACATAGTAAACATGCAAATTGTTTTACAGCTGATAACATTTCTTCACAATATGCTTTTTGTACAATATATTGTCTCAATGTAATGTCTGCCATTATACAGCAATTTTTTTGAAAGTTTGATAATGTTCACAAAGACTTTGTTTCTTTGTTTATTCCGTCGCTGATATGTTTGTTTCTTCCTAATAGGATAATGATGAGCATGGTAAGCTTCTTTTAAAATTTGGGCTACCTCTTCTATCATTTTCTTCCTTTGTTCACTTTGAAACAACTCACATAAGATTAAATTTGCTAGAAAGAAAAACATTGTTATGTCTTCAAAGTTGTTAAAAGGTTGTTGTTATATCTTTAAAGCTGTTTAAAAAGGTGTTTTCTCTTATCTGATCTGTGTAGAGCTGCTCAGTTTCTTCTTCTTTGCAACAATCTCTTAAATAATCAACCACGCGAAAGTACACTTCTACATCAGTGCTGGAAGAATAGAGCGCAGATTCAAAGTCAAAGTCCTCAGGATCGTCTATTCCAATTTTATGACATTCTCCAATAAATCTTGACTGCAGTTCAATCACACCAAGACTGTGGTGTACAACATCACAAAGGCGTCTAAATGGTAAAGCTAATAGTCTGGAGTTCCACAACAAGCAAGTTTAACAATTATAAAGTCAACATAAGCCTTTTTAAAACACAAGTCTATCTTTTCGGTATGTCCTGAACAGCAGAATGTAGCTTCTACTATGCTTCACAGAGTTTGCTGAAGAAGTTGTTTGGTTCACACATCTTGCAATTGTACTTGTGGCAGTGGCAATGATAATCATCAACATAACGGTAAGCACCACAATATTTACAGGTAAGTCCAAGTTGATTTTGCACTTTCATATTCTCCAACTGAACTTCAGCCAGTCTTTTGTTGGACAGTTTTGACACCTTCATCCGATGGTCCTTTTGTATTCTTGATGACAGTTTTCTTGTCATGACATTCCGTACATGGCTCAGCCAATAAGACTCAGTTGATGTTATCCATCTCCTGAAGCAGTGTCTCCCATTCACCAACATTCATGTTGCTGTAATACGTGTGTTCTTTCTCTTCAAAGAGTGATGTGCGTACAAAACTCACATAACGCATGTCAAGGTATGAAATGACTTCAAGCCGCTTCGTTTGCGTTAAGTACAGTTTGAAGCCAGTGTTGTGTAAATTTTTCAAGTTCTGACATACAATCTGCCACAAAGATGGTGCTAAAGCCAGCCATTTCTCTCCACGTTTGATTCGAACAAAATGGTCCAAATTCTCCATTCTCCACAGTAATGTTTAAGTTTACACTAATTTAAAGCTGCTTGTCTTCTCCATGGCTGCACATTGAATGATGACTTGGTCCACTCCTTTTATACCAGATATTTGCAGAGTCAGCTCCTTTTACTGTTCTTCAAACATCTTACAACTGTCTGTATTCACTTCAACTCGTCCATTGTTGAATCGAACAAGTTCTGATATATCATCTGAAACATTATCATCATAATGCAAAATCATTCTTGCAGCCACAACTAGCATGAGGTCAACTGCCCAAATTGTATTGGCGTTGATAAATGCTGAATCAATGTCGTAAGTGTTCACTGGTAAATGCAGTTCTTCACATTCACTCAGAAACAAGTGGATGAAACGATTTCTTGGAATTGCCATTCCAAGAGCTTCCCAGTGTTTATGCAAATTCTTCACTTGTAAAATCCAATCCGATTCAAAAGCAGGAAGCTTTGAAAACCCAAAGTCAGTATAGTTCACTTGGAAGTGGTTTCTATACATCTGTGAAGAAGTAATGTTGACATTATTGACACTCAAAGCAGGCGAATGCTCTGGACTTTTCTCGCTCATGCATTTATACCGCCAAAATGTTGAACAATACCATTACGTAATATGTTTTCCAAAGATCATTCGAACACATGTTTGAATGGGCTTGCCATTCGAACACATCTTTGAATGGGCTTACATCTTTGAATGGTGCGCTGTTCATCCCACAAAATGCTTACAGCCACCTACGCAAATAGCCTATAATCACTTTATGTCACAACTAGAAATAAAACTGAATCAAACGGTAAAAATTTCATTCAAATCGCTTAAACATAACGAAAGTTATCTACTTTTTAAAAAGTGACTCAAATAACAATTTAAGATGCAAAACTTATGTTTACAGTCACCTGTGCAAATGGCCTGTGACCACTTTATGTCAAAAGTGTATTTAACACTGAATCTAACGGTTAAATTTTCATTCAACTTGGTTAAACATGACCAAAGTTATCTACTTTTTAAACTTTTTAGAAGTTAAAATTTTGAGATGTAAAAATTATGCACACAGCCACCTATGCAAATAATCTATGACCACTTTATGTCAAAACTAGATATAAAACTGTATCAAACGGTAAAATTTTCATTCAAATCGGTTGAACATGACGGAAGTTATCTACTTTTTGGGTTTTTTTAAGTTAAAATTTTAAGGTGAGAAAATTATGCATACAGTCATATATGCAAATAGCCTATGGTCACTTTATATCAAAACTAGATAAAAACTGAATCAAATGGTAAAATTTTCATTCAAATCGGTTAAACATGACGAAAGTTATCTACTTTTTAGAAGTTAAAATTTTGAGATGCAAAAATTATGCTTACAATCACCTGTGCAAATAGCCTATGACTACTTTATGTCAAAACTAGATATAAAACTGAATCAAACGGTAAAATTTTCATTCAAATCGATTGAACATGACAGAAGTTATCAACTGTTCTGGTTTTTAAGATGTAAAAATTATGCCTATAGCCACAGATGCAAATAGCCTATGACAACATACTGAACTGGCTGGGAGGTCGTCACTTCATCAAGGTTACGCTGCCTATTATGACGTCATAATGGGATCCACACATAGTGTGTCCTAGAGTTAGGTCGCATGTCGCTTAGTGGGGGGGGGGGGAGGGAGGGAGAGGCAGGGAGGGGTCACTTGACTTGATGACGCCATTTTGACGTCATTATGACGTCATAGGTGGGCCAGAACTCTTGTTTTCCTACTACTATTACAGATACAATCCGCAACATGGTTGTGTCGTACGAACAGCGACCCGTCACAGACACGACCCATAACAGTCACGACTGGTAGCCTGATCGAGCTCTTTACGTATCGTGCCAGTGTTAACCAGCTGCAGGTAGACGAGTGACAGCAGTAAATTTTTAAAAGAGAGCCCGTCTCTGCTGAGGTTGATCGTAGAAATACCTCGTTGTATACCCGACCCGATAGCAGCGACCGGTCACATACTCGACCCGTCACTGCCACGCATGCATTATGCATTATGTGCCGATAACAGAACTCTGTGTACTCCTTTAATACACACGTCCTACCATGCTGTCTACCCGTCGTGAAGCCAATGGGAGACCTCGAACGATGACGCGTGATGGAGGCTCACACCATGTTGGTACTGCTTCATTTTTCGAAATATTATGTAAAGAGTCGTGTTATCAAGTCTCATAAAAAATATAGATAGATCTCATCAGACGTCAGCTGATTTATAACCACGAGATTGATTGTGGTCCATGAATATCGGCCCATAACCCGAAAACAAATCACAAGGTGGCGCAGTCACAACGGAAGTAAATCAAATGTCAAAACATAAAAACAAAAACAGTGCTCTTTTTGACGAACGTTTTACCCCATTTAAATTGGTAAACTTAGATTTCACTTTAATAGGCTCCCAGTAAGGGGACAGCAGTCTGATGTAAATTCATGCTATTGTGACAAATGAGGTGTGAAATTCAAACTTTAAGCCCAGTCACAGTTTCGCTGCCATCTTGCCATTAGTCCTAGATGACTCTTGCGGTCTTCCTATGACAGCAAGTCATAGTTCCTACAATGGAAAATGTCATTGATGTCAATTTTCAAATCTCGGCGCACGATTTGGGCCAACGGCGTTATTTTAGAAAGGGTGCATCACATAAATTGCGCAATTATAAATTATGGCGCACAAGTTTTATGGTCCATTTTTTACTGAGAAAAATATGTGTTTTCTTGAGATCAGGATATGGATTCCCTCATTATCGCCCACAACAACAGTGAATCCACAGTTGCAAAACCACGCTTTACTCCAGTTTGGGAGTTTCGCTGAGGTCGAAAATAATGCGCCAGGGTACTTCTCAGTGTGCTTTTAAAGACTGTAAGTTCGAGCCTCGGTGTCCTTGGACGTGCGCCGAAAGATCCAAAGCCTCGAAAATTGAGATCAATGGCCATTTCTATTGCAGGAACTGTGACCCTTTCTGTCCTAGGAAGATAGAAAAGGTCCGCTGGGACTATCTTGCCACCAGCTGAAATTCAAATTAAAATAACTCAAGTTTAAGGGCGGGGTTGTGTAGCTGTTAGCAACTGAATCTTGTTTTTACTACTTCTGAGGCAGAAAACTGAGCCAGCAGTAGAAAAGCACTTCTTGCGCCTGCCTTTGTGGGTACTGGCATTCATAAAAGTTTTTGAAAAAAAAATAGAGTGAAAAAGTCGTACGAGTAATCTTGACTTTGCCCGTATTATGTATAGGAGAGGAGCAACATGTGGTGCCCAGCGATATACAAATGATACACTTTTGCATGTGAAACCTTTTTGTTCAAGACGAAAATATATTTTAATGAGCGTTTATTATATGTAATAAAGAAGGTTGGAAATATTTTGGGTTATGTCAAGGTTATTCACGTTTAGATTTGTGTCATTTCCACATCGCTTCCGTCGTATATTTTGTTTACAGCATAAATAAAGAAATAAATTGGTAGTAAGAGTTTTCAGATGCTAGTTTCAAGTTTTCAAAATGCACAGTTTGTAATTATAAATCAGGATACCTGGATCTTCCAACTTTTAAATATCCAAATCTGGCTGTACAAGAAGCATGGTGCAGACACAAATCTTGTGCATAATCTCGCCGATGTCAACCAATCAAAGCACGAATTAAAGTCTCCAAGTAAACTAGATCAACTGGAAAAATATTTTAGTATTCTTTACATAGAAAAAGACGCCGACATTCAAACACTGCGACGTTCAAGTGATAGGCAAGTAAATGTCATAAAAATAAAAGTAAATGCTTTGGCACGCTTGTTGCAGAGTGCTGGAAAATGTACAAATGGGTGTACATTCACAAGACATTTCGCTTTTAACCAATGGACCTCATCAGATTCTGAGAGTGTGATTTGGCCTATACCTATTAAGCGGGTGAAATGGTGACTAATAAACAGATGGCTGTCGCGGACCCTTCAGAACTGTCTTTTTACTCAGGACAGGGAGGGCCCAGGTTCACTTATTGAAATTGTGACTGCTCAGTTGGCCTTCTGCTCATAATGCACACGGTTCATATTGCCTGTTATTTGGAAGAAATTCTCTATTTTCAACACATCATAATTTCAAAGGAGGTCAGTTCTTTCCTGTAGTATATCGTCAAGTTTCCCGGTTCCACGAGTTTGTAAGTGCTTTGTAAAGGTATAAGGTTTTGAATGCAGTTGAGAAACTTTTTATGAGTTAGCGATTTCTAAGCATTAAGATCCGATTTTGTGAATAAATAAAGGCATTAGAAACAAAGATGAACAAGTAAGTATTTGTGAAACACAAGCAGGCCCCAACCGCCCCCCCCCCAAATTCATAGGGGTATAAAGCGATGACGGACAGACAGATGGGCGGACACCCCAAACCTATAGGCCCCAATCCGGAGGGTTGAGGCCTAATTAGCTGTCTCCAGTTCTTTCCATTTCAAGTCAAATTTGAAATGGTAGACGTTAGCACCCGTAGGCATTATTAGCCGTCGGCATTATGTAACCGTAGGCCAGCTGGGCTGTAATAATTGAAATGACCACAGGTTGTCTCAGGGTGGATATTATTTAAATCAACTGACTTATATCATGATTTAAATAAAGTTAAAAAACCAGTAAATGATAAATGATTATTTTTTTTACATACTCAAGGTGAAAAAATCAACAAGTGATCTTTTTGGATATATATATATATATATATATATATATATATATATATATATATATATATATATATATATATATATATAATATGTCTCCCCGACCAAGGGGAGATATAGTGTTTTTACGTTCTGTGTCTCTGTGTTGTGAACAAATTGTTGTGCGCAAGGTACCTTGAGAACGAAAAGTCGAATCGATTTCGAACTCCTATTCATTCCATTTCGTAGGTCGGACGGTTCTGTCAATTTTTGACGCACGTTATAGTTTTAGGAAAGGCGTATGACGTCAATACGTAAAAATCTTGTGTCAGCCGCTAAACAGCGGAGAAAGTTCGAACTTGGTGGGATTGTTACTTGATAGGTCCGAAAGATTCTGTTAATTTTTGTCGCGATTACAACGAGTGGAATATGGTGTTTTTGTTGTCTTCAAAACTGTCCGATGTATTTTGAATGTTGTGTATGCAACATCGGAAAACTTGTTTGTTTAGAATAACTTATTTTCCCTAACAACTAGGTGATTTTGTACACAGAACAGCTGCCATGCAATACTATATGTATATATGAAAACTCGAACATTTTTTTAAAAAGAACCAGGCTCCAAGATTTCCCGTCGGGCTCCTAACTTTTTGAAATTCGGAGCCTGACGGGCCACCACTTTTTACTAGATTTTTCGAACGCGGATTCCCCCCCCCCCCATAAAGTCCCCTGCCGTAGGGTCCCCGACCATAAAGTCCCCGGCTGTGAGTCGCCAAATATATTTACGGCCAAAACGTCCCGGGTGAAAATATAAGTAACAAATAAGTTCTTTGAACTCTCATATTAATTTTTTTATTTGATAAGAACGAAGTTTTTATTTTTTAAATCCTTTCAGCCCGGTTGCTGACTAAATATTTCAGGTAGTTGTGGAGTGTGTATTTGAGAATTACGGAATTAAGGATCACAGGAATGACAAATACGTCCACCTCCAACGAAACAGTTTATGTGTGCGGGACTAGGGATTATATTGAAATCTCGTGAATCCACACCTGGATTAAGGTATTATGGGTTACAGGAGTGGCACCGTACATCCACCTGTAAAGCACTCTGTTTGTGGGAGGTCAGGGATTATGTTTAAACCTCGTGAATCTACACCTGGATTAGGAATTAAGGATTATGGGAATGACACAATATATTAGTTTTAACATTTGTCCGTTTTCAACCTTTGACGGAGAATTACTTGTGGAGTAAATCTTGATTTCAGATTCGAGACTGAAAGTGGGTTCGATTTGTTATAAATAGGGCAACTTTTGCCAGTCTTTATCCATCGCTTTTTGACGCTAAAATTGGAGAAAACGAATACCGATGTTCTTGAGGGCAATAAAGGCCGTCAAAATGTTGCCGTTGGTGGCTTTATGTATACGAAAAGCCGTGAAATCCGGAAGAATTTCTTGGAGATGTTCGGAGGGCAACAAATTGTCCTGCAACCTTAACAACATTTGATGAGCCACAACCATCCTACCATTTGGGCCTTTATTCCTGCAACTAAAGAAGAGTCTGCTGTTCGCCAACTTATTGAGCAGGCAACGACAGCGGCTGAAGACGCAGCGGCTGAAGACGCAGAATCGCGCACAACATTCGGTGGTCCCCGGAAATCGCGCATAACATTCGGTGGTCCCCGGAAATCGCGCACAACATTCGATGGTCCCCGGAAATCGCGCACAACATTCGATGGTCCCTGGAAAATCGCGAGACTGAACATGGCGGCGAATGAAGCTCTAATGCGAGATGTGACTGTTATGTTGTTGTCTCCGCGGACTCGCACTCAGCATTCGATGGTCCCCGGAAAATCGCGAGAATAAAAAATGTGGCCGAGAATGAAGCTGAAGTGTGAGATGTGACTGTTGTTGTGTGTCATGTTGTGACGATAAGATATGACAATATAACTGGAATTTAAGATTATGTGACGGTAAATTATATGTATTGTTACTGCGCTATTCAGTAAAATTCCTAATTGAATTTTGCCTTTAAAGCATGTAAAACATTCTAAAGGTTAATAAAGCGTTAATTTCAGTTTCGTTTTTTTTTGTTTGCTTTGGAGACGTTTTGGCCTTGAATCACTTGGGGAGCTTTGAGTTCTAAATGTGTGCCCCACAGCATAAGTCCCGACTTACTGATTTTACTTTTTATTTTGACTTCCCCAACTAAAACGGTGGTTCAACTAAAACATTGTATGTAATAGAAATTATATATTTTTATTTAGAATGTCGTAGTGTAAATGGTCAGACGGTGAGATACAGCGACGGTAAAATGTCTTTCTCCTGTGCGGGGTTGGCATTTCTCCCGGATATAAAACCCGTTTTTTCTAGGAGAGTGAACAATACGGGCAAAAAAGGAATGAAAAAAGGGAATCCACGACATAACGCCCGACGACATAACGTCCGAAAAAAGTGGAGAGTGGTCATTTGGACCGATTTTTATTCACTTTTTTTTGTTACAATTTTCTTTCCTGGTAAGTCACACTGCACTTGTGACCATTCTGACCATTCTGAACAAAACTCCCAACAACGCTGTACACTTTACCGTCCTGGATTCATAGGAACACTAGATACTAAGCTAGAAAAGTTTTGAGCAATCCCTTGCAATTGTGTCAGACGAGAGATACAGTTCCACATAATATGGTTCTTATTTAAATTTTTTTTTTCTTGTTGTACATGAATGCATCTAGACTAATTTTTTGGTTTTCCTTTATTAACTATCAATATTTTCCATCTTGTAGTTGTGGTGTGGTATATAGCACAAAACAGCTCCCATTATATAGGAAAGTTTTGACATCGAAGCATCAAGCAGGATTAAGCAGCAGATTTTTAGTGACTTGCGTAACCGAAATTGTGTGGTGGGCACACTGATTCCGTATATTAGACACTAGTTGACGTTAAACGAATATCTTTTTGATCTGAGTTAGCGTGATGGAACTCAGATCAAGCCGGCATTAAAAGGATAGGCTTGTAATGTCTTTTGAATAGAGTGAAGCTCATTTATTCCCCATAGGGGGGAATATATGCGATCGACCGCGTGTCGGTCGGTCGGTCTGTCATCAAGAGCTTGTTAACATGATAACTTAAGAAATCCTGCAAGGATTTTAATGAATCTTTTTATGTAGCTTCTATGGGAACAAACACAGATCGTTATTGTAAATGGGCCAGGTTCGTCCAAGGAAAATGGACCAGCTGGACTTAGAAAATTTCAGCTCTTGATTGACTATTGATGGCCGTGTTTAACTGATGGGGGCCTGTGGGGAATATGTGGGCTACGCACACTGCTCTAGTTGGAATTTGGAGCAATATACTAAAAATACATATTTTATTACTTTTTTCGGCAGCCAATTTTCCAAATGCTTCTTGCACAGTTTGATCGGATTGCCTTCAGATTTTGTATGGATGTTTCCTAGGTATTCCTTTCTCGAAAAATTACTCTTTTTTGAAGATTGGCAAAAATTGGTCAAATGGCATATTTTGGAATTTTTTTTGTTAGCCAGTTTTCAAACTACTTCCTTTTCCTTAATTTTGATTGATTCCTGTGAAATTTTGTATCTGGATGGTTGTTTCTTGAAAAATACTTGTTTTCTGTTAGCCGACTTCCAGACTGTATCCTGTCCTACTGTTTTGACCGGATTCCTTTAAAATTTTGTGCAAACGCGTTCCCTTTTTTGGAAAATTACTTTTTTGCGATTCTCCCAAAATTGGCCAATTGGCGGCATTTTAAATCTTTTTGTTTTCCAAGATGCTTTGCCTGCTGCAGTTTTATTGGATTTATTCGAAATTTTAGAATAATGCTCTTCCTGTGATGTTTTCTTTAAAACTTTTTTGATTGTATTTAATCGAATCTATTTGGTCTTTATGTGATGTTTTCTTAAAAAGGTTACTTTGTTTTGGCGTTCCTGAAAAAATTGGCCCCATGCCGGCGTTTGGAAGTTTTGGGGCTGAAGTTTTTCAAAACACTTCTTCTACATGTAATTCTAGTCAGATTGCTTTCACTTTTAGGCGTACTCCAACGTTAGGGCGCTTTGAAATTTACTTTTCTGAGATCCGCTGGAGATTCAACAAATACCTGCCTTTGAAAATTTTACAGTAACCTGTTTTTATTCCCCACAGGGAATATATGCGATCGACCGCGTAAACTTTGATTTCGATTTGGTTCTGAGCTTGAAACATCCAATTGAGATCTCCATTTCTTAATCAAAAGTTTACTCCCGATGAAGTTTCTTTGCAGAACCGGTTTCTTGTGTTGTGCGAGGTTTTTAGGGTGTTAGTTATGCTGAGTTGAAATGCGAGTGTTGTTGGTTTCAGTGAGGGGAGTATGGGAGAAATCCTTTAAAAGCCATGGAGAACGACAAACTTCTGACAGTTCCCTCCTCTGGGACACGTGATGCTGAAGGGCATCTCGAAGATTCGGATGATGAAAGAAAACCAGGAGAAGATACAGCGATGCTTAGCGTATCTTGTCGCTCCTCTGTCATTGACATGAATCAGGTATGGTGTGCCGCGTGTTTTGTGAGTTGGGATGGGGAAGGGGGTGTGTTTTATTGAGTTTTCGTGGTCAATGCGCGCTGAGTTTTTTTTTTTTTTCCCTTGTTTTTTTTTTTTTGCCATGGTGGTAATAGATATGTACAGTTTGAATAGCCTTATCTGATGTACTCGCATGTATATTTATCGCATAATCTGGTGTTTCCAAATCCTAATTTCTAGTAAATTGGGAGGGTGGGGGTGGTTCTGCGGCAGCGTCTTTTAATTCTGTGAAGAACCGTTTACAGCATGCTTTAAAAACGTTCGCAGTTTTTAATTTCAGATTGTGTGGGTTCAAATCGTTTTTTTTTTTTTTTTTTTTTTTTTGAGGGGGGGGGGGGGGGTTGGGGATTAAACTCTCTCAAGAGTATTTCCGGGTGTAATCTGGGCTAGTCTATTTTATGCCTCGCGGTATGATCTGGGCCAGCCCAAATTATACCTCTCCCGCCCAGATTATACCCTACCCCCGCGTGCCCTGAATTTTGTTATTTTCAAATTCAACTAAATAGTGGTGTAATTCCACAAACCACAGGTGGATTATACTTGAATTGCACATTAAATATAAGTAAATACCCTTTGATGTGCTAATAGTAGTCCAGTGTAGTTTTAAGCTGCGTTGATGAATAATAATAACCCACGAAGGAGTAGAATTAGATGAAAACACTTTTTTACGTTTCAAGGAAAGATTTTTTTTATGTGTTACTCTTGTAGTGCACGCTCTATTTTCTCTTGTAAGAACTTATTTATTTATTCCCCACAGGGGGAATATATGCGATCGACCGCGTGTCGGTCGGTCGGTCTGTCGGTCTTAAGAGCTTGTTAACACGGTAACTTAAAAACTCCTGCAAGGATTTTCATGAAACTTGGTATGTAGCTTCTATGGGAGCAAACACAGATCGGTATTGTAAATGGGCCAGGTCCGTCCAAGGAAAATGGACCAGCTGGACTTAGAAAATTTTCAACTATTGATGGCCGTGTTTAACTGATGGGGGGGGGGCCTGTGGGGAATATGTGGGCTTGCACACTGCCCTAGTTAAAACTTCGGTCAAGTGAAATATTGGCCTGTTGTCGTATGAGGTTATCTTGTCCTGAGCTCTTGAGTAGGTGGTGAGTGATAATACCATTCGTGACGGCTGACAGATCGGCAAGTCCCAGCGAGTGTGCTCCTGACGAGCGATTGTCAACTTCCGGTTTGGATGCTCCGAGGAGAGCTTTGGTCAATGCACTGACAGGGGTGCACATAAGGATTTTTTCACCTTCGCCAATTTGGCGAGGGAAGTTCAGCTCGCCTTCGCAAAGTCGAATTCATCTTCGCCAAATTAACCCTCTTACTTAAACTGTAACTTATTTTTTATTGCAAATATGGTAATCTGTTATTAAGTATGTATTGATACGCGTACAATTATGGTGTGTAAAAATGGACAAGTTGAAAACATATTTTGATTTTATTATAATGATTTTTTCCTAAATTCACCTTCGCCAATTTGGCGAAGGTGAATCTGTTCACCTTCGCCAAATGGATTTCACCTTCGCCATGGCGAAATGCGAAGGTCTTATGTGCACCCCTGCACTGAGTTTCAAAATTATAAAAGCCTTTTGCATTCTTTGATATTAAACATAATGGTGAAGTGAGTCTAATGAATGGTGGGAGGGTGGGGGGGGGGGGGGGGTACAATCAGCCTTAACAAAGCATTTGAGGATTATTGAGATGTATTCAACAGTTTCGGCAGTTATTTTCTTGTATTTTTTTCTATTCATGGAAAAACTTTATTAATTAACTTGAGCTGAACATAACGCTGTTGTACTTAAGACTGAAATCCGACCAACAAATTTGCGAGTCGACCAATCGGGATCTAGCAACGACCAGTCGATTCTCGTTCTTCTGGCATCCCTGTTTAAAATGCCATACTTGTAATTTTGAAAAATAATGTATATTGGGGTGTTCTATGTGGGGAAATAGGTTTTTTTTTTTTTTGGTATGGAGGTTTTTTTTTTTTTTTTCTTTGGTGTGGAGAGAAAAAGTATTTAACGCAAGTGTAAATTGTAACTAAAACTATTTGCTTTTCCGGCATTTTCTTTAATTTGTCAAATTGGGCACATGATTGATTATAGTTAAGTGTTGTTAACTGACTGGTCGAGCAGCGATTTTCCTGGTCGTTATCAACATGAATGTTGATTTGTCAACCAGTTGGTTTCAGCATGATCTGCCCTATTGTTTCTGTGCACACGTGATGCTTGTATATAGTCAGACTGTCTGGAGTACCTAGATGAGCTCGCGCCTGCGTTATACCCCGATCCTCAATGCTGGAGTGCCTGGATGAGCTCGCGCCTGCGCATACCCCTATCCGTAATGCTAGAGTGCCTGGATGAGCTCGCGCATGCGTTATACCCCGATCCGTAGATGCAGAAGCATGCAGTGTCTTTCCTGCTCCCGTGGGGTAAAATGTTATTTTTCAGCACCAAGGAGCGGTGTGACGTCAAAGAAACTTAATTTTTTACAGGAATCGATGACTTGACGTTTTGTGACAAAGAAAGCGACACATTACGTCGTCGTTGTGTGTGTGAGCCTCCTCCCCTATAGTGAATGTGCGTATGCGCTTATAAATTCAACACATACGCCCCAAACCCGCCTCGTTGAAAGAATGTGATACCTGATAAAACTGCCGCGTTTTAATGTGATATGGAGAAAGCCTAGTGTCACTCAAGTTGGTACGTGTCAAATATCATTCAAAATACGAGACATATTTGAAAAAAAAAACAATGCCATCGTGCACTGTTGCGAAAACTTTTTGCCTTTTTGCCAGAACGCCTTTTTTTTCGAGGGCAGCAGTACTGTGTTAAAATGCTTGAATTCCGAGCGGACGTCAGTGGTGTATAAACTTGCACTAAACTTATAAATGGCTTGCTGAACTTCCATTACAGTATGAGTGATCTATAAAATAATCCGGTAAGCGGATTGCAGTGAAACTAAGACCTCCAGACATTTTGCTTTCCAGCGCATTCTGAAGTTAAACACTAGTAAGAAAATGTGGCTGAGAAACAATTTATTTCTCCCAGACTTGATTTGAGCACTTCTTACCAGTCCATTTATGCACCTCAAATGTGGGCCTGTATTCTCACCCATAAATGTGATTTCGCGTTAAATCCAATTACGTCTTATATTCAGCCTCTGTTTATGAATAGCACCCTTCAGATGATCAAGGTTGAGTTATTGGCTCAGACCCTTTGCAGTAGCTATTTGTTATTTTTGCAAGTAAATGAAAAGAGGCAGGCTTTTGGGGTGCTGAGTAATTGAGTATTTCTGTGGCTAAAGGTGTTCGTTTTTTAGGAGTTTTGTCAGGTAGTGCTGCAGCCAACTCGGTGTCTCGGTGACGGAATGAAAGAGATGTCACGAATCAATACCTACCACTACTTGCAGGTGCTCCTGTGGCGCATTCATGCCGATTTATAAACAAAATGGTGTGTTAGGGCATGTAGTTTGGTTCGCAGGGGTCTTGATAGGGCTCGTTAACAAGGGTAACAAGTCACACAGAGGTGCAGTTATAGCAATGATCAGGGAATGTTTCAGTTCGTGGTCTGCGTTATGCCAGTGACCTTAGCGGTTAGGATTGGCGGGGAAAGATGATAGTAACACAAAGAGCTTGTCGGTTGCATATAATGGGACAAAACTGGACCGTAAGAGCACCACACAGGACACTGTGAGAAGCAGCTGAGACAAAATCGAAGGAAGGACGCCCTCTCCCCCGCCCTTCAACCCCCCATCCCCCCCCCCCCGTCCTCAATGACCAATGGTGCATGCCTCATGGAGCACTCCGAGGTCAACAGTCTGTCCCATTCCACTCAGTACGTAACGGCCTTCTTGGCTCTTGGTGTCCGTTATTAGCTAACCTTTGCCGACGGCTTTTAAGGCTGCTCATGACAGGATAAGAAGAACACTTGGAAACATTTTCCTGACACCAACTAATCATGTTGAGAACCTCTGAATTTTTTTTTCAGTGGGCGTTTCAGTCGAAGCAGGTGTCAGGTAAATGAATATGGTCCACGTTGTTTGCGTTCCGTGGTTTTTTACTCTTTGTATCTGTCATATGAAGGTTCTGAGTCATGTTGTCCCACGCGTATCAAGAACGCTGCTCTTTGTATAAAGCGAGTTAATTGTTACGCAAGATGTAACCGGAAGGTTGCGAGTATTTAAGCGCGAGATATTCACGATTCCCTTGAAGCAGGTTGTTATACTTTCAATTTCCACATCAAACCTGGAGAGATAACTCACTTAAAGGCACCCGAACATAAAAAACCCCAATTTTAAAGAATTTACTGTTTGGGATAGAAGGCATTTTTTTATTTGAATGCACTGTTCGGGGGTAGAGTCGGTTTCCTTTCCGGTTATTTGATTTTTTCTCGAGAACGTACAAGTCCATATTTTTGCGGCTTTTAGTTTAAAGTGTTGAGATAATAAGGTTTTCAACTTACAAGTCCGTGATTATTTTTTTTATTAAACTAGGTTAAATTACTTTTTGGCCAATTTCGAATGAAAATGCGAGTTTGATGAAACCCTTTCAAGTGGATAATCTTTTCTCTTTCCTGCGGTGGCTGTAACAGAAAGGTTCTACGGTACACAATAACATCCGCAACAAGGGTGAACGTTCACACTCTTGCAGAACCTTGGCCTGGATAACTGGTCGCGTAAACTCTCGAAACACGTTTGAGCAGGAGAAAAATCTTCTCCAAAAATAAATAAATGAAAACAAGGTTAAATTTTATACTAATTTAGCTTTACGAACATTATAGTGGAATTACAAAAAAAAAAAGTATTTGTTCAGTGATTAATTCGAGCAATAAAGAGCCCTACAGTTACGTAATACTGGTTCACGACACGCAACTGAAAAAAGAGGTCACGATGTAAGGCGATGGTTCGAAAATGCTGAAAGTTTTGCTCTTCCCCTTGACTAAATTTTGTTGGCTGTTGCATGTTTCTAAATTTCACCATTTAAAAGTACACTAAAAATTCACGCGCACAAGTACAATCTGTTGACATTTTTTTAACATCAATCTTTCTCCCGCGTTAAAATTCCGAATAATATGGTCCCGGTTTCTAAGAAATTCACAGCGCGGGCCGGCATGGCACCAATATTAGACTGCGGGCCGTCATGGCACCAATATCAGAGCGCGGGTCGTCATGGCACCAATATTAGAGTGCGGGCTGTCATGGCACCAGTATTAGAGCGCGGGCCGTCATGGCACCAACATTAGAGTGCGGGCTGTCATGGCACCAGTATTAGAGGGCGGGCCGTCATGGCACCAATGTCAGAGCGCGGGTCGTCATGGCACCAATATTAGAGCACGGGCCTTCATGGCACCAGTATTAGAGGGCGGGCCGTCATGGCACCAATATCAGAGCGCGGGTCGTCATGGCACCAATATTAGAGTGCGGGCTGTCATGGCACCATTATTAAAGGGCGGGCCGTCATGGCTCCAATATCAGAGCGCGGATCGTCATGGCACCAATATTAGAGTGTGGGCTGTCATGGCACCAGTATTAGAGCACAGGTCGTCATGGCACCAGTATTAGAGCGCGGGCCGTCATGGCACCAGTATTAGAGTGCGGGCCGTCATGGCACCAATATTAGAGTGCGGGTCGTCATGGCACCAATATTAGAGTGCGGGCCGTCATGGCACCAATATTAGAGCGCGGGCCGTCATGGCACCAGTATTAGAGTGCCGGCCGTCATGGCACCAATATTAGAGTGCGGGCCGTCATGGCACCAGTATTAGAGTGCGGGCCGTCAAGGCACTAGTATTAGAGCGCGAGTCGTTATGGCACCAATATTAGAGTGCGGGCCGTCATGGCACCAGTATTAGAGTGCCGGGCGTCATGGCACCAATATTAGAGTGCGGGCCTTCATGGCACCAGTATTAGAGCGCGGGTCGTCATGGCACCAGTATCAGAGTGCGGGCCGTCATGGCACCAATATTAGGAGTGCGGGCTGTCATGGCACCAGTATTAGAGCGCTGGTCGTCATGGCACCAATATTAGAGCGCGGGCCCTCATGGCACCAGTATTAGAGCGCGGGCCGTCATGGCACCAGTATTAGAGCGCGGGCCTTCATGGCACCAGTATTAGAGGGCGGGCCGTCATGGCACCAATATTAGAGCACGGGCCTTCATGGCACCAGTATTAGAGTGCGGGCCGTCATGGCACCAGTATTAGAGCGCGGGCCTTCATGGCACCAGTATTAGAGGGCGGGCCGTCATGGCACCAGTATTAAAGCGCGGGCCTTCATGGCACCATGCTGCCGATAAGCTTGTTGTGGAAATGTTTGATGCAGTAATGACATCTTACGAAAAGGATGTAACCTCACCAAAAACAATACACGGTTTATCAGTTTTAGATGCAAAACAAGCAGTTTTAATTTACAGAGTTCCTTGTCTAGCTTTATCACACGACTTTATTTGAACAATATTTCCTCAGTGTAACAATTTGCAGTTATAGCCCATGTATTGAAGGGCCGTTTGGTACCTGGACTGTTTCGTACTGACTGTTTCCGGGTCCACGAGAATGGTTGCATACCTTTTTCTGACCATTTGTACCTTCGCGAAAGTCGTTTCGTTCCTTTTATCTTAACAATTTTCTAACACTTATTTAAATATCTTGTCAATGTTCAACTGTATTTTAAGTCACACTTTTTATGCGATGATCATGTTCTCGTTGTATCTGACGAATGATTTCAAACTAAAATCATGACGGCGGGGGGAGGGGAGTTTTATTCTGGGTGGTTTGTTCCTAGGTCAGCAAAAAAAGGTTGCTTTTTGTTCCGGGAGGGGGTTTGCTCCTACATTCAATTGATATATTCTTATTTTAAACAATGGGGCCGGTGTTTTAGTAAGTTTTTCAAGCATTCAGTGCCTTTCTCGCCTTTGCTGTCTTAGCCATTTATGTCCGAGAAACGTCAGGATTCACGGTGTGTTTTTTTTTTTTTCAAATTAGTAAGGTAATACGATTCTCGCTAGATGTGCCTAAGGGTGTTGTTTATCATGAATGTCAGCACAGCCAATCACTAAAATGTTTGCGTGATATCAGCTAATATTGACTTCCTTAGACAAGCTGGTTTGTTTTGATGACGTGTTTTACGCGATTGTATCTGGCGGCGAACTCGGATGTGCGTCGTTTGAAATGCCATGGATTGACGTAGGTTGTTGTCATGTGTCGGCAGGAGACCAGTCATCTTCATTTTTTTTTTAAAAAAAAGGTTCGCTGCAAAACTGTTTTCAAAGGAAATGCAGTAAGATATGAGCTTTTAATTTGAGACGTTTTATGCATCACTTCCTGTTTTAAAAAGTCTTAAAAGCGTTGCGGGTCTTGTTTCTGGGATCTAATTGGATACTTAGCATCCCTTTAAGTATACCCTCAAAGCCATATCTTTATATCGAAGGGAGAAAAAAACTAGCCAGTTTCTATGACTACCTTCAGGGAGAGAGAGAGAGAGAGAGAGAGAGAGATGGTAGTGGCTTGCTGCTAATGATGCATTGGCATCGATCCAACAGTCAGCTGCTCAATAACGGCGCTCTCTGCATGCTTTTAAAGCCAACTTAAAGCATCCATTTTCTTGGCGACAATACTGTCTCCAGTCTTGTGTGGAATGAAATGAGTGAACGTGAAGCATATGGTTTAATCTGGTGTGCCATGTCCTGAGTTAAGTCATGTAATGACATTTCCTGACTGTGCTCAGCATTAAGGAATCACAGTTGTTCAGTTTGCCCGTAGACACGGATATTGTTCTCTGACTGGGAAAAGAGCCAAGAATAACACAGCTCATAGCATTTTCGAGGATATGAGTTATGTTTTTCGGATCAAAAGAACTTTGATTTTCAGGAATCTTTAATTTGTCGTTGCGTATATGACCTTGCACTGTGTTTTGTGTCTGTACTTTTATTAAATTGTGACTTTTAGCAAACCGGAAGTGACGATGAAAGTAACCATGGTGATGACAGCGATGTTCTTCCTATAAACCAGACATCAAAAGCGCCATCTACGTGCGCGTCACGTGCTTCAATGACGTCAGTATTTCTCGATGTGTGCCGCATTTGCCACTGTGAGGCCGAGCCGGAATCGCCGCTAATTGCTCCATGCGCGTGCGCGGGGAGCCTCAAGTATGTGCACCAGACCTGCCTACAGCAGTGGATAAAGAGTGCTGATACCAAGTCCTGTGAACTCTGCAAGTTTGAGTTTGAAATGACCACAAAAATAAAACCGTTCAGAAAAGTAAGTGGCGTAATCTCATACTGTTATTGCTTTCAAATTGAAGTACACTATGACACTACGCATATACGCACACACCCCGGCCATTTTCAGAATATTAAGTGTCTTAATTAAAGAAGTGTTGTTCTGCCAAAGTCTTCTTGTGTGGCAGAAGCGTTTTCATTCATTATCAGCATGTTACCAGCTGCTCGGGCGTGCGTTTACGCGATAAAAGTGCTGCTGCAGTACCTCCCCAGTCAAAGTTGCTCAAAGTTTGTTTATTTTCAGACTAAATTAAAAAATAAAAAAAATTGTGATTGATTATATTTCCTGATTTCCCAATTGTGTTTATATCCCAGAATGACCTCAAGCGCAGTTTCTTTTGTTGAAAAAGAATCACGATGACAGTGTGCTGTACAAAAACTGTTGTGAATAAACGCTTTTGTTGGTGCTTTTCCCGGGCCTACATCTTGTTGTGCTTTATTGTTGAAAGATTTAAGATTCAATATCAAATAGTTAAATTTATTTTTTTGGAATTATTAATTCATGTACAGTTATGTTAAACTGCATCTTTTTTTTCAGTGGACAAAACTGGATATGACTGCAGTGGAACAACGTAAAATTATGTGCTCGGTGACATTCCATGTTATCGCGATAACATGCGTGATCTGGTCACTGTACGTCCTCGTAGACCGGACTACACAAGAACTACTCGATGGTGAGCTCGAGTGGCCGTTCTGGACCAAACTGATTGTAGTGGCTATCGGCTTTACAGGCGGTCTTGTATTCATGTATGTCCAGTGTAAGATGTATGTACAGTTGTGCCGGCGATGGAGGGCTTACAACCGAGTGATTTACATACAGAATGCTCCCGATAAGAAAAGTATTCCCCCAGACATGCCTCTACAGGTGAAAACTTTGAAAACAGATGTATGATGGGAAAAAAAAACACTCGCACGGATATTTTCATTTTTGGTACAATTTGTGTAGCGGCTACTTTGGTTAGGGCGTGTGTTGGTCGGCGCCAGTTTTGACTAAGGTGTCCAGGAGAATTGGGCTGTGTGTGACGTCAGCTGTCATTTCCATACAGAACCAACCGATTATGACAGTTTGATATCAGCTGAATAAGGAAGAGATCTACCGGATTGATCCTTGCAAGACACAGGCATAATATTTGATTTGTCCTAAGTTTTGTGCATTTATGTGTAAATGCAAATGTATATCCATGTATAAAACCCTCTGCTAAGGGTGTAAATATCCATGTGTGTAACCCTTTGCTGAGGGTGTACATGTCTATGTATAGCCCTTTGCTGAGGGTGTGCATATCCATGTATAGCCCTTTGCTGAGGGTGTACATGCCTATGTATAGCCCTTTGCTGAGTGTGTACATGTCTATGTATAGCCCTTTGCTGAGGGTGTGCATATCCATGTATAGCCCTTTGCTGAGGGTGTACATATCTATGTATAGCCCTTTGCTGAGGGTGTACATGTCTATGTATAGCCCTTTGCTGAGGGTGTACATGTCTATGTATAGCCCTTTGCTGAGGGTGTACATATCCAAGTATAGCCCTTTGCTGAGGGTGTACATGTCTATGTATAGCCCTTTGCTGAGGGTGTACATGTCTATGTATAGCCCTTTGCTGAGGGCGTACATGTCTATGTGTAGCCCTTTGCTGAGGGTGTGCATATCCATGTGTGTAACCCTTTGCTGAGGGTGTACATGTCTATGTATAGCCCTTTGCTGAGGGTGTACATGTCTATGTATAGCCCTTTGCTGAGGGTGTACATGTCTATGTATAGCCCTTTGCTGAGGGTGTACATGTCTATGTATAGCCCTTTGCTGAGGGTGTACATGTCTATGTATAGGCCTTTGCTGAGGGTGTGCATATCCATGTGTGTAACCCTTTTGCTGAGGGTGTACATGTCTATGTATAGCCCTTTGCTGAGGGTGTACATGTCTATGTATAGCATTTTGCTGAGGGTGTGCATGTCTATGTATAGCCCTTTGCTGAGGGTGTACATGTCCATGTATAGCCCTTTGCTGAGGGTGTGCATGTCTATGTATAGCCCTTTGCTGAGGGTGTACATGTCTATGTATAGCCCTTTGCTGAGGGTGTACATGTCTATGTATAGCCCTTTGCTGAGGGTGTACATGTCTATGTATAGCCCTTTGCTGAGGGTGTACATGTCTATATATAGCCCTTTGCTGAGGGTGTACATGTCTATGTATAGCCCTTTGCTGAGGGTGTACAATGCGTATATGCGAGGCCATATATGTGTATATGCTATATGCTGGCAGTTTACAAAGTGCTTTCATACAGAGCGGTAAGGAATTGTATCTGAAATTGATGCAAGTTTTAGGTAAAAGGCTTCGGTTCATTTAATGTTCACTCTTCTGAATCTAAGAAAGTTAAAAATCGTGTTCTTACACTATAAAAATGGGAAAAATGAAAATATCTGTAAACACGATTTCGTATCGATGCCGAAATCAGTTAAATGATCTTCTGTGGGTGTTCTGCCAACCGGTCGTGGTTTAGGTCTCCGTGTTAGGGGAAACACTTGAAAGTGGGCTGTGTCATGGAGTGCTTCCCGCTCACTCCTCGGCCGTAGTCTTAGCTTTTGGTTACGATGATTCCTTGTGCAATCCACGTTCCGCCCCCCCTCCCCCCCCCCCCAAACACACACACATGTTGAGCCAGTAATAAATCATCTGAAGATTTTTCCATTACATATATTTTGCAGTGGGCCGAGTGAATGTATTAACTTGTTTTGACTAATAATCTAACTATCCGTATTTTGTATTCTCCGTTTGTGACCTCGCGGACGCCTACTACCCTCTTTCGTTGCTAACTCGTTCTTGATCAACTGAGCGATTCGTCTCTCCCTGCAACTTCCAACATCCATATGCGAAACTCTCACAACAGTCAATTTTTAACCCAACACGTCTCTCTATAAAAGATAATAAAATACCAAAATTAATCACTAAATAAACAACTGTAAACTGTAACTGTAAAAAGGATTTAAGGTGCCAGTATCTATGTAAAACATATATTCTACGACACCATTACAATATCGAGTTAAACACATAATTAAACTAGAAGCTCATTCTGCTAGCGAAATGTTAAACACTTGACAAAAATTAAAACGCAAAAATACTGGCTTCAATGGGTTATTTCTTGAATAATATATTGCAAACAACACAGCTTGAATACGTGTTATAAGCCGAGTAGTGTTTAGTTTCTGTTGACTTAAGGTTTTATTGACTGATCTAGCATACACAGTGAGAGCTCGCACAAAGCTCGCTGAGCAACTGTGTGTGATGTGGCTTAAATGCTACGCATTAACTTGCAAAAAATACACTCTTTTCACATGGCGTTTTAACAAAGAAAACGAAATCAAAGACGAAAATAAAAAGTGACATGCACATGTTCAGATCAAGCTCTTCATAAGTCCCAAGTTTCATGGTCGTAGGGCCCATAGTGTCAGAGAAGAAGAAGACACAAAAAATCGAAAAAAGTGTCAAGAAGAAAAAAAAAAAGGACGAATTTTGCTCGCACAAATTCATATAACTCTTGCAAGCCAAAGGCTTGTCAAGTGTTAACAAGTGAAAACATAATTTACAACGAAGTACGCGCAAACTGACTAGCTAAAGTGACTAGGTATATTTACAAACAAAATACATGTATAGATTTGTTCGCACTTCATCCTGCTTTTATAACTTTGGCAGCCATTTTAAAAGTGCTTCCCGCGCAATTTTGATAAGATTTCTTTCCAACTTCACATGACTGTTTGCCAGGAAGATCTTCTCGCTTGAAAATTGCTTTTGTGGCCAAATGTGGACACTTTACAGATATATTTTTTGGTTGCAAGTTTTCAAAATGCGTATTCTCCCACACTTTGAATCGGTTTGCAACCAGTAGTTTCTGACGAGTTGTGATGACAAAATGACGGGCAAAATCACGCTCGACTGTAAAGAAAATAAAAGATAAAAATCTCGCGGGTGCCCTAATACCAAGGCATGTAACCCTTCGCAAGACTTGGTCTTGCCAAGTGTTAAAGTAAGCAAACAAGGTTCAGTTGGAGCCCCAGCCCAAGTATTTAAATCATTTACACCCCTCATGGGGATGTAAGGTTTGTTTGGAACGCTGTTTGACATTTGATTTTAAGATCAACTTATATCCTAATTCATAATCAAAAAAGGCGCTGTTTTAATTTTCAACAAATTTACACTTTTGGTGTCTACTTAGTCTTAATTTGTAACCAGTTTGTACTTCAGCGCTGTCCTTGTATGTCAACAGCCACAGCAGAAAGTCCAAGTGTTTCTTCTTTTCCAATTCTTCACTTAATTTACACTCCTTAATATGCAACAAACCAAATATAAATTAGATACAAACTTATTCCAAATTGGGTGTAAATTAAGAATGTTTCGATTTTTTAGCAATCACGTTGGAGTTTTCATTTAAACACGTACATGAACCATGCAGAACGCGTTTAGACTAAGTGTGATTGCAAGCTGTTGTACATATTATTGTATAAATTATTGAGATGATTATTTATTTGGTAGCTAAAGTTAAATTCAATTGTAACGTATAAAGATACGAGAAACCATATCTATAAAACGTTTGTATTGAAACAGCTGGCATCTTTTTCTCTTTTTTTTTTACTAGAATGAGATATTACTCACAGTTTGAGGTTTAGTTTAGACCAATGCAGTCCTGGTTCTTTATTTGTCAGCGTGACAGCGATTACAAGGGTTGTTGGGCGTGGGCACAATACCTTTCCATTAATAAACTAAATGCATTTCAAGTACTGCTTTCAGAAGCGTCCTCTAAGTATTAATTTCGTTATGAACAAAATTAAAGAATCCAACCGCTAACAAAACCAGAAAGATTGTTGATGAAAAGATAATGTTGATCCTTGTAAACAATGTAGAGTTTCGAATAGCCATTAATTAATTCAGTAAGATTCATCTTTGGCTTTATTTGGAGTATATTTATGTATGTTTTTGGTGATTTCATAAAAGCAAATCAAAGTTATTTCGCAAAGACGGCTCATTGGTGGGAACGAAAAATGTGTATAATAAAAGGTTAAAATCAGTTCTCCAATTTCTCTCTTCTTAAAAATACGACATGTTCTTATGTTGATGTGTTATTTTATTTTTGTCATTATAATTATTATCAGTTGTTTAATTATTATAATTATTAATAATTATTGTTGTGGTTAAAATAATAATAATAGTAATGCTGATGATGATCATGATGATGATGATGATGATGACGACGACGACGGTGGTGTTGGTGATGATTATGATGATGATAATGATGATGATGATGATGATGATGATGATGATGATGATGATGATGATGATGATGATGATGATAATGATAATGATGATGATGATCTGTAGTGTTGTTTGTAGTATATTGTGCATTAATTGGCATTTCAGTTTACCAACATTTTTTGTCACAAGTGCTTGTTATGGATCTGCTGTATGCATTTTGTGCGCGGCCGTGTTTCTTGTTTTACTGTTTGTGTCTACTTGTTTGTTTAATATTCCATATAAATAGAGAAATCGGAACTCCTTATCAATATAAAACATAATGGCCCTTATCTTATCTTGTGTTATCGTATGAATCTGAAAGTGACATATCTATAGAGGCAAAAACATCAAAGTTAAACAAGGAACATTTACTTGAAAACAGCTGAAGATGTATTTTGGTAAGAGAATACCATTCGACTTGACTGAAAAAAAAAAATTAAAGTAAGACACTGGACTGGGAAGTTCTCTTTTGCTATACGTTATTGTAGGTTATTGTAGGTTGTTGACTGCGAATCATAAATGTGCATTTATTTGTTTTTAGTGTGTGCTGTTCCAGTGTTGTTGATTGTACGTTTATTTTCGGACATTCCTTCGTAATCTCCCGAATGAATACGATGTGTGCGGGGAAACTAGGGGACGCGATGTTTTGTTGAAGGAGTTAAGTACACGGTTATAGACACGGGTTTATATCGCCAGATATTCATTATATGTTATTCATTTCTTGCCCGTTTTTTTTTTTTTTAAATGTCTGTTTTGATGAACTTGGTTTCTGTACTTTAGGGTTGTGTCTTATAACAGTTCGAATTAGACGCAGTTATTGTCTGCGAAAGGGCTTTGTTCATAGAGAAAAAAAGAGAGCTATGATTGTGGTGCCATTCCCACCCACCGGACGCAGACACACATGCGGATAGTTTCTGTGCACTGAAGTTAGGCTTTGATGCTGTATACTAAAGTCATAACATCGTTTTGTTAAAAAAGAACCCACTCAAATGCTTGGTGAGTGTGATGGTGTAACTATTGCCCATGCGCATTACTTCATTTTGTTTCATTTCTGTGCGCGTACAGTTAAAACAATACAACTTCTGCGGTAAATACGTTGTGTAGATATGTGGGATAGCCGTGCGCGCCGCCTCTGCACGTATCGAAAACGTCATCTTGCGTAATACAGCAATTGTGAGCTTTCACATAGACGTTGTGAGATATCCAAGGAGTCATAAATATCTTAAAGAAGTGTAACAACTATCTAGAATAGTATAGAATACAATTATCTTTAAGTTAGAAAATCGTGCAATAAAGAATACCCACTGGGGAGTTAGCGTCTCATAAAATCACTCTTGGCCTTCTTCAGTTAGTTTCCACGTTAAGGACCTGGGAGGATCTTCCAAACAGACGTCATACTCATGTGGTTATTTTCTTCTTCTCCCTCGTCTGCATTTTATACATTTTGCTGCAGGGGTAGTGATAGCCAAAAATAGAGGCAGGATGTGCAGAAGGGTCTGTTGGAAAAGCTTGAAATTCTAGAAAGCATTTTACAGACCACAAAGCTTGGGTAAGGCGCGCTTCGATAATTCAGTACAGACACTATAGAATGCTTCAGTGCTCATTTTGATGTCCCTCACGACGCACGATTTAATGGAGAGAGAGGGAGGGGGTGGGGGGGGGGGAGAAAGAGAGGACAAGGCGAGAGAGAGAGAGAGAGAGAGAGCGGGGAAGAACTGGTGTTGATTTAACCCCAGTGTAACTGGAAGTAATAATCTAGTTACATAATACTATTGTGAAATGAAGCTGTTTTCGTCAGCGTAGCAAGTTGTTTGTTTATTAAGGATTCTACTTTCGGAACGCACGAATTAACGCTGAGGCTACACTATACATTCGTTAAGGATAAAAAGTTATAATGAGTTAATGTAATTGTTTTGTCTTAAATCTTATGTTGTTGAAATTTTCGCATGTACATTGTAATGAAGCAGAGGAAAACCGCCCCATTTATGAAATAAATGAAAAATGTCAAGCAAGAATATTTAATCTTTGTTCAGTTTTCATTGTTTTATTTTATTTATACTCGTGGTTGAATTGTTTCCAAACCCCTCCCCCAGCCTCTCCCACCTCCGACGCACGAATTCGCGATCAAGAGCAAATGAAAGAAAGCTTAGATTTAGTGAATCGCAAAAGACCGGCATTTGGACTACGCTTAAAAATTGAAAGCAATCAAACTAAAACTAGAGGGCCAGTGCACTGCAACATCAGTGTATCCGAACACATCAAACATTTTTATTAGTCAGCCATTGTCGTTTTGTCCCCCCCCCCCCTCCCGACACTCCCTCCTCTCGTTTTCGACCGCTTCTCAGCCTACGATTTACAAAGTTTTGACTGGACGATTCTGCAATATTTCAGCATTATAAGACCCTTAACCTTATGTAAATATATCTGAATACATATATTTGATGTGCCCAGAAGTCGGATGACGGAAGACTTTTATTCGATTTCTGGTTGGGGGGGGGGGGGGGGGGGGGAGGTAAGGGCGGAGCTACTCTTTTGTTTCTGTATATATATATAAATATACATCAGGTATAAGTTTAGCAAGGCGGTCACTAACGCTTTTATTGTATGTCTTTTTTTTCTCCAAGTCATGTCAGGAAGCTAGCTGGTCGCTAAAACAGGTTTAACTGTGCGGCTCGAGGAGGAGGGAACTACAAACAGCTTTTAATATGCGTCTTTTTGTTCGGGTCTTGAAGGTGGCTGCTACAATACCATTTCCCTATTTCATTAGAAATTTGATTGATATGTCTTCAGCTCCTCACCATCTAATGTAGGTACGGCTCTTAACGTAACCCCACCCATTTTCCTCTTTTCACAGCATGGGCCTGCGCCCAGAAGTGTACTTACACCTATAAAATGTACCTTGTTTTCGTACGAAAGCACAAAAAAGGCAACTTTCATAACTGTACAGTAGATGACTCACTTAGATGGGGGTAGCGGGTTGCTTGTCATAACTGATGATAGCAGATGGATAACTTAAAAAGTGAAAAATTCAAGTACTGCAAGAAAACGGTCAGGTGACATGACCACTCCTATATAGCTTGCAGTGAAAACAACTTTGCTGTCACTCCAGTAAAATCAATAGCTGGTCCTTGAAAGGAGTGTAAATACGACCATAACAATCCAGCCACAATAACTTGTACATTGTTTAACAAAAGTACTGCCTACCCCTCCCCCTCCCCGCCACTCATCACACCCCATCCGCTGACCCGCTCACGTCGGAACGGCTCTATATCGGTGCCCCCCCCCCCCCCCCCAACCAGCTAATCAATCTGAGTACAACCAAACGTCCCTTCCCCAAAATTCATAGAAACCGGTGAGGTGCGAGTCTGCAATCATGTTTTGATGTCATATGGCGCCAAGCGTTTTCCAATATGCGCCAACCGCCATAACAACCGGCAGCCAAACCCAAGGCATAATACCACCTGTCGTTTCTAGGGTTATCGGGATAACAGCCAAGTGTCCACAACACGTTTTGACCTCATATATGACGTAATGCGTTACGCTATATATACCAAAATACTAAATGAACCGTCGGGCCCATCCAAAGCATAATTCTACCAAATTTACAGCTAGTCCGACGTACTGTAATGACGCATTTTCTCACGCGGTCATGCGTCACGCGTAGTTCAATATGCGTCAAAACAATAGCAGCTAGCGGATCCACCTAATACCCTATCTCACCAAGTTTGAAGCTGATATGATTTGTCCCTTGCGAGTTACTGTTAACAAAGCCTACTACCCACAACACGTAATGACGTCATCCGTTGTACCATATATATATGCTGTATATATATATATATATATATATATATATATATATATATATATATATATATATATATATATATAGTAGAACCCTTTTAAGCCGAAGTGGACGGGATCGCGAAAAACACACACGGTTTATCCGATCTTATGCATTTTGGTCAGTGTTCTAAAAATTGTGTATTCTCTGTGTTTAAATCAATGCTTTTCTCAATGTCAATGTTTTAACAAGACAACAACCATAAACAAAACCGAAGAAATGTTAACAACTACACGAAATGCAATAAATACAATATTCTATTCTCAATTGCTCTTTACTGCAATAAACCTCCTTATTGATATTTACACAAGTTAACTTTTGAACTGCAAAAATTATGTAACCGTCCAGAAACGATTCTCACGTGCCTAATTAAGTGTCGGCAGTTTTTTTTTGAAAAAGTAATGAATAGTTTTTTGCTTAGCCTGTTAGGCTATATTTTGTTCTAACACATTGATAATGTCATTTATCTGATCAAACGTCTCATCTGCAATGTCACATGTTCCAATTTTTTATTTTGATTTCACACCCTTTTCGACTTCTAGAATCGCTTTGTATTTTAAATCTAGACTATAACCTGCGTGTTTTCTCTTTGTGCCATATTGCAATTTATGGTTTGCACTGATTTTACCCACCTTTTTATGCAGTCCCCTTGGATTGAAAATCTAACGATGACAGGCAATCCACATCATAGAAACAAAACAAATCCTATAGATGCCAGTCTGAAACTGGACAATTGCATTGCGAGTCGTTTCATCTGTTAAATGTAATTCAAATGCGGCAGATAGTACTCCGGAATGAGTAACAAATCCTGTTGATGTTTGTAACTGCAATTCGCATATGGCAAATGGTACTCCGGAGTGAGTGACAACAGTGAGTACATGTCAGTAATATTCATGTCGAATTAATTGGCATTGTATGCGCTTGTTGTTTGATGTGTTATTTAACTGACTAGAAGCATGGGTTTGGAAAAAATTAAAATTAAAAATTTTTTGGGATGCAAAATCACTTCGGTTTAACCGATCTCGGCCTATATGGGGCCTACTGTATATACTAAATACATTATGAACAAATTTGAAGCTAATCCGTCTGTTGTTGTGCAACTTAGTCAAATGGAATTCCAATCGTCGGATCGACCCAAGGCATAGTCCCACCAAGTCTGGAGCTGGTCCAACGTTTCGTCCGAGAGTTATCCTGTTAACAAAATCGGTTGTCTACCACACTCACTACACACACCCTCATACACACGCCTCATACAGAACGCACAAAAACAAAATGTTTTCCCCCACAGGAGAAACATAATAACTTCCAGAAGAACTTTTTTTTGAAAACTTGATCCCTAAAAATTTCAAAAATTAAAATACCGCAAACTGGCCTGTTTTTGTCCACCTAGGGAACGCTCTCACATCATTTTAATGGAATCAGATTAAAACTGGGTTTTGAACTAGTAATAAAAAAAATTCAAAATGGCGCCATTTTGGTATATATGGCAGAAAGTATTTTTTCGCGACTGAACTTCCGAGAAAACAATCGTACAAAATTTGACATGAATCCAACAAAAAAATTATATAAAAATGATACCAACTTGAAAATACTCTTATTTTGACAATTTTTAATGTATAATATAATATACATTCGGTTTCATAAAAAATTGCTCTATCCGTGTGTGAAATTTCAGAACACCTACAGTTTGGGAGATAAAGCCTGGACAGACATGTGGAGACGGACATGCTGATAGCTGGTATCCCGACACATTATGCGACAAAAGGTCGAGCGACATAAGGTCCAAAGTGGCATTTGGTCGAAATATTTTTATTTCGTTTTTTGTATTATTGAGGGTTGAATTTTTTTTATTTTCCTTTTATGGCCGGCTAATAAAACTATCAGCAATTGCAATCGTGTTTCATTAATCAATACCCGTTACAGCTTACCCCCCCCCCCCCACAGTTATAGGATAATCCATCACAAATCGGAGATGATCTCGGCGAAAAATAATTGCAATTGTATTTGCCACTGTAGCTGGTAATCAGACATTTTGAAATCGACGCCTGAGACCTGTGATAAAGGTCACTGCATTAAACGAAAGCAGGCCATGATCTCTGTAATTGCATATCGATTTCAATGGGGCGCATGGCTCAATCCATTCAAACTTAATCCATCACACAACGCAGCCGGTTTAAATTTGAAATTTTCGTAAGTCCTCTGTGAGATGTATATCTAATTCCGGAGTAAGTAAGCATCCAAACTATAAAAATATGCAGATTTTTTGGTGAATAACATTACCTTCTTGGCTGTGATGGAGATATTAACGACGAACAAGGGAAAACGAGGGGTATACATACGCACAGGGAGATAAAACTAAACGATTCATAGTGTGGAGGTTTTGCAAACGCCAACTTGCCTGCAAGGGCAGTATCAAAATCACTCTAGATATGACGGATCCGCAGTCTGTTAATCCACACAATTCCTCCGAGGCAGCGCCTCCGGCGCCAGTACGTTGATCTGCAGAACGCCTCATAACTCTCTGCAAATACCGCGCCGATGGCAGAACAAGTTTGTCCAAGGACAAAGTCCTAACTTACGAAAAGCAATAAGGCCACTTCACGCCTGCATGAGCAAGGGAATTTCCCTGAAAAACTGAGCTTCAAAAGATGAAATGGCGAAGAGCTAGCTGAATAATTAATTTAGCACCGGACCAGAACATAGACCGATAAATGCATACAAAGATTTGTTTCCCAGAGAAATGGTCTGATAGATTGCATAGTCTGCCATAGATATCTTCGAACAACCTCGCATTTCGGACCAGTGCGCATATTTATGTAACTCGATTCTTATTCAGACAAGTGCGCATGTTTATTTAATTTGCGTTCATGCGCGGCTCTCATTTTGGAACGGTGCACATGTTTATTAACACTTGACAAGCCTTTAGCTTGCAAGGGTTATATGAATATGTGCGAGCAGCCGTTCGTCCTTTTTTTTCTTCTTGACAGTTTTCCGATTTTTGTGTCTTCTTCTCTGACACTATGGGCCCTATGACCATGAAACTTGGGACTTATGAAGAGCTTGCTCTGAACGTGTGCATGTCACTTTTTATTTTCGTCTTCGATTTCGTTTTCTTTGTTAAAACGCCATGTGAAAAGAGTGTATTTTTTGCAAGTAAATATGGAGCATTAAACGTATAGCACAGAATACCACAGTTGCGTAAACACAGCGTGATCAGTCAATCAAACCTTAAGTCAACAGAAACCAAACACTACTCGGCTTTTTTCTTGACAGTGGTCCGATTTTTTAGAATATTGTAAGCCGCATACATGCTGTGCCATAAGCTCTGTACATAGTTGTATACGGCACTGTATGCATGTTGTAAAATACTTATATTATTCAAGAAATAATCCACTGAAGGAAGTATTTTCGCGTTTTAATTTTTGTCAAGTGTATACATTTCTAGTTTAACTTGCGTTGATGCGCTTTTCGCATTTTGGACCAGTGCGTATGTTTATTTACCTTGTGTTGATGTGCGGTTCTTATTTCGGATCAAGGCGCATGTTTATTTACCTTGTGTTGATGTGCGGTTCTTATTTCGGATCAGTGCGCATGTTTATTTAGCTTGCGTCGATGCGCGGTTCTCATTTCGGACCACTGCGCATGTCTATTCAACTTGCGTCGATGCCTGGTTCTTTTTCGGACTAGTGCGCATGTTTGTTTAACTTCCGTCGGTGCGCGGTTCGCATTTCGGACCATTGCGCATGTTTATTTAACTTGTGTTGATGCGTAGTTCTCATTTCAGACCAGTGCGCATGTTTCTTTGGTTTAAGTTGATGCGCGGTTCTTTTTTTCGCATCAGTGCGCATATTTAACTTGCGTTCATGCGTGGTGCTTAATTTGGACCAGTGCAAATGTTTATTTAACTTGCGTTGGCGCGTGGTTCGCATTTCCAACCACTGTGCATGTTTATTTAACGTGCGTCGATGCGCGGTTCTTATTTCAGGCCAACATGTTTATTTAAGTTGTGCTGATGCGCAGTTCTTATTTTGAATAGTTCGCATTTCGGACCAGTGTGCATGTTTATTTAACTTGCCTCGAAGTGCGGTTCGCTTTTCGGACCAGTGCGCATGTTTCTTTAGGTTGCGTTGATGCGCGGTTCGCATTTCGGACCACTGCGCATGTCTATTCAACTTGCGTCGATGCGTCTTTTTCGAACCAGTGCGCATGTTTATTTAACTTGCGTTGATGCGCGGTGCTTATTTTGGACCATTACGCATGTTTATTTAACTTGCGTCGATGCGCGGTTGTTAAATCTGACCACTGCGCAAGTTCATTTAACTTGTGTTTATGCGCTGTAGGAGGAGATTCATTTTTTTTTGTCCAAAATTCCGAAAAAAAATTCAAAAGTTTTCCAATTCACTCAAAAAGCACAAGCAGTATGCACGATCCCCTAGAGACGGCTCATATAAAAAATAAATGAAATCTGATTAAAACTGTAGGAGGAAATACATTTTGAATTTTTCTTCAAAAATCCCCCAAAAATTCCCTGATCGACTCAGAAAGCACAGGCCGTATTCACGACACCCTCAGCATGTCTCAGTCCCAAAATATATGATGTCTGAATAAAACTGTAGAAGATGCATTTTGAGGTATTTTCATCAAAAATCCCCCCCCCCCCCCCCAATAATCAAAAATTTCAAGTCGAGTCAAATAGCACAAGCCGTACGCCCGACCCACCTAAGGATGCCTCATACCAAAAATAAAATAATGAAATAGGATAAAACTGTGGGAGGAAATGCATTTTGAGGTTTTTCTTCAAAAAATCCCTAAAAATACATAAAATTTCCGATCGACCAAATGAGCGCAAGCCGTATACTCGACCCGTTAGGGATGTCTCATACTAAAAAAAAAAAAAAAAAAAAGAAATCGGGTCAAAACTGTGGGGGCAAATGCATCTCGAAGTTTTTTCTTCAAAAACTCACTAAAAATACAAAAATGGTCCTATCGACTGAAAACGCACAAACGTATGCACGACCCTTTAGTAGTGCCTCATACCAAAAATAAATGACATCGGATGAAAAATGTAGGAAGAAAAACAGTTTAAAAATTTTTCTTCAAAAATTCGCCAAAAATTCAAAAGTCACCCGATCAACTAAAAGAGCACAAGCCGCATGCAAGACCGCTTAGGGATGACTCACACCAAAAATTAATGACATCGAATCAAAATTGTTGGAGTAGATGTATTTTGAATTATGTTCGAAATTTTTGCTTCAAAAATTCCCCCAAAACTACAAAAATCGTCCGATCGACTAAAAAAGCACAAGCCCTATGCACGACCCTTTAGTGGTGCCTCATACCAAAAATAAATGACATCGAATCAAAATTGTAGGAGTAGAGGCATTTTGAATTATTTTCGAGATTTTTGCTTAAAAAATTCCCCAAAAATACAAAAATTATTCGATCGACTAAAAAAAGCACAAGTCGTATGCGCGACCCTTTAGGGGTGCCTCATTTCACAAATAAATGAAATCGGATAAAAAATGTAGGAGGAGATACGTTTTAAAATTTTTTCTTCAAAAATTCAAAAATCACCCGATCGACTAAAAAGCACAAGCTGTATGCATAACCCCTTAGGGATGCCTCATACCAAAAATAAATGACATCGGATCAAAATTGTAGGAGGAGATGCATTTTGAACCAAAGTTTACTAAATAAACAACTAACTAACTAACTAACTAACTAACTAACGGACGCCTCTCGCAAACCGATAGGAATACCCCAGCTTACGTGTAACGTAAGCTGGGCTAAAAACCATCGAGGTGTTCCTCCGCGGTGTTGGCTACAACATACGCTGGAAGCCAGTGAATCGGGAACATCAGGAAGGAGACGAGTGACTCTGATCTGTAACAATTTCGAGTGCTTTCTATGGGAGTTTAGAATGAGTTGTATTGAGGTGTTGTTAAAGTAGCTAATTCCTTTCTTTTTTCGTTGAAAATGCCACTTTCGACCTCGTGTAGCTCGACCTTTTGACGACAACCTTCTGTCGCATAACCTCATCGCTATATCCCTCCGTTACACTAGGGATAAAGAGAGAACCACTAAAGGACATTCCTACAACACTTTTAAATTGTGTGAGAAGAGGCACTACGAAAATTGGCTAGCACTACGAAAATTGGCTAGCAACAAAAATCAAAAGGGCCGCATTAGGCATATTTTTTTTGGCGAATCGCTAAAAAAAGTAAGTTTTCCCGACAGGATCATCTAGAGAATATTCGTACAACATCTGAAAGGAATCCGATCAAAATTGAGTAAGAACCTTTTACGTAAAGGTTTACATAAGCACATACAGATGACGGATGCTCCACCGTAATAAGACCAGCCAGACGAAGTCGGCTGGTAGAATATAAATCACACAACATCTGCAACTCCTGCGCTTTATTTGAAACTCAGTGGCGAAGAGAAAGATTCCTAAATTTTAGATAAAGAGGTCGAACACGAACCTAAAACTTAAATTGCCTTAATGGCAGCTTTTGCTATGCCGGCGTAATCTGTTAACAATACGCTGTAATCAAGTGAACTGCACTTTGCTTCTAATTTAACGGGGTATTGCGATGTCAGTACTCAGTGGCTTCTGGTGAGAAGTTTCTCAATCAATCCACCTGGTATTTATTATGAAACCACACACGAGTGACAAATTTTACTTGAGTAAATTTCACATTTAGGGTGCGACATACACACACAAATACAATCTTAACAACGCACAGCTAAAAATTATTTAATAAAATACAAAATGGGCCACTTCCAAAATTCCCTCACGGAATATATTGCTGTTTCGTTATGATTCGATAGCGTTTATTTTAAGCTCACCTCTCACTTTAATCGACAAGAGAATCTGTGGTACAAAACAACAGCCTCACGCCCTGCTCTAACACTACCTTTGAATAACAAACACCACGATCTTTACATTTAAAAAGCCAAGATTAGACGAATCATAACGGCTATATAAAGACCAGCTTTATGAACCAACGGAAGGCTAAATCGTAGAAATTTTTACATAGCACAAAGGTCTCAGACAATTTAAAAGTAATTTCAAATCTGTACAAGTACCGGTACTTTCATTAACAATTCGTTTGTTTGTTTGCTTTTTTTTGTTTTTGTTTTCTTTTAAGCACATGCTTTTTCTTAACAGACCAGCTGTTACCCATAACAATGAGACCATGCTTAAGCATTACGTAACAAACAAAAAAATCTCGCTGCCTTTCAGCGCATCTTTTTAAATCTTGTATGTTAGTGAAGGATGTCAAGGAACTATGTTTGGCATTGGTGTTACTTTTCTCCACTCCCAACCAACATACATAAATCCATTCACCATTGTGACATTTGTTTTTATTTCACCTGTTTATAGTTACAAGACTGAAACTGAATACAGTAAATTTCTGCGTCGAATACTCGGGTCATTGCATCCATGACAAAGGGACTAGCGACAAAAGGTCGAGAGTCAAAATGTCGGCAACACGACGTCGGGCGACGAAAGGTCGAAAGTTGAAAACGCGAACAAAAGTCTCGAATTTGTTTCAACTGATTCATAAACATTACTTTTATTTTCAACATTAGAAATTTTAATAAAACGCATCAAACGTTCTTTGTTCTATTGTCTTATCAATGACCGGAGATTGCTATACTGTGAGAAAGATCAGTCCAGACTAGGCCAAAATGCAATTAATTTCTTCATCCCAATTCACTAATAATTAATTCAGGCAGTTGTTTAATTGCACTTTTAACCCGAGTCAAATCCATCAAAGACATGATAAAAGAGCAATCGCAGTTCTTGCCGGGATGCAGTTCTTGCGGACCCAAATTCTCGAAGGCCCAGAGCCCCTCATCAACTACTTTGTCTCCACCGATGTGACCGGCACCTACCGCAGAATCAACCAGAATGCTGCGGATGCTGTGCGAATCCAGCGAATCCCACCGAGATACCCTCCCGCAGTCTGGAACGTCCACGATTTTCACACCTCGTAGGTTTTAATCACCCTAGCATTTGGGTGCTCGTTCGCGGAATTTAGTGATTTGGAATTTAGTGTATATTTTGTGATAATAAATCCTTTAGACTTCAGTGTATTTAGTGTATTTTGTGATAATAAATCCTTTAGACTTGTGTCTCAACTGTTCGCCGCTCGACCGTTTTAACTCGACCATTTATCGCCGATCTTTTGTCGGGACACCGGTACAACTACGTTTTGATTCCGTAATGCAAAACAGTACTTCCTTTAGTGCTCTGTTTGCTTGGAATCACAAATCTGGCGAAATAAATAAATAAATAAAGATTTTTTTCTAAAATACAAACTTATTGTGGGGAAAGGAAAAGTTCCACACGGACGTCCATCGCCTATTGTGACAGGTGGTTTGAGAATTACTTACGGAATCTGGACTGTACTTAGATCCGAAGATTCTTAGCGATTCTCTTCTTCGACCTTAGTGATCTTGGTGCTATCACTGATACCAAAATAAGGAGACCGAATCATGGCTCAAAACGCACCAGTCACGCAGAACCATGTCAAAAACGCACCAGTACCGCAGAACCATGGCAAAAACGCACCAGTCACGCAGAACCATGGCTCAAAACGCACCAGTCACGCAGAACCATGGTTCAAAATGCAACAATTATGCAGAACCGTGGCAAAAAACGCACCGATAACGCAGAACCATGGCTAAAAACGCACCAGTCACGCAGAGCCACGGATAAAACGCACCAATCACGCAGATTCATGGCAAAAAACGCACCGATCACGCAGAACCATTACTAAAAACGAGCAAATCACCCAGAACCACAGATAAAACTCACCAATCACAAATTTTTTCTTCGAGTTACCATGATCAATAATTTAACAAACATCTTTTCGAAACTTTGTTAACAACGATCTATTAAAAGACCATCAACGTTACCTAAGAAATGCCTAACAAATCTATCACTCAGAACGAATGCTTGGTTTGTTTATCCACTTTGGAATTATTTTTCTCACAAATATGAGAAATGATGACCTTGATACCTGAACGTGTTTTTGAAATAGTTAACAATGTTTGATATAATGAAATGGTATATCGGCTTTTACTTGCCCAGCAAGTAGTAAAGGATACAGAAAATACAACTTATGCTGAGCATCATGTATACAGATTCAATAAATTACTTAACACACTAAAATCTGAATTCATGCACCAATAAGTTAAACAGCTAAAAATAGCTTTGATTACAGATAAGTGTTGAATTTTATGTTTGTAAAATGCTTACTTTTCATTTTTTGTCAGACAGCGTTCTGAGTAGGTTTTGTCTAAAACTGGCAAATTTTTAACCACAACATAATGCTATAACACAAACAGAACAAAATTTGAGTATACGCTATGTATAAAATAAACACGTAAGAGATAACATACAAAGTAGTCACAGCTTTAAAAAAACATTTCCGAATTTACTAATACAGAAATCAAGAAACTCTGCCAACAATTATTGTACTGCAGATTATTTACTTCCAACCGCCTAAGCCCTTAGACATGTGAACCAAGCTTTCTTGTGAAGTTTTTTATTTTCTTGTGTTTTTTTTTAAATCGAATTGAATTCGTCATAAATATGTATACATAAGCGCTCGTTCTAAGCACATCTGGTGGCCATAAGAGTAGCCAACTCAACAATAAATTACCAAAAAAAAACAAAAAAAAATTTGAACTGCTTGTGCCTGCCCAGTGCAGTGCGTTCAGAGAGATATTAAACTAAACCGTTTTCGCTAGTGACTACCGAAAATTACACTTGGGACCACAAAGAAAAAATATAGAGGATTCTGAACATTTATAATTTCAGAATTATTTAAAAAACTTCGTTAAAAGTCATGCCAAACTGGTATTTGAATCAAAATTTTACGTCACATAATTGTTGATCCACAATATCCCAATAAGCATTCTGGCGTCGATAAAACGTCGATTTGAGGTTGCGTCAGTGACCCCGGCCAAATTGTAACATATTCCGTATTCAACGAAAACCGGAAGTTGATCAAACGTCAAAATGTTTAAATCACAACAACGTCATAACATTACTACGTCATTTATATTTTGACAATATTGCAACAAATGGACGGACTACTCTTCGCGTGCAGGCTCGAGCGTTTAGATTCATTTTTTTATTTTTATTATTTATTTATTAACTTTTTTTTTTTTGGAGGGGCAGTTAAGGAAAACCTGAAATGGCAAAATGAAAGAAACGAAAGAAAGATAGAATAAAAATATGAAGCATAGAATAGCAATTAGAAATAAATTTTAACCTCTTTTGAAAATAAAGTAAAAATATAATAATAACAAATAAATAAATAAATGACAAAAGGGAGATAGCTGGAAAACCATATGTTTATAACTTCCACTCATTTATAATGTGAATACAACTTCATAGCAAGTGTTGAGGTGAGCATCCCCTAAATATGGAAGATCCCCACTAAGGTACTGGCTGTCAGGCTTGACGGAGAGATACGTCACAGCGGGTGAAGGGCAGTTGACCAGCCTGCAATTTGACCAGCCTGCAATTTGACAACCGCATCTGACCAATGGACATTTGACCAACCCCTTAATGAAAAAAATCAACAACAGATATTTGACCAACTAATCCTCTCTCTCTGTCATAAGGTGTCATTATGTGTCGCCTGTTGTGGAGTTCTAAGTCCGATATGGAAATTTTGACAACCAATCGTATTTGACCGTAAATCAGGATTCGTACAAAAAAATAAATTCAAAGGGCTCAACTGCATCAAAGTGAGTTGGTGATTATCCCGTCTGTGTCATTGGGTGTCATTAGATGCTGCATGTTGTTGAGTTAATCTCCGTGCTCTGGCGTTATACCAACAGATCCAGACCTGGTGGACCCTGTATTGTCATCTCACTGTCGTATGTTGTGGAATTCTAAGTGCCTCGTTAATCTCCACGATAGAAAAAAAAATAAAATAACACAGTTGGTCAAACGTATGGTTTTTTTCCTTAAAGGGTTGGTCAAATATCCACTGGTCAAACGGCGGTCGGTCAAGTTGCAGGTTGGTTAAATTGTATTTAGCCCCATCAGAGCACACACACACGCAATATCTGCTCACTTATGGTGGAGAGGTCGATATACTTGTACTCATAGCTATAAGAGCCTTATGTGTGGGCTTCAACCGCAAAATCTCATTTCCATTTTTGCGTATAAAATGCTAATAACTTTTTTTTAAAAAATTGAGATGGACCAACTCTGCCAAATTTGATCGTCCTCGCCATAACCGTCACAGAGGAGTTTGTGTGATAAGATTATGGCGAAAAAAAAAGGAATCATACGGAAACATCTTACCAAATCGTACGGATTCAATAAACTACGGGGATTGAAAGTCCTCAAATGTAAATACCTCTGTGACAATAAACGGGCTGCTGTCAGGACCTTCGTCACAAGGCAGGGCTCAGGCATTGTCTTTTTTTTTTTTTTTTTTTTGGTGTACACTAAGCGTATGCATTCTCTACTTCTGACTAACTCTGGGGTAAGCTATAATATATTGCTTTCGCTTTAACTTGGTTACACTGTTTTAGCTCCATGCATTGAAGTTTTTGATATGGATTCATTGTTCTGAGGTAAACAGCGTTTTCTACCCTTACTCCAAAGACAAGCATCACATCTAAAGAGGAAAACTATCAGTAAGCTGACTCACGGGCAAACTCTCACTGTTCAAGTCTTTGTATTCGTAGCATAAATACGACACACCCAAGTTTTCCAGTAGTTATCTCAGCAAAATTTAATATTTTGAGAGGAACTTTGAGGAGAAAACGAAGAGTGAGTGTGCATTGGGGCTTTGCTATGACTCGTTTCAACATTTGTGGGAGATATTAAGAAATCATTCACAAGTAATGCACTAGCGAACATTCACTGGTAATGCACTAGCGAACATTCACTGGTAATGCACTAGCGAACATTCACTGGTAATGCACTAGCGAACATTCACTGGTAATGCACTAGCGAACATTCACTGGTAATGCACTAGCGAACATTCACTGGTAATGCACTAGCGAACATTCACTGGTAATGCACTAGCGAACATTCACTGGTAATGCACTAGCGAACATTCACTGGTAATGCACTAGCGAACATTCACTGGTAATGCACTAGCGAACATTCACTGGTAATGCACTAGCGAACATTCACAAGTAATGCACTAGCGAACATTCACTGGTAATGCACTAGCGAACATTCACTGGTAATGCACTAGCGAACATTCACTGGTAATGCACTAGCGAACATTCACAAGTAATGCACTAGCGAACATTCACTGGTAATGCACTAGCGAACATTCACAAGAAATGCACTAGGGAGAATTCAATGGTAATGCACTTGTTTTTGTTTTAGCTAGCGAGTAGCTAAGTAAAGAGATATAAAGGAAGGGTTCAGTACTTGTGGAAAGAAGGGTGGGGGGGTAGAGGGTTGGAGGGGCTTAACAAGAATTGCTTACTTATGAGACAGTGCAACACCGCTAATCCACGCAAAGTCCGGATCCTGAATACAAAATACTTCTAACAGTTCTAATCCCTTACCTTCCTCATGCGCTTTGAAGTCATTGTTTTATATTTACAGCCCCTAATTTTGTTTCTTTCAAATCACATTTTCTTTTTTTGTCAAGGGTGTGCGAAAGACCAGATATGCTATCTATAAACCTCATAATGCACAACTCAATGTACTTCATTTTGTATAAACACCGAGATCATGCATTGCTATTGCAAACATCACGTGACCTTGCAGAATTCACAGTGATTCCTTTCTGCGTTACAGGAAATCTGTGAAATAATTAGGGGATTCGTGTAATGGTTGAACTAGTCAACGTGTCAGTTTGGAATGATCATTTCACTGTAATAAAAGATCTATTCTATATTTTTAAGTTTCTACTGAATATTTGGGAGGCTGATACCTCAACTCATACAGAATCTTACTGTGTCGTAACAATTCGCCAATTTTTTATTATAAATCTTTCTCCTTAAAAATGTTCAAAGTCCCAATATAATTACTCATTACACGAATTCCCCAGGGATTCCATGGAATAACTGATCACACAGATTCCCTGCAGCATGTAAACGCGAGTGTTTTTATTGTCAACCATCTAAGACTGATGTGGTTTACTGTCAACCATCTAAGACTCCTGTAGTTTACTGTCAACCATATAAGACCCATCGAGTAACAACCCAAGTTCTGCACTTGAATAACACACACGTACTGGGATATTTCACAAGCCTATATATTCAACCCCTTAACGTTTACTAACCTCTCAAATTGACGTACATGTGAAAAGAAAAAAAATTTTACATCTCCTTAAGTTTTCTCGCTTTAACAACGATTTTACCCAAGTGTTTTAGCGTCTTTGTTTTTTCTTCCTTAGTGAGAGCTGTTAACAGACACTTGTCACCTGCACTGCCTCGCGCATCAGTTGCTATGACATTCCTGAAAAGATGTAATTGAGGGCCCTGTTGCTGTCGCAGTCGGCAGCCAGGGCGACGCGTTTGAGCTCCTCGTACGTCATCTCCGGCCCGACGATGTCCCGAAGCTGTCCGATGCAGCTCTCCAGCCGGTCCGAGTCTTCCATGTACTGCAGGTCATCCGTGGAACTCGAGCTGGACGCGTTCATCTGCAGCTGAAATAGCCCCAAAAAAGAAAAAAAAACTTACCTCAGGACTATTTTTAACACAACGGCCAGTGCACACAAGCAGCAGTGTGCATATGACGTCATACGTCGCGACTACATACATCAAATACATTATGAACCATCGGATCCACCCAATGTATTATCCAACCAAGTATGAAATCCGACATTTCCTTCTGCAGTTAAAGTAATGACGCAACTTGTCACATTTTGACCCCCTATGATGACAAGCCTTGTCCAATTTACGTCAAATACAATCGCAACCGGCGGATCCCAATCTCAACATGTCCGAAGCTGATCCGGCGTTATCGTGTGAACAAAATCAGGTGTCCACAACATACACACTACACATACATACACACAGAAGGCCAAAAAAATATAAGGATATTAAATGGAGAGAGAGAGAGAAAGAGAGAGAGAGAGTGTGTGTGTATGTCTATGTGAGTGAGAGAAAAAGAGAGAGAGAGAGTGTGTGTGTATGTCTATGTGAGTGAGAGAGAAGAGAGAGAGAGAGAGTGAGAGAGAGAGAGAGAGAGAGAGAGAGAGAGAGAGAGAGAGAGAGAGAGAGAGAGAGAGAGAGAGAGAGAGAGAGGGAGATGAGAGGAGATGAGAGGAGAGGAGAGGAGAGAGAGAGAGTGTATGTCTATGTGAGTGAGAGAGAGAATGAGAGAGAGAGAGAGAGGGAGAGGGAGAGAGAGAGAGAGAGAGACGGAGGGAGGGAGAAGAGAGGGTATGGGAATGGGGGTGAAGGAGAGCAGCGCGGCGTACCAGATCGACTTCACTGCTGCTGGAGACGCTGCTGGGGGTCTCCGTGGCGCAGTGCACGTGCAGGGCCTGCATGCGCGGCTCCAGGCTACAAGCAGACACGTCACTCCTGACGTCACTTACCACGCCACGTGATTACGTAAACGGAAAATGTGTCTTTATGAATGACATGACCAGCTGACTGAAATGCTTGTGTTTACATTGAAATTAACATTTTTGTCTAGTGGTCATTATTGATGTTACTTCAGGTGTTGCCCTTTGAGACGTTAGTTTAAAGCACTGCAGGGAAAACGCTTTTATAGCGCAAATATTTTAACTGATCAAAATTTTCAAACGTCTGTGAATATTTCCCGAAGTGGGGAACATTTACCAAATCCCTCCACACACACGTGACGCTTTGCTGTGCTCAGGAATAACCTTGAATGCTATACACCCAGAGTATCATACCTGGGCCAGGAGATGAGATTCTCCACTTGTGCTTGCAGGAAATCAGGCAGTTCAGCGAATACGTCGCTCTCTATTACGGCAGGGTGATCCACGATGTAGTTCATCACGCATTTCTGTGCCCACGTGATATGTCTTATATTACTACATTGTGAACACATCAGACACACACGTAAATCGATCAACACTGCTATGGCGGTATATTTGTGCAAAAATTTCACGGCGTTTGCGCTCTAACATTTATTTTTGATCGCTATGGTATTTTATGTACAACTAGAGCAGTGTGCAAGCCCACATATTCCCCACAGGCCCCCCATCAGTTAAACACGGCCATCAATAGTTGAAATTTTCCAAGTCGAGCTGGTCCATTTTCCTTGGACGAAACGGGCCCATTTTACAATACCGATCTGTGTTTGTTCCCATAGACGCTGCATACCAAGTTTCATTAAAATCCTTGCAGGAGTTTTTAAGTTACCGACAGACCGACAGACACACGCGGTCGATCGCATATATCCCCCCCCCCCCCCCCCGTGGGGAATAAATTAATAGACGAGAAAATATTTAATTCTTTCGCGAACCACTTTTTATGTTATCCGAGTCACTATTAATTTCTGAACATGGTTTTTATTATTCAAAAACATAAATTACACAATGAATTAAATTTATCGCGCGCTACAATTAACTTTTTGCGTTCCAAAAATAGAGCAGTGTGCATAGCCCACATATTCCCCACAGGCCCCCATCAGTTGAACACGGCCATCAACAGTCAATCAAGAGCTGAAATTTTCCGAATCCAGTTGGTGCCTTTTCCTTGGACGAACCTGGCTCGTTTACAATACCAATCTGTGTTTGTTCCCATAGCAGCTACGTATCAAGTTTCATTAAAATCCCTGCAGCAGTTTTTAAGTTATCGTGTTAACAAGCTCACACAATAGTCAATCAAGAGCTGAAATTTTCTAAGTCTAGCTGGTCCATTTTCCTTGGACAAACCTGGCCCATTTACAATACCGATCTGTGTTTGTTCCCACAAAAGCTTCATACCAAGTTTCAGTAAAATCCTTGCAGGAGTTTTTAAGTTATCGTGTTAACAAGCTGTTGATGACAGACCGACAGACCGACACACGGTCGATCGCATATATTCCTAACAGGTTCTACCTGTGGGGAATAAATTACAGAGAAGAACCAATCTGAGGCGGTTTCACAAGTTCAAGAGAGAACACATATTCAAACGTTATTTAAAACACAAAAAGTTTAATTATGGTGCGCAAAAAAAATAGGGCGAAATTTAAGAGCGCGACATAAATAGTCAAATAATACATAAAATGTAAGTGTTGTGCGGCTAAGGAAATTGCCGCGAGGCATTCAAATGAACGCGAGGAAAAATAAAATATACATGTACGTTTTGATTTTTTGTACAAATATACTGTCGATCAACACTGCACACGTTGGATTGCATAATCATTTCTCTGTACCAACCTCGTTTTTCTAAAATAGCGAGTTTTTTGTGTGTGTTTATAAATAAGCATAACCTTAAAGAAAATACAAGGAAGTGTTCAGAACTGAGGCGTTGCTGTACTATCGGGACCAGCGACGCCGCTTACCCTGAGCTCCTTGGTGTTATACTGGTCAGCGAGGCCGAGAAGGAAGAGTGCCGAATCCTCGTCTATGTGATGCTTCAAGCTTTGCTCACAGTGCCCCTTCAAACTGTCCATCTGTTGGTTCACACACAAAACAAAGTATATGCAGAGTACTTTGGAAATTGTGGAGGAAAGTCTGAAAAAGTGTAACATTTGTTCACTCATTACACCTTTTTATTACTCTTATTTATTGAAACTGGGGTCAGACTAATTTTGCACGCGCATGCTAAAACGCCCCCAGGCCTCCCCCCCCCCTCCCTCCCACCCCACCCCTCTCCCCGAAGTCACGATTTGGAATGCATGTCTCTACATTTGGTCTTCGGTTTTGTGTTCCGATCAAAACTCCACCAAATCGTTTATGATTAATCAATTATGTCTTTTGAATTGCTTCTTCTTTTTTTTTCAAAAATTTTATATTTTTTTTATTTATTTTTTTTACCTCGTATCGATCGGAGAGAACGAGCAGATCGGACAGCTGTTCCGTCGACAGATCATTCATGTCTAGTTGTCCGCAGTACAGAAACTCGAGGAACAGTTTAAAGATGGTCGCTGTCGTGTCATGCACCGGGATTTTCCTGCAGCCGTCCCATAATACAACATTTAGAAACTTGGTAATCTTTATACTATTAATCTGCGAATAACAATATCCGTTTTAAAGTGATTTTTTATTACTATCTAAGAATTTTGTCAACTCAATGACAATTTTGCATAATTTCTTCACAAAGCATTTGGACAAATAGGTTTGTACGTATGAGTTGCTACCCTACCCTACCAAAATTCTAGTAAAGTAAAATATACATGTCACAGGCTATCAGTATAATCAATTCAAGTCTATCGTTTTCCTGAAAAGACCAGGCTGTATATGCAGGTGACCTCAGTCAATCAGAGCTATAACAGATTTCATGAAAACAGTCAGGCTGTCTATAGATAGCCACTGTTGTGCTGGTAGGGTTTATACAAGCACACGACACGCAATGGCACTTACTTGTCAATGGATTCGCGCATACCGCTGAGCAGTGCCCGCCTGGCCCAATCACATTGCGAGGCCACGATGACGCAATGCGCGCGCACCTCAAATACGTCCACCTCCTTCTCCCTGTCCACGCGCGTGATTGGCTCCCCATGCGAGTGGTCAATGACAACGTCACCTGATTCTGAAAAGTGAACTTCGATTAAAAAAAAAAATGTTGCATTTTAGAAGTGTTTATCCGAAATGGAGGTAAAAAACAAAACGGGACAAATGCTCAAAATTTGATACATTTTCAATCCGATGAGTACTGACCACCATAACAAAATATTTTTTCCTGAATGGGGAGACACAGATACCAGTAATCAGCATGACAGCGCAGTGTGATAGTTACCGCACATTTCAGATTTAACAACATTCCTTAACAAGAACTTTATTGTTGAGGTGAAGAAAAAAGTATCAGTGGGTTTTTACTATTGATTTAGTTATTACTCTTCAAAATGGAGACAAAAAATCTGCTGGCATGCCATGATAGCGACGCCACAGCAATCGCTGCCGTGACCAGGATTCGAATCTGGGTTGTCGCGGCCACAACGCGAAGTACTAACCACTATACGATCACGGCCATATCACCAGCTGGTTCACAACTCATATTACATGGACCCCAAATCAATCACTGGCTGAGATCACTGTACAAACCGCATACAAAGACTGAGCCCACACAAAAGAAGAGTGTTCTTTGGTCCATTTCAAACACGAATAATCGAAGCATATTCACTCGCACTGTGCGCTCCTTTATGTTTTACATCGGACAATGCATATCAAGAACTATTGAGACCTACTTGGGGATAAAAAAACTTTTCAAGTTTATTTTATTCAGGTTTGATTGCTACTTTCACCCATTTGAAATATCTTTGAAATGTCTTCTTCTTTTTTTCAACAAAACTATCTTTATAACATTTTTCATTCACAGCTGGACAGGTTTAATTATAATAGATAACGATAATACCATTATGTATCTGAATTTTGGACATTTTTTCGACGTACTTAAGAATCATGCAGTGAAATGGTTTAGTTCACAAATCTACGGACATGAACTGGAGAATTAAGCACGCACTCCCCCCTCTTAAAAAAAAAAAAAAAAAAAAGCGACAGCCAATTTGCATATCGAATGGAGCAGACCTTTTTGAATATTGTGCCTTATTAGTGTTGAGACATTCAGGTGTCTTGAAAAATAAAAAGAACTGGCCCGCTGCAGCCATGATGTATTCCAAATCAAGCGATATTTTTGTGCCCAAATTGAATGAAAAATGTTGTGACGATCACGCCTTATATTGTAGAGATATCTCCCACAAAACCACATGTACGGCCACGAAGGGGGTAGCAAAAAAAAAAAAAACATGGCTGAGGGGCAAGAAGTGCCTTCTGCCCCCTCCCCCCCCCCAACCCCTCGTCCCATCGCCACATAATAATACACTCACCTGTCATCACGTGTAAAACTAGTGTCTTACCAGTGTCCAGAACCCTGTGCAACGGTACTCTTCCCCCCCCCCCACCCCTCCCATGAGCAGGGTCTACAGGAAAAAAAAACTATGTACCTGCCCAGCAACCTTTCTATTATTTGGCCGTCTGTCGACACCTACCCTGAACAGTGATTATCTCGAAGACCATGTCGGTGTGTTGCTGGGAGTGGAACAGTTTGAGGGCTTTGGCCGCCAGGTGGCTGTCCCTGGGGTATGGAGGCTGACAGAGTGATTCCACGGCACTCAACTATTCAAAAAAAAATAAATAAATAAATAAAAGAAATAAATAAATTCGACAACATTTAGAAATTTCAAATGAATATGGCTCATGAATCATACATTATAACTTTTATCTAACTGGTAAGTTAGGACTTCAACAACATAAATCAAAATAACCATTCACAAGGCCATATTTGCTTTTGTTCCGAAATTATAATAGCATTGATACTTCCTCTCCACCCTCCACGTCTGAAGCCTTTTTCTACGGAATGTCAAAATAATTTCCCGCTTTCCTGTTCAGCACTGTCATGTTAACATTAACTAATTTCTTATGAACCATCTTCTCTTGTTCATAGGGTGTCTATTTACCTGATACAGAATGTTTAACGGGAAATCAGAAGCACCTCAGAATAACTCAGGCTACTTTTTTTATCAAAGTAAAGCGCTGGTTGATATATTCATAGCAAGCCCCGGGGTATGTTTAACTTATAATTCAACCTCACAATAAATGTACTTTTAGAAGAAATGAAACTGCTAACCATTATTTGACAACTTGGCGAATGGCCAACACAGCACAAGACGCGCTTTACCGAGTCAGACAGACACTGTAACTAATGTCTGCTTCAAGACAATCAAAGTCGCGCCATTTTATTTAAGGTTAGCTCCCCCCTCCTACCTCCCATCAAAAAAAAAACCTGTCAGTGAAAGGCAGAAGTTATTCGACGGAAAGCCACAACTAATTGGCTTGGACTGATGCTACCGACGTTAATGTTTGTGTGAAAAGTGTCTGCAAATAGAAAAACTAAAAAAAAAAAACAAACAAACAAACAAAAAAAGAAAGAAAAAAGAGAAAAAAAGAGAGACTTTCCACATGCAATGCCCCAGCTCACGAATGCTGATGTCAGGATTTAGAAGTATAACCTCCAACCAAAATTTCAAGACATGTGGGCTATTTACGTGGTGTCAGTCGCTATTTTAATACAAAAATTGTTTATCGTCAATATTTCCGGCAATTTTCGGCGAATCGCAAAAAAAGTAATAGTCACGTAAATACTATTTTCCGTTGCCTTTAATAAAAATGTCAAGACAACGATACCATATCCTTGCGTCAACTAGTATCTGGAATCACAAATATTTCCATTACCTTTTGGTAAACTGCCAAAAAATAATAACAGCCAGGTGGACAGCTGTGCTCCCCTACATTCAATCAGGAGTACTAAAGTTTGCTACCTTTAAGTAAAATTTCAAGACAGTAAAATCATTTACCTGACATCAGTTAAGATTTTACTAAAACTCGTATTTTTCCCTCCAATTCTTCCCTCAATGTTTCTCAAATAATAAAAAAAAATTATCGCCCGGTAGGTAACAATGCCCCCCCCCCCCCCCCCGCGCCCCCACCACATCCTTGTTCAATATTTCAACAGAGTAAAGCCACATGCCTGGCGTCAGTTAAGATTTCAACAACAAAAAAGTTTTTTTTTCAACAACAAAAAAATGTTATTCCCATAGTTTGGCGTACCAACAACAAAAAATCCCAGTCTAATATAATCAAAAACAGTAATAGCCAGGTAAGTACCAATGACAGCTATCTTAACTAAAATTTCAAGACAGCAAGGTTATTTCTCTGGCGTCATTTAGGATTTTACTGAACAATTGTGAAGTTTTTCGGCAATATTTCTACCTATTTTTTTCCAAATCGCCAAGCAGGAACAGCCAGGTAGACACATATGCCCCCTACTGCCATCAAAATTTTAGAGCATTTCCATTAAAATCCGAGGATTTGATACGTTTTCATGAAAATTGGTTTTTGGCCAATATTTCCGCCAATTTTACGCGAATCACAAAAAAGTAACAGCCACATTGGTACCAAAGGTCCCAAACTTTCAAGAGATTAAGACCATATAAATGGAATCAGTTACGCTTTCAACAAGTAATCGTAGATTTTACAGGCCCCCTAACTTGTGGCGAACAGTTACCGATTGCAAATGCTTATGTTGGGATGTTTGTAGGAAGTCCTAGATCTATATGCACGTTTAAGTATGTATACTTACGGGAAAAACTTTAATCGGGTCATAGAATTGATTCCTGCACTTTTAAGCGAAAATTACAACTTTCTTGCATTATCACTCAATTTTCTCAATTATCGCTCACCCGAAAAATATCATTGAACTGACCAACTGGCAACAAAATTACTGAACTCATTCAAGCCCAACCAGAAGTACTTGCATGTAGCATATTGTGCCCCTGTGCAAATTGGAACTTTGCTTTTTTTCAGAAAAAAAGGAAATTTTCAAATTTTTAAAAGTTGCAAACTTTGAAGCTCAGTAGATTCAAAAATAAGTCGAAATTCAAAAATCGAAAAAAGTACTTTTTTAATCCCTTAGTTCTAGTTTCTTCATAAAAATTTTCGGAATCTTCCGTTTTCACTTGATGAAATGTCAAACCAATCCGCCTGATAGGTAGCGAGATATGGTGACAAAATACAACGTTTGCACCAAGTTTTATCCCACAGTATCACATTTTTCACAATTTCCTATTTCGCCAATTTTTGGTCGATTTCAAAAATAATACGCTGTTGCACGTGTACATGATATATATTTTCTCTTAGTGAAATATCAAACCAATCCGCCTGATAGTTTAGCGAGACAGGGTGTCGACAAAATACAACGTTTGCACAAAGTTCTATCCCACAGTATCACATTTTTCACAATTTCCTATTTCGACAGTTTTTGGTCGATTTCAAAAATAATACGCTGTTGCACATGTACATGATATATATTTTCACTGTATTTCAAATTTCAGCTCTCTATATGAAATAGTTTCGGCGCTACGGCGTCGACAAAACAAAGCCTAAAATGTTGACGGACGGACGGACAGACGGAGACGGTCAGAACCCATTTCTATAGGCCCCCCTTCCGTGGGATGGGGGCCTGATAAGACATACTGGTTTAGCCAATATTTCCCCCCAATTTTTATCCAATCACAAAAAAAATAATTAATTAATTGATGAAATAAATAAATAAATAAGTAAGTAAAAATAAATAAATAAATAATTCTTTGTTTGTTTGTTTGTTTGTTTGTTTGTTTGTTTGGTGTTTAACGTCCCGTAAGCAAACTAGGATGGGTATATTAGGACGCACTGGCTAAAGAAACAAGCAGGAAAAAAAGAAGAAAGAATGAAGAAATAGTAAAAGAAGAGTTAGAAAGACAGAAATTCCGATTCGTTGCCTCTTACGCCATGCACGGAACAGAATGCAGTGGATGTATTCTTAAGATTCATCTACCCCACAGGGGGAAATAAATAAATAACTAAACAAACAAACAAATTATAGCCAGACAGGTACTAGGGTCTTTTTCTTTTTTTCTTTTCTTTTTTTTTTTCTGTTTGCCAATATTTTGGCCAATTTTGGGCGAATCATCAAAACAAGTAACAGCCACGAAGGTAGTAACACCTGCTACTTTTACTTAAAATTTCAAGACAGTAAGGTTATTTTCCTGGCGTCAGTTCAGAATGTATGAAAAGAAAACGGGAGACAAATGGGGACCACAGACAAAAAGTGATCAGATAAACACGAGCAGCTTACCTGCGCGTACTGCGTTAGAGGCTGTTGACTAGTTTTCACGGCGGCTGTTCCAGGCTGCACTGCGCCACCCTCTGCGCCACTCTGGCCAGCAGAGGGCGGTGAGGCCGGCGGCAGGAGGCCGAGGGTGGCGAGGGACTGTATGAACTGTTCGCGGTGCACCATGTCGCAGGCCTTGCGTATGAGTGGCGTCACCGTCGCCTGGTGGGACTGAAGCTTGTTCACCACCCATGCCTACACAACAACAAATACGTTTTTATTTTTTATTTTTTTTTGTCTTTTTTTTTTTTTGGAAGAAAAAACTACGTACTTAATGTTTCATCTCTTTCTTTTCTCTCCATTTTTTTTAAATTTCCAGCTCTTGTTTGACTTTAAAAATGTAAAGACACGCTATATTTTGCCTTTCTTTTTTCTTTACAGAATTTAGAATCCACCCAAAGCGAAACAAGAACTGAAGTTTGTTATCTGATAGCTATAGTTTGTCAAATGAAACTCACAACTTTTGAGGTTCCCAGCTTGAATAAATACTTAAATTCCCGCCACGTTAACTGCTTGTCAAAAGCGGTCATCAAGTCTTCTACTCGACCCAGCCAGGACGGGATCTGAAACGATTCCACGCAAAGAGCGACCGTGACGGTGGTATGTGGTCCTGAAGTTACAACAGAAGAGAGCTCTAGTATCATCTTCACTTACTTTGTTCCACCAATGACCGCATTTGTAGAACGCTTCGGAAAAATCTAAGATTCGATACCAAGTTAGAGAAGTCACCCTGGTCTAAGTTTGTTATTTCTGCTACATAATGAAATCTTAGACCACAACGCCACAACATCGCTAGATTATGCCTCTCTAATTCTTTTTATCAACAAATGATGACATGGACAGAAAGTTTCAGCATTTTCAGAAGAAACCTTGCTTTCACGAGCACTTCCAAAATCATAATTATTTTTCATAACTGAGCCACATTACAACCATACTGTATTACCAATTAAAAAAAAAATGAGAAAAATAGAAATTCAATATTTGCCAGTCTGCTGTGTGACAACGAATCGTTGGGTAACTGCTAAAATCATTCTTTATTTAAACAATTTACGCCTGAGCACTATAAACGTGCTTTGGCTAACTGTGTTGACAAACAAAATATTGACAAACAAAATGTATTAGGTCACTAAAACAATAGCAATTCAACCTGTAAGATACAAAAGTAAAATAAGAATTGCAATTCCCATTATTCACACTTCATTTTATTTTAAGAGGGCAGAAACGGATACTATCTGATTGAAAAAAAAAAACTTAAAGTGTGAAGAAAAATTCTACTCGAGAACAAATTATTGCTTCATTTTTTTCACTCGTTTACTGACAAACCGTTCACCCTGCGAATCGAGCAGGACAGGACTAAGCATCCACGCATGACGGGGAGGAAAAGGTTACTAGGATTGTCAATCAAATACAAAAAAAATATCGCAACTTTGTCAACAGAAACACTCGGGGTGGTTTCAACTAATTGTACATATTCTATACAATTAATTGTGTCTGCAAGGAGTGTTGTTTACTTACTACTCACGTGCAATACAAAAAACATCACTAATACTTTCTATTCAAATATTCAAAATCAAACCTTGTGCAAACTCAGAAAATACAAACCGAAGCCGAGTCGTAACACTGTTGAGGTAGTGATTTTTTTAACAAAAAAAAGTTACTTTAATGAGGTTGTAGAATTAATATTAAATAACTGATTCTGCCGCAATGTGCAATGTTACTGCAAAATACCCGAAAAAATACTTGACACGGTAATACTTGACGTTACTTCGAGTAACCATTCGACGTTGCAATTGTAAGATATGATGTCATAGCAATTAGTTCACCGCTATCGAAAAGATAATTAATTACTGAAGAACAATGGTGTGCAAAACTCTTATTTTTATAGAATGCATGGGCAGTGCCGATGCCAGAAATGCAGCCATGGAGTTATTTTATTTCTGTCATTTTGTTTTCTTTGGACTGTAGAAAGTAGAGGTGTGTCCCGTGTTCTGGTAAATCCTGAGAAAAAACATCAAGCCAGATGCGAAAGGACAGCTCATTTCACGGGACATGAGAGGATGGAACAACTAGGAAAAGGTTTGTAAGAACATCTGAAAATTTCCTTGTCCAGCCCTGAGCAAAATTACCCAGTCGCCCTGCATTCTCAACTCGCCACAAAAGCTAATCAACCGACTGATATTACTTACCGGCAGACCAAAATAAAAATGTTCATCACCCTGGCCGAAAGTTCGTCGTCTTGGGCGGCCGAGCAATGTTAACCACGTTACTGTTTCTTTTTTTTTTTAAATATATTTTTACGCACAATTCTCGGCACAGTTACGAGAGTTAATGGAAGATTTACCATACTAAAACGACCGACTTCTACGTGTTCTAACGGACTGCATTTTACAGTAATAGACAAACGATCATCGAAGGTACATATCCAAACATGAGGTGACTCTTATTGCGGATTGTACCAGGGCCTAGTAAACCAAAGTTGAACAATGGCATAACTTGGATTTTATCGGTTGATTCCATGAAAAAACAAACAACTTGGGTTCCAAATTACTGAATCGGTTATCACACCTGATCACGCTTTTTAAATGGTTAAGCTGAATGAAAAATTTGGCGGTGATCGGTCAAGTAATTTTGTGTTATTCTACTAACAAGAAATTGCGGATGAAAATCCATGGTGGCGGTTGGAGCCCATCTGCATTTTTCTACCCAATTAATAAACCAGTCTCGAATGTGATGGCCAACCTACATCTAAAATTTGGTATCGATCCAACAAAATTGCTCATATTTTCAAGAAAAATATGATGGTGGCTAGAGACTGAATTACTTCTCGATTGCTGGCAATAAATTCCACAAGTACCCACTCCAAAACCCCGCAGCCACACTCCTTCTACCTCCCCTTCCTCCCCCTCCCCCGCACCCGCACCCTGAAACCATGACGCAAGGACAGAGGGGTGAAGCCAGCACCACCCCGAAGTATTTTCTCTGGCATTAGTTTCGGAAAGAGATACTTAGCCGTATAAGTCTCCTGACCCTGCCCAGGAAAAGACAAAGTCAAGGTCAAATCTGTTTTTACTGCGAAAGTGCAAAATCATTTTCCAGAACAGTGTTCCGTGAGACAAAGACACTACAAGAGGCTACAAAATACTGGTCGTTATCTGTCACTGTTTGAACCAAAGTGCGGGTAATTGGCGCCGGATCAGCACGATTGACCATCATAGAATCCAATGTAACTTGTCACTAATCATGTTACAATAACTCTTTTAAGTTTCCAACTGTCATCCAATCAAGTGGCCATTAAGTTATTTCGGCAAGGGCATCGTTTGGTCTGGAAAGAAAATTAATTACATTTTGTCCTAAACATGGCCTTAGCCGACAAGCGACACTGAACAAAAAGAAAACCAATACATGTAACATGAACAAGGAAGTCTATTTTTAGAGAACGCGTCATGTGTTATCTTTATGGGTCCGCTAAACGACGCCACTCGCCTTTGTCGCACTTTTCTGGGCATCAAGGTTTGTCAATACAATTGGTTGTAGCGATTTCTTGCTTTGTTAGTGGGCGGTCTCGCAACACAGGTTGTTTTTCGTGATTCGGTTGCTGGCTATCATAACTGAGGACAGAGAATATAAAACATTGTAAATGACATCAATTCAAATAAGAACTTCTGCTACATCTTGTAATGATCAGCCGTGGGAATCTGTTGCCTGGTAAAGTGGCAGACTGCGACTCGGATTTCAGTTAATTCAACTTTAAAAAATAAAACAGGACAAGTGCAGTTCACACAACAATGACATCGACGGATGACGTAGATGTAACCCAGTTTAACTCGAAAATGTGGCATTCGGATGATATAAAACTGATGCTGGACTTCTGCAGTCAACGTCTATGGATTTCGGCAAAGAAGGTTTGTACAAACTATGGGCACGCCACGACGTACGTTTGTTGGTTTTTTGGTTTTGTTTGTTTGGTTTTTTTTTTTTAATGTTTTTTATGTTTTTTTTTTTACTGACGGTGTTGAATATTTAGGCACTATAAAAAGTATAACTAAAAAGACTAACATTGAAATCTGATAAAAATGTTTGTAAAATATAATCACGGCAATTCTGCCATCGCCAAGATGAAATACAGAGCCACTTTTTGACACAAAAACACTGCGACTTAAGTGTTTCCCGAGAGGTGTCAAAGTGTTCCCATTCCAGTTCAGTCATTCGGGCCATATCAAACAAGACCATTAAAAATCTAATACTGTTGTCTGTAGTGTTTACTAGCTCTTTTAACCAGGCCAAAACATCACGTCATTTATCCAGTTAAATGTTAAAACCCTTCTCTCGATCCTGTATATTTTATAGTGTTTCGAAGAACAAAATAAACAGAATAAACACACACGCGAAGCACGATATGAACAGTCGGTCCCTGAAGTGCCACAAACAACACGATAAACTTTATGATGCAGGACTGGAGCCTTTTTCTATATTTTCTTTCAGAATATGCCATTTAAGAAATTAGTAAAGCATATAGCTCACGATTTCCATCTGCGCATCAAAGATATTTGGATAATCAACGCAAGTATGTTAAAGTAATTTTGTGCATTGGTATTTACTGAAAATGCGAATTATATCAGCTATTTTTCTCTTGAGCTTTGTTTTCAAAAGCATGTCAACAGGGCCTTGTACTTATCATCTCTTGGTCGTAATAAAACAATACGCGTCAAATGTGACACCCGTTTTTCTGTGTGTATATCGATACAGATATTTGGCGCATCTGTGGGCGTTTAAGTTTAACGCGCCTATGGATGCGCCACAGCGCGTGGACGCGCATAAATCGTTAAAAACCCGCGCTAATTACTTCAAACTACTTCTCGCTACACAAACTACACCACGTGATCACTGTTCTAATTTCTTTCCCATGTAGATGTCCCGCTGGCAAGAGAGAACAGGAGAAGCCTACAACAAATAGGCCTGGAAGATTACAGTGTCTTAACAATAGCGCTCAAAGTCAGAAGTACCTGTTCAAAGTCAAAACTTTCCGGTAACAAATTACATTTTGCTATTGGGCCGTTTTAAAATGCGCAAAAAGTATGACTAGAACATATTCCGGTTCGATTCACTGAAGGTTCTTGTAACTACGGGCTAAATATTTCCCCGCATCGAACTGTTCAAAGCCTTTTCTTAGATCGTGACTTGCATTTGCAAAATTTGTAATGTACTCATTCACCACATCACCCTGCGTGCATCCACGTCTCAATTTCCTTTTTGAAGATGGGGAAAAACTGAAGTATAGTCCAGGATTCAACGACCTCTATTTCGAAAATGCCCAGACTGCCATTTCCCCATTCCAGCGAATGCGTGCCGACGGCGTCACTGAAACCATCACCTTGACTACGGAACAGGACATGGTCTCCCTTGACGACAGTGACGCACTGCGTGCCAAGATGCCCTGCGGTCACGTGATAGGTTGGTTTGCTATATGTGCAGGCTAGAGTGCCAGAGTGTCGATGTCTCTCTCTCTCTCTCTCTCTCTCTCTCTCTTTTTTTTTTTTTTTCTTTTTGTTTTGCATATTTGCGTATATAAGTCCTAGATATCAAATTTTCCACTTCTGTTAAATTTACTAAAGACTAAAGCAATATTGAAATGTAATTTTTGTCAACTTTACAGTCAAAAATTAAACAAAATTCACGTCCCACTGAAATTTCCTGGGTACTGCACCCAGTCCGCGTCAGTATCTTAATATGAGGTAATACCTTTCTTACAGGAAGTGACACAATGGAAAGCTATATACAGTCACAATTATCTGTCAACCAACACTCCATTGTGTGCCCGTTCCCAGGATGCAACAGTCAGTGGTCATGGCAACTAATCAGTCACGTGAGCCTGAAGGGAATGCACGAGCGAATCGAGCTGCAGGCAACATTTGCACAACTGTATCTACTCTCCGAATGCAACGCTAAAATCTGTCCAAAATGTAACGCTTATATGCTGCGCAAGCGAAAACACGACAAAATCAAATGTACCGGATGTACTTGTTTAATAAACGGCACGGACGCCAAATACGAAGGTCTGTTATGCTGGAACTGTCTCGGTGAGTGTACAGCGCTGGCCGACTGCCAGAAATGCCAAGGACTACAGGACCCGCGGGCAGGCTACATACAGCAGGCTGGCTACATCAGTTATGGATATTTTAACGGGAATGTAGCCCGGATACGAGCGTGTCCGAAATGCGGCATTCTGATTCAGTACATAGACGGGTGTAAGCATATGACATGTGTTAAATGTCACTATCAATTCTGCTTTCAGTGCTTGAATGAGTGGGGGTCTGGCATCTTGGGGAAACATCAGAACTGTAAAACCGCGCCTATGCAAAGACAGAGGGACCTTCCATTCCACCGACAAGTTCTCGAGGAAATCTCATTGTCAAGGCAAAACCAAGATGACGCCGGAAGCGACAACTCCACTAGCCCAAGACCCACGAACAAACAGGGACTATTTTCGCATTTAACGGAGTTAGAAGACGTCAATAATTTCGTTCTGTATTGAAATTATAACACAGTGCGCATGTATGGCACAATGTTTTGTAAAGGAGTTGTGGTACACTCAGTCAATTATACTGATACTAATTACAAGTCATACTTAGAGACATACTCTTTGCTAATACTTATATTTGGTTCTTATTATAATGATTTTCAGTTGTATTTACAAAGAGTCATCTGTAGTAGTGTGAAACCGGTCCACAAAAAAAAAAAAAAAAAAAAAAGAAAGAAAGAAAGAAAACTAGAACAGTGGCTGTTTAGGTGTCAGTTTGTTTGTTGTATAAATATAACGAAAATGCCCTCGCAGTATTAGTATTGTAATAGGCCAAGGTCGATCCAAGATCACAGGGCGATAAAAGAGGATTATTGTTAAATATCGGAAAATGTACATTTAATGCACATTTAATAACCTAAGCAAACTACGCCTACGATTTCTTTAGCAGTAGCAGAGGTTGTGTGGCCGCTGCCATAATGTCAGCCATCTTGTACTTGACATTACGGTGTTATGAGACAATAACGGCCATCTTGCACAAGATTGGTTGTAACTACTTTTCTTCCGCGGTACATAATTAACAGCGGTAAAAAGTTTTTCGGCACGAGTGCTAACAGGGTCAGTTTGAAAACAAACTGACAAAAACAAAACCGCTTAACGGCTTCAATATACAAAAAGACACTGAGCTAACACTTGAAATTCAACGCTCAGTGATGAAATGTAATCAACCCGAGATGTCATCCATATGAACACCCGAGATGTCACCAATATGAACACCCGAGATGTCACCGAGATGTCTCCTCCTCACAGACTCTACTTAAATCCTGGTCACATGACGCATTCGTCTCTCAATGCGGGACAATGCGGGACAAGTCCAGCAGTGACTTCGAGAAGTCTTGAGAGATCGAGAGTGTCCAAGGTCAAAAATCAAAATCCTGTGGTGACCAATGACAGCCCGTGAGATCATCAACATCCGTTCACAAGTTTTTACGGAATCGTGTTCACAAGAAAAACATAAGGCGCAGACCGACGACAGCGCCAGCAAAACCGGTATAGCCCATGTGGTCAAAAGCTACCTGGGCTAAAAAGTAAAACGAGGGCTCAAAATGAGTTCAGACTGCGGCTTATTCTAAGCCAGCTTAGATGTTGCATAAGAATAAGTAAAATGAAATAATAAACCTAGTCACGTTTTGTTTCTCGCCAAATCATGTACAATGACTTCACCTCACCTACATTAAAATTGCATAACCATTGTATAAATATTTATCTCGCCGCCCGCGAAAAAAAAACGTCAAACCTCTTCCCATGCTCAAAATCCACTGAGCACGGATAAATGTTTCATGCCGAACCAGGAATTCATTATACCCTTCAATGATGACAGGAATAGAGGAAGAACTAACCTCGTCTAGAAGCTGCTCCATATTTTTCACTACTGATCTCACTTTTTCATCCTGGCTCATCTCGCTGAAGTTTTGCCTGAAATCACAATTTTTTGTGAAGTAGAAACGGGTCTGTTTGAGAACGTATTCTAGTCGGTTATCCGTTTATGCATTGAAAACCTGAGGGGATGAGACGGTACAGTTGTAGTGGTCGACAGTTTGAAGATTCAATTTATTGTGAATGTCCAGTTGTTCTGTGCGACGGTGGTACAGGCAACTTATAATAACCAACCAACCAACCAACCAACCAACTAGCCAACCAAGTAATTAACTAACTAACCCAAGAGACCCAACCTGCCAATTAAGCTGGGGTGACAAATATAACCCTAACTACCAATGTAAGAGGAGTTAATTCGAACAAGATTGAGTGCCTTAGGGTGCAGGGACGCACAGGCCCGCGCAAAAATTGATACACGTACACGTGCACACACGCACGAAGTAGGCAAACGCTGTATGACCCGCCGACCTCGCCGGGTGGGTGATAAAAACTGTTACACTGAACTATATTTATAAATGTATGGATATCAGTCAACCATTCTGATTCGAAATGGCCCATCGATTTTCTGTACGGCACACAGAAATCTTGGTTATGCGCCTTAATGGATCACATTTCTAGAAGGTTTTTCAGCATGTCCGCTTAAACTTTAAACAATTTAAAATACCCTTCTTTACCACATGGTTGTTTGTGTTGTTTTTTTTTTACACCGATCCATTTCACAAAGTAAAATAATGCGTGTTTCACCAAATAGTTGAGTGGATCAGTTTACTGTGTGTTTCAATACGCTACACAGAAGAGGCTGTTCCAAAATTATGGCGCATCATTGCTGGAAAATGGCAGTTTTTTGTTTTTTGTTTTTTTTTCGTCGTGCCATTCGATTTCCAGCATTATTTCTTATTCAAGTGTGCAATTAAACATCTTATTCATGCCATGTGCTATTCACGCTGCTCATGTTCACACAAATTTTGTCCCCGTTATACCACAAGGACTGAAGCTGAATGCTGCTTCAAACAGCACCGGAGCTTGGCAGCAATTCCTTCAATATTTTCTTGACTTTAATTTATTAATTAGAGACGTTTAGTCTAAAGCTAGCACAGCCTCTCAGGTAAGGCAAACAACTCACTTTTTCTGCAGGAAATTTTGATAGGTTTCAGTCATCTTCTCGTGAAATGCTTTCAGCTTCATCAGTTCTCGCAGGTGCAGCGCCTTGTAAACAAAACCTACTTTTACTCACCGACGTCGATTTTTTTTTCTTTCTTATACATTACGGTAATTTTTCAGGTCACGTTTCTGTCAAGGTACCATCTCATTTGGTAACATGCCTTAGAACGACTTCATTAAAAGTTTTTACAGGAACGTATTCCACCCCGTCCCTGAATAAAATTGAGACACGTCAAAGTGGGACAAATTTACTGCTGAATGCAGGTTTTGGTTCTACAGGAAAAAAAGAATAAATTAATCATTTCATGTGCTCTTTTTGGGGGGTAAAAGGAGCAGGGAAAGGTGGTACATTATATTTAATTTAGTCTTTATTTCATTCAGTGCACAATTTAGTTATCACTTAGTTACCATTCACCGGATTCGAATTTAGTTATCACTTGCGGAATTGTTAGAAGGAAGCCATTTCGAGAGAAGTTGCGTTACGAAGTGCATAAAGGAAACTCAAAAATAAACAAAACCAATTAATAAAGTATTTTTAAATACTGTTTTCTCTTTTATTTCTTCAAATCACTTTTGCAATATACAGTCTGCAGCCGTTTGACGATTCTTTTTTTTTTTTTTTTTTTTTTTGACAACTTTCAACACAAAAGGTGCTCTGTTGCAGACAAAGAAAAGGCAGTGTCTCAATTTTAATCACAATGTGTTTAAAGGATGCGCGCTGCATTGAGTTAAGTGCTTCTCAGCACAATTTCTGGCCCGATATCCGAGATCATTGAACGCTCACAAAGTGTTTCATTGACACAGTTTATTCTTTCCATGCTTATACAGGAACAACTCAACACCACAAACTAAGTCCAATGAAAGCCGCAGCAAGCTTTAACATTGGACAGTAGATGTGGCGATTATTCGCTTTTGCGATTTATCACGCTATTGGGAGTGATACTGTTTTTAGAAAATCGTTTTTTTTTCCTTCGCGATATTTAAATAAAGAGAAAAAATGACAATATGGGCTATTGAAATTGGTGTCTTAAGGAAAACTTAAATATAATACAATCTTTCATCACGGCGTAATTTTACACCCCCCCCCCCTCACCGAAATCGATTTTTTTCTAAGACTAGGAACCCTAATATAAAGGCAATAACAATATCATGATGACGATACCACACAGCATTTACTTGGGAAGTATTTATGTACGGGACTTGACATCGACAGGACGGCTTACATTCCTGAGCGACTTGCCGAGCACGTCAGCCACGGCGCCCTTCTTGCTGTGTTTCTCCGCCTTCTCGGGCTTGTCGCCGCTGCTCAGGCTGATCACGTGCTCCAGCGCCGTCTGCAGCTCCACCGTGAACGTGCACTGCGTGTCCATCATGCTCTCTATCTGAAATGTCACCGAGCAAAGCGTGTCACTCATGCTCTCTATCTGAAACTACAACGTGCAAAGCGTGTCCATCATGTTATCTATCTGAAATGTCAACGAGCAAAACGTGTCACTCATGCTCTCTATCTGAAACTACAACGTGCAAAGCGTGTCCATCATGTTATCTATCTGAAATGTCAACGAGCAAAACGTGTCACTCATGCTCTCTATCTGAAACTACAACGTGCAAAGCGTGTCCATCATGTTCTCTATCTGAAATGTCAACGAGCAAAACGTGTCACTCATGCTCTCAATCTGAAATGTCAACGAGCAAAACGTGTCACTCATGCTCTCTATCGGAAATGTCAACGTGTCAATACTGTACAGCACGCTCTCTATCTGAAATGTCAAAGTGCAAAGCATGTCCATCGTGTTGAAATGTCAACGAGCAAACCGTGTCCATAATGTTCTCTATCTGAAACGTCAACGTGCAAAGTTAGTATGGCACGCTTTCTATTGGAAAAGTCAACGCGCACTGCGTGCCCATCACATTTCTGTCTGACAAATCACACTCACTGACGGGCAGCACTCCCCTTCCCCTATCCAATTTAAACATAAATGTCTGCCCTCCGGAACATTGCTACAGCCAGCCTAGTTCCGAAATGCAAAATTTCGGCAGGAACAATAACATTGCACACACTCTCACAAACAAAACGACAGCATACACTAAGTTGTAAAAAAAGGTTTACTGCTTGATTCTGAAACATATAAGTGACCCGCCACAAGGGCCAGTCGTCCATTTTAGGTTTACTCCATGCTTCGTTCTTCTCTCCCACGACCTTTACAAGTCAGCAGCATCCGGTTCCACGCCAATGTCGGCCAACAGGCCCCTCAGGTCGACGTCGCCTTCTTCCTGGATCTGCACCTGAAGGTCATTCAGTACACAGGACAGATGCTCCGAGTAGATGTAGAACATGTTCCTCACTTTCTCCGCACTGTGAATCTTCATCCGCAGCATATACCGCACGGCCTTGTTTCCATCTCTCATGGCCCGTGAGTACCGCACTTGTGTCTCTTCGATACTGTTGTTTAAGAGGACCACCTGGTCACAGGCGTGGCGGAACTTGGCAAAGTTCTCCTTCAGTTGAATGACGGCTGAAGTTGCTTCCATTGTAAATTGCTCGATTTGGATATTGATTGTAACACAACGATGTGAAACTGATGGAGAGCATTTGCATTTGGAGTTTCTTATATACAGCACTAGTCGTCAAGTAAAACAGTTGAACTGACAATGGTTCTGAAAACGTGTCATCGTTTTGAATTCATTTAACTGGAGCAGGTGCTGCTCCAGGGAAAACAGTTCTGATTAATTTGAGTGAAAATAAATCAACTGCAATTGTGAAAGCCACAGGATTACATGAGCAACGTCAAGCCTTAATTGCAATTGTCCTCGTCACTTGAGGTTTTGTTGTAATTGCAATTACAGACTACTGACTTTCGAACGCGACAGCTACCTCGACTTCCAGTTTTTCACCAAAAGGCTAACAGTGATGTCCTACACTTTTTAGAACGTGCTTAACAGACTACTTTTGCTGTCATTTTTTTCTCTGACTCTTTCTTTGGAAGTTTTGTATTTGGTTTGGTTATGTTTTATAAGCACAACCACGTGACGGACAAATAGTTTTATAAGCACAACCACGTGACGGACAAATAGTTTTATAAGCACAACCACGTGACGGACAAATAGTTTTATAAGCACAACCACGTGACGGACACATAGTTTTATAAGCACAACCACGTGACGGACAAATAGTTTTATAAGCACAACCACGTGACGGACAAATAGTTTTATAAGCACAACCACGTGACGGACAAATAGTTTTATAAGCACAACCACGTGACGGACACATAGTTTATCAGTACCCAAACTGTGGTTCACGCAGAATGGTTTTTCAGGAAAAATACTGCTATGACACCAACCAATCAGAAATCAGTGACATCTGAAAAACTAATTATATCTACGTCAGTCAAAGTGTGAAAAGGAACACACGGACAGAATATAAGTTACCGAATGTAACTCACGGCAGACTATCTTGGCAGCATTTTTGAGGATCTCCATGTCATAATTGTGACAAAAATGAGAACCCAACAGAAAACCAGGTCATGGCGACAACTCTCGTAAACCAGGCTTCACATTAATTCTAGCCCGCTCGAAATGGAGGAACTGAGTGTTACAGCTAAATTTGTAATGAGCCAAGGGTTTGAAATCTTTGGTTCAAATCGATATCAAATTGCTTTGCAGTGTATCTTAAACGGCTCTCTATCAAACTTTTAGCTTTTTTGATGATCAAGATAAAACTATTGAACGGCGAAAGTTTTAAAGTTTCACAGTTGGTTCTTAAAACGACCAGAAATGACACAATTTTGTCCAGTTAAGTACAAAAATCCATTGGAATATTCTTTAGAATTCCGATACAATATCAATATTCACTGACTGTGGATTACTTGAGCCGGCTGCAATGTCCCGGGACAGTAACGTCATTGTATCCAGTAAGCTTATTTACACAGCTGTCGTCCCTATTCTTATGATTTAATATATATCTCCCCACAGGCATCGAACACTTGACAGCCAAGAGTACTCCATTCCAAACACAACAGCCTCCCGCGGGGCAGCGTCCCGCGCCGCAGCCTCCCGCGCCGCAGCCTCCCGCGCCGCAGCCGGCCACGAATCGTTCGGCCGAATGAGATTTTACTGGTTTACACCGCTAGTGGTATACAATCTGCACCCTGTTGAGAAAAGTCAAACCCTGCAATGCATTGGTCTTGTCACCGAGGTCGGCACAAAGACCAATGAATTTTCACATTCGCAAGAAAGATTCTTCTTTTTTTTTTTAACTTTATACTGCTGCTTTTTACATTACCGTGAGTGGGGTGGGGATAGCCTTTTACATCACCTTGAGCGGGTGGGGATCGCCTTTTTACACCACCTGGAGCGGGTGGGAATCGCCTTTTTACACCACTCTCAGCGAGGTGGGTATCGCGTTTTTACATCACCTTGAGTGGGGCGGGAATTACCTTTTCTACATCACCTTGAGTGGTTGGGGATCGCCCTTTTTTTACCTCACATAGAGCGAGGTGGGTATCGCCTTTTTTTTACCTCACGCAGAGCGGGGTGGGGAACGTTTTTATATCACTTAAGCGGGGTGTGGATCGCCTATTTATAACAGGCACGGGCGAACGACTCAATGGCCGTTATTTTTTTCTCTGGCGGGTGATCTAATCCCCCAGCACTGATTAAACTGAGTACACTGGAGCGGACTTAAATCTTGTGCTCACCACACGGAGCCCAAATCGAATCCAGGACCTTTGGATTATCAGAATACTGTAACAAATTGAGATAACGCCTACGGATCGCCTGGTCCAAATCTCTGTACAGCCCGGAGAGGGCCCATGCAGAACTAAGAAAAATTGAATACACATTATTCTTCCACAATAAAAGAGCCTGAATATTATGCGAGTAAGCTTTCCATCCTCATAAAGCACACAAACCCAAACAATCACATTTACGCATTAAACAAAATGGTTGCAGGTGAATCGTTTATTTTGAAAATAAGGTAGACTCGTCACAACGGACGAGTCGCAAGTCTTGGGTTCCTCCACATATGTTGTACAACGCCAGGTGTTTACGCCTCAACACCAATGTCGGCCAACAAGCCCCTCAGGTCGACGTCGCCTTCTTCCTGGATCTGCACCTGGAGGTCATTCAGTACACAGGACAGATGCTCCGAGTAGATGTAGAACATGTTCCTCACTTTCTCCGCACTGTGAATCTTCATCCGCAGCATATACCGCACGGCCTTGTTTCCATCTCTCATGGCCCGTGAGTAGCGCACTTGTGCCTCTTCGATACTGTTGTTTAAGAGGACCACCTGGTCACAGGCGTGGCGGAACTTGGCAAAGTTCTCCTTCAGTTGAATGACTGCTGAAGTTGCTTCCATTTTTTTCAATTGCTAGATATGTGTAATGGTTGTAACACAATAGTGATACTGATGGTGGGAATTTAACTCGGGCGCGCTTATATTCTTGCACCTTGTTGACAAGTTCATCCTCGCGAAATGACGTCACAATGGCAACACTCAATCCGTGAGAGCGAGAGCACTCGTCATGAATTACAGTGAACTGAATTTGTGCTAAATGCAATTCAAGCAACTCTGTAACGTTGTCACTCCATCAACTGCAATTAACACCCAACTCAATATGATTGATTTCGATTGCAATCCAGACTGTGGGAAAATTACTCAACTGAATAAACAACAAGATGGTAGAGTAACTAATATTATCAACGAGGCATGGCTGAACTAATCAGATGCTCCTTCCGTCTGCACAACAAAAGGTTATCTCGACACATCCATTATAAAAAGGTTAGCCTCTTGTCTAACAATGGCGAGTCATCACACAGACTATTGAACAACAGCGATTGATATGTACATTTTAAGCGTAAGGGATGTTTGCACGAAGTGGTTTATGCGATTAACTGCTCCGCGATAAACCAATGTTAACATATTTCGCTTTGGATGTCGATTTTTGACCACGACAGAGTCGGTAGGTGAAATTAAATAAGAGGTTCACATTTTTTTATACGAGAGGCAACAAATTACACCAGGTGTTACAATTCCGGGCAGTACAGATTCGTCGTCGATGACACAAGGCTCCTTGTACATGGCAAAAACAGTGGAATACGGGGTTAGAAATCTAATACAAGTAGGAACGATATAGATAGGTTACGGGACTGAAGATTTTACGGCTTCATCGTAGAAGCAAACACAATATACTGTACTAATTTTGTGATACTTGTTGCAAACGGCGAGCTTGCAGAGCCTTCTTCTGTAGCCCCTCGGTCCGATGGATTAACAGCAAGCTCTCTCACACGTATGTCAGTGATATCATCAACCGAAACATACGGAACTTTTTTAATCTATATTTAATCGGGATAATAACAACTGACTCCTCCCGCGGCATCGGCGCTGTTAAAATGTGCCAGTTGTTTCTTCATTATCAAAATACACGATTGTCGACAACGAAGACGGGGGATTTGTTAGAGAGTAGCCGCAAGACTTTACCTCTGGTACGAGGTAGGTGGCGAGTTCGAACCGCTGTCCTGCAGTCAGGCTGTTCGTGTGGGATTTACACACTTCAAAGAGTCGTATCAACTGCTTCATAAACACCGGGATTCTGTGAGGAAAAAAAAAAACAAACGAAAATCATAACGTTTGGAGCGTTGCGAGCAAGGAACTTGAAAAAGCTAAAAATGTTATCACGATTATGGAACAGTGATAAAACAATGCATGCTACTGATTGGAGTGTAACGTTTAAAAATATAAGGAAAATCACTGGTTTTCTGTGTCAGGCCACATACACCAAACCAAACGGAGCTTAGTGCAACCGAACACAAAACGAAACATCCTTTTTTAAACTCTTAATATCTACTCCACTGATATTTTTAACTTAACAAGTTGCTTAAATCGAGGTGGGGCCTACCTCGTAAAATAGGTAATTTAATAAGATCCTTAGTTCAAAATAGGTGTTGAGAGGTTTTTCGGCATACCTAAAAACGGGCTTTAATAGGTTTTTGTGGATTTAAAAGGTAGACTTTAACTGGATTTTGGCGTTTAAAATATGTTAACAGGTCACCTATTAAGTAAATTATGCATTAAGCAGAAAAATAATTAAGCACTGCTGCCTCGCACGAGTCGTTAACTTTTTAAAGGAATGCAGACCAGATTTTGATGGGGAAACCGACAGCAGTTTCACACAGTCTGTGTCCGATACATAAATAATGGATCAAATTAGGAAATAAATACACTTTTAAGAAATAGAATTATTTAGGGCCATCAATAAAGGACGTACGCAAAAATCTGTCAATTTTTGACCCCCCCCCCCCCTCGTACGAACATTGTGCTATACTGAAAAAAATTGTAAATTTTTTCAAAACTTAAATGCCAATTAATCAGTGATAAAATTGAAAGTGTACATGCCAACATTCATTAAAATGTGAATAAAGTAGCCCATTGCACTAAAAAGAGTAAAATATTTGGTTTTTGAATCGACGCTTTAGCTTATTTAATTAGATAAAAAATGTCTTTGAGATATTTTTTTAAAAAAAACCCATCCCCCCTGTACGCAGTGCGTACGTACTTTATGGATGACCCCCTTAGCGTTTTTCGAACAAAAGGTTTTAATAGTTTTACAGGTCATTTCTGCGAAAAAATAAGTCGTTTTAAAATAGGTTTAACAGGTTCAGCTGGAAAGCCTTTACAATTAATCTACCGATACCTTTTTGCTAAATTCATTGAAAACTAGAGCAGTGTGCATAGCCCACATATTCCCCACAGGCCCCCCACCAGTTAAACACTGCCATCAATAGTCAATCAAGAGCACAAATTTTCAAAGTCCAGCTGGTCCATTTTCCTTGGACGAACCTGGCCCATTTACAATACAGATCTGTGTTTGTTCCCATAGAAGTTACATACCAAGTTGCATGAAAATCCTTGCAGCAATTTTTAAGTTATCGTGTTAACAAGCTCTTGATGACAGACCGACCAACAGACCGAGAGACACGCAGTCGATTGCATATATTCCCGACAGGTTCTACCTGTGGGGAATAAATTATTAAAATTATTGAAAAAAACTGCACCGAAAATTCCGGCAGATTAACCGCGATTGAATCGAACAACAGAACCCCGTTGTTGTGACTGTTCAAAATTGTTGTTACTGGTCAAAATTGTTGTTATTCATCAAAATTGTTGTTACTGTTCAACAGCCAGGCTCTGCGGCGGCTCGGCATGTTGTGTGTAACACCTTTTTACTTCGCAGACCCACTGGGGATTCCGAGGAAAATAGTACTCATAAAAGAGGGGAACTACTTTTTAAGTATCCACCCGTTCTGTGTTTATACATAACAGATAGATGACCTCAAAGGTCTGTTGTTTTATAACAAGGACCAGAACCCCTCTTGCGCCCAATCTAGCGGCGCAATCAATGTGGTGAAATAAAATCACGAATATACTACACGTGAGAATTTTTTTGGCTCATACTTTCTATTACATTTATAACGGCCAGAAATGTTGACTCGCATTACCCTTGTCAACACTTCAGGTATTTGGAGCCTGCTGAACAACAGGAGTGCAAATGATTACCGCCGTCACATGGGTTGCCAAGAACGATGGGCATCAGTGAGATTTGAATGAGTTTCATTTTTTGAGTCCTTGGTGCAGTTATCTATGGGTGAGATTAATGTGGTGAAACTGAAATCAAAGCAGTGAATTTTCCGGGATGCGGTTCACCTAGTGAGCAGTGAATTTTCCGGGATGCGGTTCACCTAGTGAGCAGTGAATTTTCCGGGGGTGCGGTTCCTCTAGTGAGCGGTTAATTTTTCGGAGGTGCGGTTCATCTAGTCAGCGGTTAATGTACCGGAAGTTACAGTAATAATAAACTGCAGCAGCCATTACCTCGATTTTGCATATTTAATGATGTTGTGCCTCTCCTCGCGAGACAGGCCTGACTTTCTGCGCGAGAACAAGTCACAGACGATGAGCAGCTTTGAACCAGCTGTAAACGAAATCACAAACCACACAGGGGGTAAATGCGGCGTCACTAGTCGGTAAACGTGTACTGACCTCAACGGTATGTAGTCAGTAACCATGTACTGAAGTCGGCATGTAGTCAGTAACCGTGTACTGAAGGGAGCGGTATCTGGTCAGTAACCGTGTACTGAAGGAAATGCTCAGTAACCATATATTGAAGGCAGCGAAATGGAGGAAATGTAAGCACGCTTTCGTGCAACACTCACACAGAAATAGTGACTTTTTTTTTAACATTTTACTTAGATCATTTTTTTTTCCTTTTGCAGTATCTAAGAAATATGCAGTGCATAACTCAAGGTCACATCTTGAACATTGCCTTTATCCTTGTTAGTTTCTGTTTATTTCCTTATTTCAATATCTCGAAGAATCAATATTTTGAATATTTAGAGTGCATTTATCCGCTAAAGCAAAGACCTGACTTTCGAAATTTAAGTTTATGGAAACCAGGTCTAAATCTCTCGTGAAATAATTGGTTTGAGCTGAGTTTGGACTGTTCAGACTTAAGTTTAGAACTTGAGTTCACTAAATACGTCTAACGTCAATTAATATTCATTCGTCCTTTTCCAAGCGACGTCACGCAATACATGCGTGTTCTCTAGTTACCCAGCATCCTCCCCGCACCAGTGCACTGTTGTTTGTAAACAACAGGGCTTCCGGTCGGGATGTATATGTTACAGGGAATCTGTGAAATTAGGGATTTCATGAAATCCCTAGTGGATTCGTGTAATAACTTGCTCAATCAATTTTGATGTTTTTATTGAGAATTTTCATGTTTGCAATGGAGTATTTTACCGAAATTAACAGTAGATTTTGAATTAATATACTCAAAGCACTCGATTGCCAAACTATCATTCATGAGATACTTCAGTACCTGAATTTAGCGGTATTTTTTATCCTACGTGACTTATGTCACATTTCACGCCAAATTCTGTTATTTTGGATGGTAATGTTATAAATTCCAATTCCTTTCGATGTGAAAAGGGACACACAGTTTTGAAGAACCGCTAAACAGCCTTCCTGAATAAATAATTTTTCAAAATAGTGTTACAATCAATATAAGCTTATTCATTACACGAATTCCCTAGGGATTTCATGAAATCCCTGATTACATAGATTCCCTGTAACATATATAAGATAACACTTTAACAATTTGCCACAAATATCACATCACTTCTTTTACACTAATACGAATAATTCACCTTTAGTGTTATGCGAGCGGTTTGGGAATTATCGACCACCTAGCGTTTTCAAAATACATCAATAGGTTTCAACTGTTCACTTTTCTTTTCATCAATAGGTTTCAACTGTTCACTTTTCTTTTCAATCTCCAAAACAGAACCTACCCACAGCTGCTTCCCTGAGTGCCTGTTTAAATACGTAACACAGCTTGGCAGGATTGGCCACCAGAGGCTCTTCTGACGTCAGAGTAGTTACTGGATCGGCATTGGCTGAAACGCGCCCGCTGAACAGGTCAATGATACGGTCTCCGCAAGCGTGCATTTCCTCCACAAGGCTTGTGATTTCTGAAATGAAACCAAACAGAATCACCTTGCGATTCACATGATGCGTCTGTTTTTTTTTAATTTATTTTATTTATTTATTTTTTTTTGCGTCAGACCCTGCCATTAGCCTTCTACAGCAACAGAAAACGTAAAATTGGAAATGAATCATTAAATATCTCACTAATGTTGTCTTTCGGCAAAACAAACTTAACTTGTTCGAAACTAAAAATGATAACTTTTTTATCAAGGCAACATAAAACTCAATAACGAGTTTGCTACAGTTACAATTTCAAACCGCTAAACCAGTCAAATTATGATCATCCACGATATGTAGGTTCTGTCATATAGACAGGTTACACTTGCAAGTGCTGCGGCTGTACTCGGAAAGCAGAGCAAAAGTCTGCACGCCTCTGGTTAAACTACACACCGAATCAATGACACACAGAGGAAATACTTACGGTTTTTAAGAGCAGTACTTTTCAGGAACGTCTGACAGAGGTCTGAGAATTTACTGAATCCAGGCAGTTTCTCGACACTCTGCACACAGCTCTTGGCGGTGGCCTCAGACAGGCCCCTGGGCAAGCACTCTCCGTACAGGTAGTGTAGAACTGTGGCCAGCACATCTTCTGACAAACCTGTCAAATGGCAAACGTCTGTTGAATCTGATTATCTTTTTTCATTCAAATTCAGACAGATGGAGAATGATTATGGAACGATTTTTGTAAATAAGTCATCCCTATAAAACCGAGACCCCCCCCTCCCCAAAACCCTCCGTAAAAATAAACAACAACACACATTTTTTTCTGAAAATGAAGACATGTTTATGATACCAACCTGACAAAGGCGGTGGGTTGTTATTCCATTTTAATTCTGGCACAGCCAGAGACAAAACTGTCTTGTGTACTTGGAACTGCAATAAAACAGTTAACACATTAATCCTCGTATCTCAATACTATTTTAAAATTTAAAAACAAATATTCAATTATTTCCTTACATTTTAAAGTTTATAATACTTTTTGGCAAAACATTTAACTGTTTGTGTCATGATTGTTGTAAAACACACTTAAAATTGAACTAATCCGTAAGATGACTAAGATCTCACGCAATTCTTATTTTGCAGCCCTTGATAAATTTTACCTCAGTTGAAGTGATTTTTGGCTCCCCACTATGGCTGACTTAGCTGAACTATTTCTTGGTCTGACATGGTAGAATCTGCATATGATTTTATTTACCTGTTTACCGGAACTTGCAGTAATCGTGAGATCAGAAAAATACCCTTCATCAAGGGCACCGAGCAGCGAAAACGGCACATCTTCGCGCGAGTCACTGGACGACACCTGCGGACGATTACAACCCAACTAGAACAATCTCGTACTCCGCACTGTTTACTGGACTTCATATAAAATGGAAAATTTCCAACGAATACAGTATTGTTGTTGATTTAAGTTGGCCGTTTTTTATTTTAAATTTTAATCATCATTTTCATCTTTCCTGCAGTTTGGATTCAAAATTGGATTGGTAAGGAATGAGGACTGGGGGAGGGGGAAGTGTTGGAATGGATGGCAGCAAGGGAATAGAATATGGCATGTTCTATATTGCAGCAGCGTTAAGCATATTAAAATGAGTGCAGGTAAAATGGAAAACTACCATTAAATAATGGAAAACTACCAAACCTTTTGGCACTGCAGCATGCAACACCGCTCGTAGGTTAAAAGCATTAGGTCATCCGACACTTCAACCTGTTGAAAAACCATATAACAATACCATGCAGCTAGCTTTCAGAATTTTCCTGTCAATAACCACGTGTAGATATATACAGTTACCGAAACAGATTACGGCATACATAACTAGAGCAGTGTGCATAGCTCACATATTCCCCACAGGTCCCCCATCAGTTAAACACGGCCATCAATAGTCAAGGGCTGAAAATTTCTAAAGCCAGCTGGTTCATTTTCCTTGGACGAACCTGGCCCATTTACAATACCGATCTGTGTTTGCTCCCATAGAAGCCACATACCAAGTTTCATTAAAATCCTTGCAGCAGTTTTTAAGTTATCGTGTTAACAAGCTCTTGACGGAATAAATAAAGCGTTTTTCGTATGACAGAAAATGTAGAAGACCGCAAACATGTAACTCACGTTAAAACGCCCTCTTACAATACAGTCCACTAATGGCGCTTTTGAACTCTCAGAATTTTTGAAAATAAACCCAAACCGAGACGTCATGTCCACCACTGCCATTCTATGCCCACAACGATGCTTCGTGAAATAAAAATTCATGCCTAGCAAAATCTCTGATGCCTTAAATATTGGCAAACATGGTAAAAGGGAAAAAAATTGCCACAAAATTGTGTAACGATTGGTGAAGAGCAGCCACAAAATACAAGGCACTCGGAAAGCAAAATGGCCGCTTTTTAGCCATATCGGGTTGTGATGGAGCTGACAATCAACAGTAATATGTGACGTCAACATGTACTTGTTATTTCTCAACATGATTTCAGGGTGAACCCTCAAGTGGTTTGATACTTTTCTCGCTTCAACCATTAACGTTAGCAAACGGACATCCTCAGAACTGTTCGGACGGACGCCACTGGCGTCACGCCAGCGACAAACATGTCCTCCCAGTGAGTTATATGACGCTTTATTGCAAATACAGAACAAGCATGTACGACCATTTGATTTGTAATTCAATCGATAACATTTCACTGTTTAAGTGTTCAGATTTGTAGATACAGATCAATTGGCCCACCAACTCCTTTTCATAATTTCTTATTTCTGGTCCAGTTTTCACAGTGATTAACTGTGCCATCGGCTAATTCTCACCAGTCTGAGCGATCCCAAGTGATACGAGGAAACGAGCATCCATTGTATCAGACGACTCCTTAGAGCTTTACTTTTTTATTTTATGATTGCCAGTGTGCGTGCGATTGCATATGGTGGGTATATCCGTTACCCCCCCCCCCCCTCCCCCGCCCCTCTGTAAAAACCCAAGCGAGCGACCGAAAACATTAGAGAAGAGCCAAAAGGAATCTAATTTCTAACAGATTACAACTTACCATGAAATAAAAATCAAACCGACAGTCACTGATTCCCAACCTATCCACCCCCCACCCCCAGCCTTGTTCACTGTCCGTCCTCGCTATTCTAGATTGTGCTGTCAGCACACCAGGAGGGATTTTATCTGGATCAGCCCCACCCCAACACACCGCCAGTGCTCGAATTATTTCATCATTTTCTACACCAGACCAACTTTATCTTGATCGGGGAGGGGGTGGGGGTAGGGGGAGAGCAACGTGGCATCACTCCTGCGTAATCTTGTACAACCAACAGCGTTGACTTCCGGAACACAAATACAACAAACACTGCAAAAATCATTTGCTTTTAGAGAAGAAAATTAACTACTGGTACAAAAACATTGCTACGACCGATTTGTATTTGACCTGATCGCCCATTAAGCTGACACAGTTTTCTGCCACTGGCAAGTGCTGCCAACACATTGTGCCATCAATTATGCAATACGTCGTATAAGCTGAGACTGTAACCGTCAAGTCACCACATCAAACGTGGCCCCACTCAATTTTCACCTCCATCTCGATTTTGCGCATTTTGTGCCGTGACGTCAATCGACATCATCAATTACATGAGGCTGGTCACCTTTTTTTGTCACAAAAAGCTGGTCACCTTTTTTTATCAAATCCAGTCTATCACGTAAGACCTCAATCCTAGTATTTTCCAATACAATGCTGAGATCTCACGTCTTCAATACTTCCCCAAAACACTACATTTTTTCAACACCTCTTCTGGCGATCAACTTTAGACGGCGTTTTAATATAACAAGGCGAGAGAAACCACTCAAATAAACGCTCCGGAAGCTTTTAGTAGTCGCCACAGTTTGACTGGGCTCTATGTGGGCAAGCCCAAGGTTGTCAACAAACCAAGGCATTGAGTTATTCATGTGGGCAAGCCCAAGGTTGTCAACAAACCAAGGCATTGAGTTATTCATGTGGGCAAGCCCAAGGTTGTCAACAAACCAAGGCATTGAGTTATTCATGTGGGCAAGCCCAAGGTTGTCAACAAACCAAGGCGTTGAGTTATTCATGTGGGCAAGCCCAAGGTTGTCAACAAACCAAGGCATTGAGTTATTCATGTGGGCAAGCCCAAGGTTGTCAACAAACCAAGGCGTTGAGTTATTCATGTGGGCAAGCCCAAGGTTGTCAACAAACCAAGGCATTGAGTTATTCATGTGGGCAAGCCCAAGGTTGTCAACAAACCAAGGCATTGAGTTATTCATGTGGGCAAGCCCAAGGTTGTCAACAAACCAAGGCGTTGAGTTATTCATGTGGGCAAGCCCAAGGTTGTCAACAAACCAAGGCATTGAGTTATTCATGTGGGCAAGCCCAAGGTTGTCAACAAACCAAGGCATTGAGTTATTCATGTGGGCAAGCCCAAGGTTGTCAACAAACCAAGGCATTGAGTTATTCATGTGGGCAAGCCCAAGGTTGCCAACAAACCAAGGCATTGAGTTATTCATGTGGGCAAGCCCAAGGTTGTCAACAAACCAAGGCATTGAGTTATTCATGTGGGCAAGCCCAAGGTTGTCAACAAACCAAGGCATTGAGTTATTCATGTGGGCAAGCCCAAGGTTGTCAACAAACCAAGGCATTGAGTTATTCATGTGGGCAAGCCCAAGGTTGTCAACAAACCAAGGCATTGAGTTATTCATGTGGGCAAGCCCAAGGTTGTCAACAAACCAAGGCATTGAGTTATTCATGTGGGCAAGCCCAAGGTTGTCAACAAACCAAGGCATTGAGTTATTCATGTGGGCAAGCCCAAGGTTGTCAACAAACCAAGGCGTTGAGTTATTCATCACGTTAAAAACCCACAACGGCACGGCAAAAGGCACGGTTAATTTGTGTAAATATCCCCAAATGTTGCGTTCAGGAAATACACAGTAGCCGTTACATCAGTATACTATATATATATATGGTGTCAACAATAATTTTACACTTAGCGTGGTCAAGGTACCAATGAATACGGGTTTAACTTATAATACAATAACTTTACGAGGTATAAAGCCTGGCTCAATTCTTGCCGTAAGTCGCGTTTGAATATCTCAAAGCAAATAGATTTAAATTACTTAGACAAGAAACAAAAGAAACAAAACCGACTTAAACATAAACATACAGCCTTTTTTAAGCATGGTTTGAAAGTGGTGGCACCTTTTTCTGTTACTTATTGATTTCGTAGCATCACAAATCTGCCCCTCCGTGATCATGTGGGACAGGCTCGAACTGAACTAGCACTCACACCAAATGAGCTAATTTTACTAAAAGGATGTGATATTTGTGATCCCTCTGGTTACGGTAGATAAACTGATGCTGCATGACACGAGGAGCAATTGCCAAAAATACTAACAACTACCAATTACATTCACTTACGGTGAATTCAATTATGTGTCCGTCAAAGGTCCCAATGAATTTCAAATCGCCTTGGCTTCCGCATACTGAATGCTGTATAAAATGATAAGAAAAATTTTGTTACAAATTGAAATTAATATTATAGCGAAATATCGTATACACCTGGCTTAAATTGTTAACCCAGTGCCACAAGGCACATACATTATTCTTGAAGCTTTAAGGAAACTTACCAGTAAGCTGATCTATGTTACCTTGGTTAATTTTATGAATTAGTTTGATTTTATTTAAATTAGCCTTAGAAGCTGGTCACATGTACAAGTCCCAACCAGACCATTCAAGTGTCCCACGGAAGAACTATGTACAAGTGTTGACAGCGGGGTACGGTTACTTTAGCCACTGTAGTACGTGAAATCCATGTGGGACAAAAAGTTAATGGGGTCCCAGGAACCCATAAAACTTAGTTTGTAAAACTGGTAAGAAAGGCTAACTTTATTTATACTCCGCCATGTTATTTATTTTCAATTGCCCTCTTTCATTTAAGGCAATTTGAGTTAAAAAGTAATCAAAGCACAGTTTTTGTGGATACAATGAGTGTATATTTTGAATGGTGAACGGCAGACCCCCCCCCCCCCTTATTTATCTACCGAACACGGACATGAGCTTGTAGCGTTCCAAGTACAATTATTGGCTTTGTAAATTTAAACAATAATATTAACACACGACTATTTACTGTAGTACCAATATAGATTATAGCTCATGCAGCACAAACGTCACTAATTGATCGTTTGCTCGAAGAAAGGCTACTTTTTAAACTGGAGACCAACAACATAGAAATACAGATGAAATCACTTAATCGCATACCGGTTAAACGCATAAATCGGTTAACTGCATATTATTCACAAATCCCAAACCATTTCCAATGCTATCTTTTGGAAATTTAACCGGATAATTGCATACCGCCTAATCGCATAAACTGGATAAACGCATAGCTTTTTCACGTTGAAATGGGAATCACACCGGTTAATTGCATAATTCTGGTTGACTATCGAAACAGTGCCACACTTAAAGCAAACTAAGGGAGTGAGCTGCTCCTTGTTTATTTATCTAATGCATTGTTTTCTGTTTGCTTGACCAATTGCGTACATGTACCAACCCCATTTGCGGTTGTTAACAGTAACTCTCGAACTCTTAATCACCGCACTCCCTCAGCTCTCACTATATAATGACCTTTATCCTTAATCCCCACACTGCCTTAGCTAACGCTAGATAATGGCCTGCAACTCCTAATCCCCATCCTGCCAGAGCTCTCACTAAATAATGGCCTGAAACCCTTAATCCCCACGTTGCCTCAGATAACCGTGAGCGCAAAGTCATCATTTAAGTACTTAACCAAGAAGAAATTTTATCATTTATAGTTCGAAACTGTGTCGGTTATGGTTAATTCGTCAAAACGGCAGAAAGTAAATCAAAACGAAAAGACCTAAGCCTCTCGGATAAAATACTAGTAATAAAAAACTGGATAACAAAGTTTCTCAAATGCGGGGATAAGGAGGGACGGGGGTGTACGTCTAATAACTACCGAAAATGAAAAAAATAGGCACGGCAAGAGTACTCCGGATAAACGCATATATCGGATAAACGCATAACAGGGCTTGGCAAATTGGCTAGGCGATTAACCGGTTTCGTCTGTATTATGTGAAAAATCTCAAAAGTATGGCTGCGGGAAGGAGGGGGAGGGGGGGGGGGGGGGGGGGCAGGGAGGACTAAATTTTAAGATCGTCGAATGGGGACACTTTTGGTAGACAGGGATCTCTGAGATTCATTTTCTTTAGTTCGGGCCAAAGAGCCAGTCAGATGTCCGAGTCTAGGTGATTACCCCCCCCAGTGATTAACCCCCTGGTGAATACCCCCCCTGGTGATTACCCCCTTGGCCCTTACCCCCCCCCCCCCCCACTCTACAATAAAACTCTACTAAAATGACTAGGATAAAATTTTTATTTTGCACTTTATTTCTTCAATATAAACTCAATTATAAAATGCTACGCAAAATCTGTGCTATAAACGGTAGTCTAAAAACTGTCTAAAACATGGATAAAACACATTTATACATTGTAAGCCTGGGGGGGGGGGGGATGATTGTTTTCCGTTGAGATCTGTAGCACATTTTTATTCTACAGAAAATAAGGTGAGAGCACAGACCCAGAAGGGGCTTGACTGGGATGGGGGGGGGGGGGGTAAGGGCCAGGGGGGTAATCACCTAGGGGGGTATTCACCAGGGGGGTAATCACCGGGGGGGTAATCACCGCGGGGGGGGGGTATAGGCCGGGGGGTGTAGGCCGGGGGGGGGGTAATCACCGGGGGGGTATTGGCTTGTTTCCCAGATGTCCATCCCAATACTTTGTAAGCCTTATCTTTAAGAAACTAATATACTGCTAGTCTCAGACAGGGACTAAAGGTAATCCCTACAATACGTTAAAAAACCAGTAAAGCCTGCTGTATTCACACGCCACATAAGGTTCATCAGCACAGACAATTTCTGTTTAATCAAATTCAGCTACAAATTTTCAACTCTATCAAAATCAGATCTAATATTTTAGAAGTACTTTGTCAACCAGAACAGTTTCCTAAACTGTTGTGATTTTTGTCCCTCGTACCGGTGTGAGATCAAATATTGACCCCCATAGAAAAGTGACCCCCCGGTCAAAATTTGATTATCAAATAGTGACCCCCCTTATCACATAATGACCCCCCTCTTTTTTTAATGTATAAATGAACTATAAATTAACAAGTTTGTCCAAGGACAAAGTCCCAGCTTACGAAAAGCAATAAGACCCATTCCAGCGTGCATGAGCGAAGGAATTTCCCTGAAATATCGGGCTTCAAAAGATGAGACGGCAAAGAGCTAGCTCAATAATTAATTTAGCACCGGACCAGAACATAGACCGATAAATGCATACAAAGATTTCTTTCTGTGAAAATGAGGAACAGATTTTTTGTATCTCTGGTAGACTGGATAGTCTGCCATAGATACCTTCAAACAACGCTCGCATTTCGGACCAGTGCGCATATTTATGTAACTTGCCTCGATGCGCGGTTCTTATGCAGACAAATACGCATGTTTATTTAATTTGCGTTGATGCGCGGCTCTCATTTTGGAACCGTACACATGTTCATTTAACTTAATAAAGATTAATGCGCGGTTCTTATTCCAGACCAATACGCATGTTTATTTTACTTTCGTTGATGAGCGGTACTTATTTTGGACAAGTGCACAAGTTTCCTTAGGTTGTCTTGATGCGCGGTTCGCATTTCGGAAGAGTTTGCATGTTTATCTAACTTGCACGGTGCGCATGTTTATTTAACTTGCGTTGACGCGCGGTTCGAATATCGGACCAGTGCGCATGTTTATTTAACTTGCATTGATGCGCCATGCTTATTCTGGACCAGTACAAATGTTTATTTAACTTGCGTTGGAGCGTGGTTCACATTTCGAACCACTCCACACGTTTATTTAAGTGGCGTTGATGCGCGGTTCGAATATCGGACCAGTGCGCATGTTTATTTAACTTGCGTTGATGCGCGGTGCTTATTTTGGACCAGTGCACATGTTTATTTAACTTGCGTTGATGTGCGGTTGGCATTTCGGACCAGCACCCATGTTTTTTTACCTTGTGTTGATGTGCAGTTCTTATTTCGGATCAGTGCGCATGTTTATTTACCTTGTGTTGATGTGCGGTTCTTCTTTCGGATCAATGCGCATGTTTATTTACTTGTGTTGATGTGCGGTTCTTATTTCGGATCAGTGCGCATGTTTATTTTACTTGCGTTGATGAGCGGTACTTATTTTGGACAAGTGTACAAGTTTCCTTAGGTTGCCTTGATGCGCGGTTCGCATTTCGGAAGAGTTTGCATGTTTATCTATCTTGCGTTGATGCACGGTGCTTATTTTGGACGTGTGCATATGTTAATCTAACTTGCGTTGGTGCGCGGTTTGCATTTTGGACCAGTGCGCATGTTTATTCAACTTGCGTTGGTGAGCAGTTCGAATTTCGGACCAGTGCGCATGTTTATTTAACTTGCGTTGATGCGCGGTGCTTATTTTGGACCAGTGCAAATGTTTATTTAACTTCCGTTGGCGCGTGGTTCGCATTTCGAACCACTGCGCATGTTTATTTAACGTGTGTCGATGTGCGGTTCTTATTTCAGGCCAATGCGCATATTTCTTTAATTTGAGTTGATGCGCGGTTCTTATTCTGGACCAGTGCGCATGTTTATTTAAGTTGCGTTGATACGCAGTTCTTATTTTGAATAGTGCGCACGTTATTTAACTTGCGTTAATGCGCAGTTCGGTTCGCATTTCTAACCAGTGCGCATGTTTATTTAACTTGCGTTAATGCTCGGTTCCCATTTCTGACCAGTGTGTTTGTTTATTTAGCTTGCGTTAATGAACGTTTCGCATTTTCCACCAGTGCGCACGTTTATTTAACTTGTGTTGATGCGTGGTTCGCATTTTGGACCAGTGCGCATATTTATTTAACTTGTGTTGGTGCTCGGTACTTATTTTAGATCAGTGCAAATGTGTATTTAACTTGCGCTGAGGAGCGGTTCGGAATTCGGACCAGTGTACCTGTTTCTTTAGGTTGCGTTCATGCGAGGTTCGCATTTCGGACCAGTGCGTAGGTTCACTTAACTTGCGTTGACACGCGAATTGCATTTCGGACCAGAACGCACGTTTATTTAAGTCCCGTCGATGCCCGACTCTTATGTCTATTCAACTTGCGTCGATTCGTGGTTCTTTCTTCGGACCACTGCGAATGTTCATTTAACTTGCGTTGATGCGAGGTTCTCACTTCAGACCACTGCGCATGTCTATTCAACTTTCGCCAATGTGTGGTTCTTTTTTCGGACAAGTGCGCATGTTTCTTTGGGTTGCGCTGATGCGCGGTTCATTTTTTCGGACCAGTATGCATATTTATTTAACTTGCGTTGATGCGCGGTTCGCATTTCGGACCAGTGCGCATGTTTCTTTAGGTTGCGTTGATGCTCGATCCGCATTTCGGACCACTGCGCATGTCTATTCAATTTGCGTCGACGCGTAGTTCTTTTTTCGGACCATTGCGCATGTTTAGTTAACTTGCGTTGATGCGCGGTGCTTATTTTGGACCAGTTCGCATGTTTATCTTCCGTCAATGGTTCACATTTCGGACCAATGCGAATGTTTATTTAACTTGCGTCGATGTGCGGTTGTTAAATCTGACTACTGCGCAAGTTCATTTAACTTGCGTTTATGCGCTGCAGGAGAAGATTCATTTATTTTTTTTTTAAATTCCGAAAAAAATTCAAAAGTTTTCCAATTCACTCAAAAAGCACAAGCCGTAGGCATGACCCCCTAAAGTCGGCTTGTATCAAAAATAAATGAAATCTGATAAAAACAGTGGGAGGAAATGCATTTTGAAGCTCCCTAAAAATACAAAAATTGTCCGATCGACTAAAAAGCACAAGCCGTATGCACGACCTTTTAGGGTCATCTGATCTTTGAGAGGTTTCGGATCAAAAATGTAGGACGAGACACATTTTAAATTTTTTTTCTTCAAAAATTCCCCAAAAATTCAAAAATCACCCGATCGACTAGAAAAGCACAAGCCGTATGCACGACCCTTTATGGGTGCCTCATACCAAAAATAAATCACACCCGGTCAAAAATGTAGGAGGAGACACATTTTAAAATTTTTTCTTTAAAAATTCCCCAAAAATTCAAAAGTCACCCGATCGACTAAAAAAGCACAAGCCGTATGCACGACTCCTTAGGTATGCCTCACACCAAAAATAAATGACATCGAATCAAAATTGCAGGAGTAGATGCATTTTGAATGATTTTCTAAATTTTTGCTTAAAAAATTCCCCAAAAATACAAAAATTGCCCGATTGACTAAAAAAGCACAAGCCGTATGCACGACACTTTAGGGGTGTCTCATACCAAAAATAAATCACATCCGGTCAAAAATATAGGAGGAGATACATTTTAAATTTTTTTCTTTAAAAATTCGCCAAAAATTCAAAAATCACCCGATCGACTAGAAAAGCACAAGCCGTATGCACGACCCCTTAGGGATGCCTCACACCAAAAATAAATGACATCGGATCAAAATTGTAGGAGGAGATGCATTTTGAACCAAAGTTTACTAAATAAACAACTAACTAACTAACTAACGGACACCGCCCGCAAACCGATAGGAATACCCCAGCTTACGTGTAACGTAAGCTGGGCTAAAAACAAGATTCTGTCTGATTCTTTGACGTTCAAAAAAAAAAATATGTGCAGAGTAAAGACAAATAAAACTAAAAATGACCACAATTTTAGACTGTATTCACTGGCTCATATTCGGGCAAATGTTTGATATGTACATGCATTCCCCAGTGTGGGGAAGTGGCGCGATCGGCTGTAGGTGGTTATCCGGGGCGTAACGAAGCCAGCTGCATTTACAGGGTTGCCACGGGGATTTCGAGAAAAAAAATACAAAAAAAAGTACGCTGAAAGCTTAAAAAAAGTACAAAAAAGTACGTTCTGTAAAAAAGTTTAAAAAAAATACAAAAAAAGTACAAAAAAAGTACGCTGAAAGCGTTAAAAAAGTATAAAAAAAGTACGTTCTGTAAAAAAAGTTTTAAAAAGTACAAAAAAAGTACAAAGAACATGTGCATCGGAGATGCAGAGCCCTCAGCCAATAGCGGTTACATTACTGTGGTCCAGTTACTCTTGTGATATACCGCCCGGACAAAAAAAAATATACAAGGTGCCAAGGATGGAGCGACGGACGGGTCCTTGCGCATCTACACTAATTGTAGGAGGAGATGCATTTTGAAACGAAATTTTACCCAATAAACAACTAACTAACGGACGCCGTCTGCAAACAGATGGGGAAACCCCCAGCTTACGTGTAACGTAAGCCGGGCTAAAAACCACGCAAGTGATGGATGTACCGAAAATCTCACATAACATATCATTTTGGGCACGGACGACAGACAGACCGATAGTAATAGCCTTCAGCCAAATCGGCTGAGGGCTAAAAAGTATCTAAAAACAGCTTATAAGCCCTGAAATAAATGAAGAAAACATTAAAGGCGAAGAAAGGTATAAATCTTTTTTAAAAGTACGGTTTGATAACCTTGTAACTCGCGCCAAAGGCGCGAGCAAATTTTGCTTATAACGAAGCAAAAACTGTGCGTTTAGAAAAATGAACAGAAAAAGGTAAATGCAAAAAAAAAGTATTAAAAAGTACGCTGGTCAAAAAAAAGTACGTTTTTTAGGAAAAAAAAGTACAAGGCCAAAAAAAAGTACAAATCTTTTTTAAAAGTACGGTGTGGCAACCCTGCATTTAGTTGCACAGTCTTGTCGCTGCCCGGAAGCCCCGTAGATGTAGACTGGGGTGGCTAAGAGGCTCGCGAAGGTGAATATCTGAACCTCTGTGCTCCATTCACCACTAGAGTGCTAGTGTCTGGATAGTCGGGGATCTGGGCAATCTGACTAATTCGGCCTTCCTTGAAGCAAATACAGGGACCGATGAAAAAAAAATTTGGAATTTAGGGTTGGGGTCAATATTTGATGGCGGGGGTCAATATTTCATGGGCAAATACTGACCCCCCGGTCAGTATCTGATAATCAAATTTTGACCGGGGGGTCACATTTTAGGGGGGTCAATATTTGATATCACACCGGCCTTGTACTAGCTCCGCATTGTACTCACCTCGTAAGTTTCACAAGAAAAGAAAGGCATAGGCTCTGCATCTTCGCTCACTTTCCAAGTCACATCACCACTTTCATCTAATGTAAATAGTGTCCTGTAAACAAACATTTTAACATCAGCACAGCATGGTCTTTTCAAAAGTCACTGTTTAGCTAAAGCGGCCAGTGCACACAAACACAGAGACAGCACTCACACACAAACACAGTGACAGCACTCTAACTAGAGCGGCCAGTGCACACAAACACAGAGACAGCACTCACACACAAACACAGTGACAGCACTCTAACTAGAGCGGCCAGTGCACACAAACACAGAGACAGCACTCACACACACACAGAAAGCACTTTAACTAGAGCGGCCAGAGCACACAAACACACAGACAGCACTCACACACAAACACAGTGACAGCACTCTAACTAGAGCGGCCAGAGCACACAAACACACAGACAGCACTCTAAATGCGACGGAGCTCCGCCCCATCTTGTTGTTTTTGTACGATGCGAAAGTGACAAAAATGGTCCAAAAAGTGGGCTCTTGTTTTTCCGCAACCATTAAACATATGGAACTCAAATTTACAGGATATATAGGTCTTGCAAGTATGTATTGGCCTGCTAACTTGTAGGCAAATTTGAAATTAAATGGGGTGACGTTATTAAATTTTTCACCATTATTTTTTTTTCGTTTCCGCACATCGCCACTTTGTGGTCCGTATCTCATAACAGTATGAAAACCCTTACTTAAAACTGATTCCAAAGTGAGTTTTGATGAGGATCCAAAGTCGAAATAGCGCCTTATAACCATTTTCACATTTTAAGAAAATTAAAAAACAAGGGGAGTGAGCTATCAAACGTTTGACGCTCGCATTGACCCACACGTTTTTGGTTCTTGCAGGAGTGGAGCTTTGGGGGAGGGAGCGCAATGGCCCTGTAGAAGTATTCATCCCTGAAAACAGCGCCATCGTACAAAAGGGTATTAATGCAACAGTGAGCTATGTGTGCGCAAGGCTTAACACACATCAGTACGATGGCGTTATAGCTGCAAGCATAACTGAGCCATAATGTAGAGAATGGGTCCAGGCAAAACTGAAATAACATTGTAGTCCATACGCCAAAGACCATTTGTAGGTACTTGCTGTATTTTATACAAAAAAAATAACTTTGAATATGTAAAATATTATGTATTTACATGCTATTTGCCGGAAGGTAACTGGCCTAAAACGCCACCTTTTTTGGAACTCCACAAATGCAAAGCCCCGGAGTAAATTTATGGGAAGGGTCAACGGCATATCAGTGCTTGTTCTAGGGATCAGCGCAGGAGGAAACATTGGAATACTTTTAATATTGTGGAATGTGAGGGGGGTGGCTCATGTGAGGGAAACCATTCTAGCTCATGGGAAACCGTGGAATGGAAAGGAACCGACGTCCAGATAAAATCGAAAGGGACTGTTGGGCTACAAGGTTGAATTTCGAGAAGTGTGGATATGTGTTGCACAAAAACGGGGGGCCAAACAACTCAGTTCCGCACATTGAGAGATGGACAGGGTACTGAGTCAGGTGGGGTGTTTTATGTCGAAATGATCAGCGTGAGAGACCATCAAATTGCTTGGGAATGGGGGCCCATGACACACAAAATGAATTACCCCCCCCCCCTCCTTCATTAGGGACGCATCAGGGTGACTATGGAGAGACAACACAGTGGGTGCTGGCTAGAGATGACAGTGAGAGGGGCAATCGTGCACTTAAAAAAATACGTAGTTGCGAACGTAATGACATAAGCCATTCAGTCCAACGAATTTCCTTGACTTCATCAAATTCCAGACCGGAACAGGAGTCAAAATTAGCCATAACTGGAGTATTATTCACTATCGTATACCATTACAAAAACTTTTTTCCCTAAACGAGACAAAATGAGGCATCTTTATAAATCTGGAACCGAAATATCTGTGGAAAGCAATCATTAACAAGAACTGGTTACTAATCCTCTCATAAGGGAGAAATTTGCTTGTAGTTTTGCAAAGAAAGGTTGTATTCTTTCGGACCGTCTCGGAAAACCGAGGGGGGGGGGCGTTCTTTTAGACATAAGTTATCCGGACAAAATGTATACGAAATATAGGTATTTGCGAGTAGAAATTTAGTTCAAGGAAGATTTTAGACGCGATTACTCTATGTATAGTGAAATACAAGAGCACCCAAAGGTTTAACCCCAATAAGTGCAGGCTCAGGTTGAATCTGTATCGTCTTTGCGACTCCCGAAGTGATAGGGGTTTTATCAGGTAAAACAGATCACAGTTCAACCAATGCTCCAACAAAAGATTATCACAATACTTATCTAAGCATAAAAAATAACACATTTACCTGAAATAAGCGCGATATAACTAGATTTGTTTTTTTTTACTTCTCGACTTTTTTGAGAGGTGTTCTCTTGAGCGGTATCTCTCAAGCTTCTCTGGTCTGTTTGGAGAGTGGATTGTTTCCTGAGAGACCCAAAAGAAAAGGCTCCAAAGTGTGGAAAAAAATTAGGTTTCTGCCAACAAACAATTCTGCTGCAAGGAAAAATCCCTCGCAGCTTACTGAATGATCCGCTCTTGTGACCTCAGTGTGTGAGGAAGAATACGCTTGCTCGTTAGAAGACGTCCGTTTCAAGACCTTTACCTGATGTCCTTAAGGAAAACGCCTTAAATTTTTAGGGGCCAATTCCTAAAACAAAAAATGTCCTTAAAGAATTTTTGCCTCGTGACGTCTGGCTTAACCAGTGTTAAAAGACTTCACATGCTCACTTAAGAGAAAAATGGGGATCGCATTAAGCGCAGCCGTCAGTATAACTCCGAGAAGCGGCTCCCTGTTGATGGATTTGTTTCGTTTCCACTTGCAACACAATCAGTTCAGCTGCTTACAGCAACTATCTGGAGAAAAATTTTTATTCGATCGTTTCTTCCGAGGAAAAGACAGCACTGAATTCAGTAGTCCTAGATGACTCTTGCGGTCTTCCTAGGACAGCCAATTGTCTTAGTTCCTGTGATGAAACATGCCATTGATGTCACTTTTGCCAATGTTGTCGCACGACTGGGGTTAATGGTACCACACAATTATAAATTATGGCGCACAATTTTTATGGTCAAATAACAATTTTGTACTGAGAAAAAAATATGTGCTTTCGTGAGATCGGGATATACAATCTCCATTACCACCCACAATAAGCCAGTTCACACCTTGACTTTTACCGAAAAGTCTTTGCGTTTCGGCTGAATTCAGTTCAGATAAGAATATAAAGACACGAGAGCAAAAAAAAAAAAAAAAAAAAAAAAAAAAAAAAATCAACAAAATTCCATTTTGCCAGAAACATATTCACATGTTGGTTAGTAAAGGACTGAATAATATGTAATACATTTTTAAAAGATCATATGTTGGCTTTATAAATTTGAAAATGTGCCTGTTGAAAGAAAATTAGAATTTTGATGTCCTTATCCGAAAGTGCGAATTGGCTTATAACAGTGAATCTCAAACCATTCTTTACTCAAGTTTGGGAAATTCACCGAGGTCGAAAATAATGCACTAGGGTACAGCAGTGTGCTTTTTTTTTTCTTTTTTTTTTTAGAAAACGCCTCCCAGTTCGAACCTCGCTGTCCTGGGGCACGCGCCGAAAGATCCAGAGAACCGTAAGTTTATATCGATTGTCATTTCTTTTACTGGAACTGTGACCCTTTCTGTCCTACAAAGATGGAAAGGCTCCGCTGGGACTATGAATTCAACTCAGCTCACCCTTCTATTCCTGTAGATTCAACAGTTCCTGCCAGCGACACGCACTCTACAATCTGCAAAGAGATAAAAAGTGAACTGAGGTATATTATCGATTGAATCAATTTAACTCACAAAACTCACCCATAAAAAATAAGAAATTAGTATACCTTCCAAGTTCCGTACAACGACTGATCTTCCGCCATTGTTTACCTTTTTCTACGCGTGCGTACTTGTCAATTTCTATTTTTAGTTGTGATGGTCAACAAATAACATGTGGATTAGCACAGGCAATCGATTAGTGAAACGCCCATCGCCAAATTTTCATGCATTTGGTAAAAAAATTAAATATATAGAGTTGTTCCTGAATTGTTCTTCACCAAATCTTATAAATATGTGTTCTTCATTTTTTGTCATTCATACTTCAACTTACTGAAATCAGCATATGTGCCAAATTATGCTTGTTTCACAGCTTTGATAGAAATGTATATTTATTTTAATGTTGTTCTATTTTGTTTGAATACCTAACGCGGAACTTATGAAAATGTCCTTACTTTAATTGAAGAACTAAAATTTTGAAATCGACGAATAAATGTTTTTACAACATCGACGTTATTGATAAGAGTATGAACAAGTAATCAAGAAAACACAAAACCTCTGCCATATTTAGCGCTCTACATTATAACTTAAATTTGTTGTGCACATCGGCATAACAACAAAGTTAGAATAAGCTGTTAAGAAACTGAACTATTGCCCAGCTTTGCAGTGTCTTTGACAATGATGTTCCGAGTTAACATAACGAAAGAGACATGTGTTCGAAAAATACCCATAACCTTCCTTGCTATCCTCTGGTAGCTCGACTATATATATGATATACTGAGTCGCAAATGTTATCTCAACCCTAATTGCTCGATTTTCTTTTTTCACATCCGAGTCAGGGTCAACAAGCCTACATATAAAAGGAAAATCACGCTGGTCGGGTTTAAAAAAGTTTGATTAAACATAAATCGATCGACAGCAGGGTGTGTCTAAAATTAAAAGTAGCGAAAAATTAACAGGAAAGCAAAATAACACTGCAAATAGCCTTTCAGAGGACGCATCTATATCATAAAATATTTTGCTCGCACATTCGGCAATTGTGTTTGCGCGCGAAAAACTCTTAAAGTCTTCAAAACAGCAACTGCTAAATAGATAGTATAAGTGATATGTAATATAGACGTTTTATAAAATCATTAAAATATTTTGCGAAAGAAGCGAAACAAGTATTTTGGCCAATTTCGAGCCACTGGAGTGTTCAAAATATAAAACTATTCGGCACAAACTGGTCTGTTTCGTTCGTGAAATAATCGGCGGTTGTTCTGTCAAATAGTATTGAATTTAAGGTGGAAACAGGACAAGTTTTGTTCTCGACTTTGGAGTATAAAAGCACCGAACCACATTGAATGTAATCAGTTGTCATTGACAAGTCGAACAGTGAATATAAAGAATGGAAACAATACAAGAACCAATATTTGTTGTGTTGCAAATAGAATTCCAACCTTCTATAGTGGAACAAAAGCCACCCAGATCATTACATGCTGAAAATTGTGGACTGTAAATATGCTCAAGTTTGTACTCAGCAAGGCAAGCCTAACATTAAAAATTTGTGATTACATTTAACCAGCCTGTCCTTCGTTATGTAATGTAAGAAACGCACTTCGACAAAGTAGCAAATGATTTGTTCATGAAAGACATTCTAATGTACATCTTTTCTATGGCAAAAGAGAAGCAAAGTTGAACAAAAAATAGGGGATGTGTACCGTTTCAAAATTACTATATTTTGAATTAAACTTTGCCTTAAAAGAAACCACTTCAAAATGGGTGCTTTAGCTCCAAGGCATAGTGTTGATTTTGAAGCTCTACTAAACGTTTTAATAATTTACGGCAAATGAAAATATAGCGTCAACATGACAAAAGATTTCTCCAAACATTTATCGAGAGAGCCCTTGATGAATAAATAACATGGTGTTGCTAGAAAAGCTTCAACAACATTTCTAATGGACGAAACAGTCCACCAAAAATGCTGTATTCTTACAAAATCAGTGAATTTATCAAACATTGGATGAAACTTCTCTTTTCAAAAACACAATGACTATGGTTCCAAAACGAAATAACCCAACGTTTTCAAACATATACACAAGCCTAAACCTTGCAAAAATCTTTTAAGCTAAGAAGGGTTATCAAGTGCGTATGCCTCACTTGAAATATAAAATGAAAAATAGTATAAAGAAGAATGAACCGAAGAGGTAGTTCTCGTGTCATGACGTTTTCAAGGCAGTGACATGAACAACTATGCACTGGAATCTTGGAATGGTATCCAGGTCACATGCGCTTCAATAAAACAGAGCTGGTTACACAGATACACAAAACGTTTTAGTTACAGATCTTGTTCAATGTCTGCAACCGGTGTTCCGTCATCATCAGTAGTGGGCCATTTGGAGTTGGTAGAGTTTAGGCCCTTTAAACACTAGACCTTCCAAATGGCGGAGTCATGACGTCCCGCATGACGTCCCGCATCAGTAGCACAATCACGATGGTGACCAGTTCGCTTCCTGTCTTATTAACCATATCCAGTTTGATGTTCTCTCACAAGTGTCTTCACAGATTGTGATCAGTCTTTTTCGGTTGTTACCACCTATGCCGAGCATCTCGCTCATAGTCCACATCAACTTTCCAACAAAATCTCTACATCCCGTCTTTATCGGTGTACACCAAGCTCTCCAACCTTTCCTCTCGCATTCAGTCTTTAATTCTTCATATTTGGCTCTTTTCCCTTCATGAGCTGCATCCAACCTCTTTTCCCATGATATTGTCAGCTCAATCATGATGACCTGCTCCGAGGCGACTGACCATATGACAATATCTGGTCTCGTATGAACTATTTCCGCTGGGAATTGTAATCTTTGCTTCAGATCCGTTCGCATTTGCCAGTCACATTCTGTTGCCAATATCCCGTCACTTTCTTGAGGCTTCTTTGCCACCTCTGCTGCCTTAACAAATTTAATGACTGTGAGGTTTCTTGGTTTCTTTTGGTTGGTAGTTTACCAGTGGTTCTAGGAATGATGCAATTTCTTCGAGTACTTTGTAATGCCTCCAGCTCTATCTTCCTTGTGAGAGTGCTACGTGACATGACGATAGAAGGTGCTCCAAGGTGCACTTTTTCTTGCATATGAAGCATTCATCCGTTTCTAAGTTGTACCGCTTCAAGTTCACTGGCGTTGGCAGAAGATCATATACGCTTCTCCAAGGAAACCCAAGTGGTAGAGGTTCCTTTCTTAATGGGTCTTGCCATGTCAGCTTTCTTGGTGCTGCATGCTCCCACCTGGTCCAGGCACCCTGCAAGCTCATTGAAACTGCTTTTTGACCTTCGCTTGTCCTCTTCGCCATCTCTAACTTCAATGGTCTAACTTGAATGATCTTTCGCCTTTCTGGTGTACTCGCCGTGGACTATCTTTTATTGTCGGTCACCTCAAGGCCTCTTCTTCCTTGGCGCACTGTGAGGGTGAGCTCCTTAGGCATGACTCGGCTTTTAGCTTCTTCGATAGTTTGTTGCACAGACCATCTCCCACTCCGGCTTAATCGGACGTTCATCTTCTGTATCCTTGAGTTAGAGGTGGGGTCTAGAAGGGACTGGCCCCTAACGCGTGACACTTTGTACTCCGCTGCTATTGACGCCAATGGTAACTGTACAATGCATGACTTGCTATACAGGCCTACTGCCGAAAAGCTTGGTGGAACGCCTAGCGAAAGGTGCAATTGCCTACTCGCCAATCATTCCATTTCGTCTACTCTGCTCATGGGAATATTGTACATAAGCAAAGGTCATGTGAGTCTTGGCATCACGCCATGTTGGAAGCACCATGTTCTATCTTCCAGGAAGTGGAGCCTTGTCTATTTTCCAGAGGTACTCCTGTAGCTGGTTTATTGCTTTGCAGGAATTTTCCGTGTCACAAAGACTGCCATCGTACCATTTTCCTAGGCATTTTATTGATTCTTCATTCACTGATTTTCTCGGTGCTTATGGAGAATCTAATGTTCTTTTGGATTTGTCCTTTTTTTATTACGATGCTTTGACACTTCTTAGGGTTGAACGACATTCTGGCCCACGTTGTAAGCTCATGCAGCTTGTCAAGTATCCACCTGGTTCCTTGGGGATGGGCAGAGTTGACTGTCATGTCATCCACAAATGCCATCAGCGACTTTTGCTGGATTTTGTTTATTTGTGGGCCCTTGCATTCTCGTTCGGCTGTTTGTATGATGATGTTGATTGACTAAGAACACGACGACGGAGATTGTGCAACCTGTGACAATACCTTTCTCTAGTCGCTGCCAGCTTGTTGTATAATTTGTAGTTGTAAACCTCAATTTAATGCCGTCGAAATATATCCTGATAATGTCCTGGACTTTCTGTAGTGCGTTGTACTTTTTTAGTGACAGCATAACTAACTCGTGTGACACAGAGCCATAGGCGATGTCGAGGTCTAGCCATACCATGCTAATGTCACCTTTGCTAGCTTGGGCGTTACATAGGACTTCCGTGAGGATGGTGTTATGCTCCCAGCATCCAGAAAGGCCTTCGATTCCTCCCTTCTGTGTTGATGTGTCTATGTAACCGTTCGTCGTCATGTATTTCGTTAGTCTTCTTGCCACTACAGAAAAAAAGATCTTTCCCTCGACATCCAATAGCGAAATGGTTCTGAATTTTGTGATAGCAAGGAGCACTGAAAGCTTCCTTCCATAAAACACATATATGATAAATCTTTTAAAAAGAGAATGAGAAGAGGTATAACGTGGCTGTTTATCAGGTGGAGTGGTATAACTGCGATTGTAAAAATATCTAGGTGAAATACTTGGATTTAGCATTCTATACATCAAGGGAAGCAGAACGGGAAATACAGAAGTAGATAAAGAGTCTGGATTTTATATGTCTACTCTTGCTTAAGCCAATTCAGTTTGGTAGAGACACATACTTATCTCTTCTGCTCACAATAAATATTGAGAAAGTGATGAAGTAATAACTAAGACGTATGATCATAAACATCACGTGCTAATCAACACAACACGTTTTCACACTATAAAACAATATCAAGACTGACACTGGTGAAAACCTCTCACACCATCTGGAAAGATCACCTGTAAACTGTACTAGGCAGCCTGATATACACGACCTAATCCCATTTTATGATCATTACCGAAATAAAAAAGGATTGGTTTTGCTGGGAATTAAAAAGATCAAGAATACAGTTTGGCACTGGTTTAGCATCTATTCTTGGGAAACTGGTAAGAAAGAGATTTCTTTACTCAGTAATGGTATTCAATTCACTGCTCTCCATGTAGAGGAAGGTAAATAATCAAAGATATCCTCAGGGGATCAGAAATGGCATCTCTAGCTCGTTTTACAAAAGAGAATAAACCAAGAAAAAATGTTATCATTCTGTTATGCATGAGATGGCGTCGGGTATTAATCTCGAAAATGGACTACCAAGCGATCACTAAGGGTTTTCCAATGTGTTAAGCATTGGTTATCGCGATCCATAAAAATAAAAGCTTTTGTGGAACTAATAGCACCAGAAGGGTACCCTTAACAGGTGCCCTATTGTTATGTTTACAATGCTTGTCATCCAAACGTCCAATCAGCGTCGGTGCAGTTCCTGTCATGTGATCGAACCATTCGCAACTTATCGCTATCCGAATAACAGGAGTTTTTTCTCAGGTTAAATTTTTGCAAACATGACGGATCAAAATCAAGGTAAATGCATACTTGTTTGGATATTATTTATCTTGGATATTATCTCTTGTTGGGTGTACGTTTTGACAGATTTTGCTGACTTTGCTGATTCCTACACGTGGTATTTCTGGGTTTTGTCAGACCGGCTTTCGTTTGGTAAATGCTTCTCTGCCATTAGAATAGTGTAGGTTATGTGTAATATGCAGTGAAACGGTTTCTGGGCGATTTTCTCAGTTTTCGTTTCGAAGGTTTCCGTCATGGTCAGCAAACAGTTTGCACTGAGTCGGCTCTGCAAACAGAAAAGTTTCACCTTTCCACCCTCCTTCTACTCTCCTGCCAGCAACCGGACATTGTAAGGTGATCGGACCCGCAGTTATCACAGGTTTCGGAAGTCTTGTCTTCCACTGCCTCGATACTGCGGCAACTCTCTTTGGGCAGTTGCATACACTATGTCTTTCTGTTGATAAACACGCCAACATTTACTGTTATGACGATTTGTGACGGTATGGAGTAGTGTAGCCGTTTCTGTCCACATATGACGCCGCAGCACTGGCATGATGACAGCATCGATCACGTGTCACAGTGCGAGGTCAGCTTGGGGTTGTTTTCTCTTGCAGTCTACGACGCGGTGTTGGTTGCGATCGTGGCAGTGACGGGTACAACACAGGACGGTGTGTGTGGCGACCTTTTGTTTGCGAGTCGTGTCTGCAGTGGATCGCGTTTGCCACGACTCACTGTGCTCAAGGGTTGTGTTTGCAACGATTCGCTGTGCTCACGGGTTGTGTTTGCAGCGACTCGCTGGCACAACGACTTGCTGTTGCAGCGACTTGTGTCTGATACAATATGAGACTGTCATGGATGTCACGGAGTCGGATCGTCTATGTCACGACCCGTGATTCTGGCGGGTCGTCACTAAGACGGTCGTAACTGTCACTGACTGCTACGGGTTGCCGAGGCATCGAGCCGTGTTTGCAACGACTCGATCACGTGCCACACTCTACAGTGACAGGTGTTAGCTTATGTTTGCTCCTAAAACAGTTTAATAATAGTATACGTTTTTTCGCCTTTTATCATTAATAGATCCTGTTTTACGGATTGCTCGTCAGTGACTACCATATACTTACATGGTTGCTGAGCTTGTAGATTCGCTGAAAATCCGGGATTCCTGTGCTCACATAAAGCAGTGCATTCACGATTTTTTCCTTCTTGCTGCAGCAGCAAGAGTCTGCCAGGGTCCGGGCTAGAGGCCGCAAGCGCTCCAATAGTGACAAGTCGTCGGCATCGATTCACACGCTTTCACTGTTTACGCTGCCTGCAGTTGGCAGTCTGATATGGATGCACAGGACTCGACACAACCGGTGAAACTTAATCCAAAAATAATTCCATTGCCGCTTCCGGAATCTGTAGTGTCAACACAGCCTGTGTGTACTGTACAACAGGGTCAGGTAAATGTGACGTCAACCATGAGAACTTCGGTGGTTACTGCGACGCCTGCTTTGCAGGGCCCCGTTGAATCGCTGTTACACGTTCCGTTGGCCAATGATATCACGATGGAGACGAATGCAGTTTCTCATGACAAGAACTGTCGTCGTTAAAGAAGTTCGCTTTAAGCCTCACTTTGCATCCTGACATTTTAAGACTCACCTCAGATGAGGAGATTGAGATGTCATGGCCCTTATACAGCAATTGACCAACAGTACGCATCGTTGACGTCGACAATCAATTTTGGATCTTCTTCTGCCTCTTCAACTGACAATTTTTCGCCTGGGGAATACGAACCTGTAAGTGATAATGAACAAACTCAAACGTAACTCAAACTACTGCATTTGATGTTCCGGGGTCATCGCTGAAAACGGTGTCACGTCCCATCCCCTGGTTTTTACTCACGCTACGACTTTGCATCCTATGCCGCATCACGCCTCACCACGAGAGGAACACAAGCCCTTTAGGCCGGTGCGCACTCCCACACCCCCGGATGTTGAGGTTGCACCGCATGAGTGGAAAGAGGCGTCAACTATCGATCTTTCGACAGCGGACTTTCCGTTTAAAGACATTCTGAAATTCATTGCCGATAATTCCTCGTCTTCGCTAACGCCATCACAGTCGCAGGTTAGTAAGCTATCTTTTTTGCGGCTCAGTCCTTATCACTGCCACGATAGGATTTTTGGCCTAGGAATGAAATGGAGGAACTTCAGTCCTTGCAAGAGACTCGTCCACGTCAATGGTCAGGATTTCTGCCTTCAAAGGCCTTGCACGTGAAGAAGGCGGCTTATCAGTCAAATGACAAGGTTTTATTCATTCAACCACTCACGTATCTCAGATATGGCTCCTTGGCTTCCGAAAGCCAATCCTGATTCCAGTGACTGTCGGTTTTTGGAGGTTTTCAGGAAAGGATGCGTGTTCTTTCCTTCCAAGATGCAGCATTTCAAGCGCTGAAAAAGTTTGCAGACCCTGGGCCGACGCATTGTTCGATTCGGGTGTTTGATACTGCGGCAGCCGCATCTTCAGATTTGCTTCAAGTTGAATGCATATTTACTGTCGTCGCTCGTGGTCCTTCGCAGAGATCAAGTTCTCCCACATTCGAACATCAGTGCGGAAGATGCAAGGAAACTTTGCTTCGCCTCTGGGGCGGAGTTCCTCAAGAATGTGATTGAAGCGGTACGGGCTAGATCACAAGATTAATGCGAAAGGCTCTAACACCACGTATCTCTCAAGCAAAGGAGCAGCACGTGACCGCCATTATGACAGCTACGCTGAAGGAGAGGCCGGATTCAATCCCAGTGTCGACACTCCAGCCCAAGAACCACAAGTTGGACACGAAAAACCAAGGTGCCACTCTTAAGCAGAGGAAGCAATCAAGTATCCGGCACAAATCGCACCACGAACTCTGCCAGATAGTTTAGGTTTCTGTAAAGAATTGGTTGGTTAGTTTCGCGAATCGAACGTAAATGTGCCCGTAGGGGGGGGGGAAGGCTAAAGCAGTTTTGGAAGGCTTGACAAGCACTGGGAGCTCCCAAAAATGTAGTTCGGTGGTTGCGCTGGAGTTACCCTTTACCGTTTGCAAGAGACAGGTCTTGTTTTTAAATCCTTCCACCACTGGCCAAACTTCCCCATCCTTATTTAGTCACAACGCACGAACACGAACAGCGATTTCATATCAATGTGCAGGAAATGAAGGCGGTTTTGATAGCTTGTCAAACTCTGGAAAAATTTCTCGACCGTCACGTGGTTCAATTTCTCATAGACAATCAGATAGTGGTGTCTTATTTGCCCAAGCAAGGCGGCACGCGCTCACCGACGCTTCTCGTCTCACCCAACAGGTTGTGTTGGTTGTTCGGGAATGTGGCCTTTCCATCTAGCCCTCTTACATTGCAGGCAGTTTGAATGTTCTCGATGTTCTCGCGGATGGGTCAGGTTGTTCACACCGAATGGACGTTAGCGGATTGCAAATTTCGCTGGATTGCTTCGCAGTCTCCATGGGGTCCACCTCATGTCGATCTATTTGCCAATCATATCAATCATCATCTTCCGGTGTACATGTCTATGTATCCAGATGCGGCGGCGGTTTCCGAGGTTCACACGAAGATTTGGTATGAGAGGCCCCGTCATCTCCTGCTGTTATCCCCGGATCTTTCAGAACTGTTTTGGTTTCCTTTGTTGATGAGGTTGAAGTGTGTCATGAGTCTCCCAATTCCCCTTTAGTATGGCAGTCTACTTCAAACTCATTGGGATTATTATCATCCAAATCCTCAGTTGCTTCGACCGAAACTGTGCATAAATTTTCCTTCCTAAAATTTAAGGGTTTCTCCCAGCGAGTAATACGGAGAATGAACAGAATTCATGAAGACTCCACGAACAAGGTTTACTTGTCGTATTGGCGTTTGTTCGAGTCATGGTGTCTTGATCGATCTCGTAGCGCCTACGGCAGTGGCAGTGGCCGACTTTTTCATGTATGTGTTCGAGATCACAAGGTTGTCGATTAGATCGATTATAACGTACCGCTCGGCTCTTTGAGGAGACCATGCGGTTATTTTTTGTCCTCCTGTGAGGTGTTGTCGGATTTGATAAGGTCTTTTCAGTTGGAACGACCTATTTCTGATAGGACAGTGGTGTCTTGGGATTTGTCACTGGTTTTGAAGTATCTCACATCTCCACTTTTCCATCATTCTATAATTTCGAACAACGTTAGCGTCGGGTAAGCGCCGCGATGAAATACATGCATTACAAAACTCTGTTAGTCAGGTCAACCGTTTCTAATTACATCAAGAAAACTGTATTGTTAGCATATGATGATATAATTGAAGAACCTGGACATCTAATTCAATAGAGATTGTCGATTAAAGCTCATCAGCTCAATCTATAAGTAATGCTAATGGTGTCTCGATGTGCGACTTGCTACGAATTGGCTGTTGGGCCTTATTTACAAGAGTATACAACTGGTGTGTTGAATAATTTGCCTAGTCTTGGCCCGTTTGTTGCTGCTGAATCAATTATTCATCATAGCCCTCCTTCTTGCAGGACTCGGCAACAGCCCGGTGGAAAGAAGTCTTACAAGAAGAAGAAGGCCGCTAAATAGACCTTGGGTTGAGGCGCAGCTCGGAACTGCAGCGGCAACATATCAGCTTGCCTAACACATCACTGTCCTGTTACCGACCCGACGCAGTGGCGGTTGTACCATGATCCTGTTTTTAGACAATGCCGGTTGGCATACGGTATAATACACTACTGCGACGGGTCGGCACAAGGTTTAGTAGGAACTGGTTCCCGCATTCCTGTCTTTGTGAAAAGAGGGGGACGGGACACTCGTTCGTATGATAATGGTAGTATGGTCGAACTATGCATTGTTCACAATGGGCACTTCGTCGTGAAACCCTACTGAATATTGCTAATTGTTATTGAATAGGCAATACGCGGTGAAACTACGCTGAAATCAAAAGGATAAATTGAATTGAGTTCTTTTATTTCTGCCTTCTTTGCGACGTAATGTCTTTCAAACAGTTCGTTTTCATTTGGGTAATCAATTCCCACCGCAAGTTCGAGTCTCCGATAGTGATGGCTTCGTAGTCTACAAGCCGATAGTTTCGAAATTAAAAGTGAAGTATTTAATGTCTTAACACTCATTTTTATGAGTAAAATATCTTGTAGATGTCGAAGCCATCACTCGAATTGTACCCACCCACCTCCCCATCAATTGGGATCGACTGGTACAATGAGTTGGGTATAGTTCGATCACATGACAGGAACTTCACCGATGCTGATTGATCGGTTGGTTGACTAGTATTGTTAACATAACAGCACGACACCTGTTAAGTTTTTATCAGTCACGAGTATTTAAGCAGCGGATTCGCGAATTTCATTCTCTTTGCACGTGGAAAAGAAGGAAGACACATCTCAAAGGAAGCTTAGGAACAGAAAAGGAAACTTGAACACAACTTAGGTTGGTAACAGAGTAACTTTTGAGTTTGCATAGTTTGCTGTCCATGGTCATGGTTAGTAAAAGTGTGGGCGAGATTGGGAGGTATTTATATAACGACGATATTTATTAAATAGCGTTTCGCCATTTTGTCTTGAAATTAGTAGTCCATTGGACTTGTATATTGGAAAGCAAATTTATATCAAAATTTCTCTGCGTAAGTTGTCGGAATTTAGAAAGCAAAGTGAATTGAAATCTCGATGGGTTCGTACATACAATGTAGGACCAGTTATCTGGAATCAGAAATGCGTGGCTTGTACCATAGTCCATGTAATGACTTGTACCATAGTCCATGTATTTGGGAAAACCCTAGATAAGTTCTATCCGTTTTCGTTGGTGGCTTTTGCCTTGAGTTTATAAGTAGAATACCCCGCCCCCTGGCCGTTTTGTTCGGCGTGAAGAATCGTAGAAAACATTATTTATTCGTTGCCAAATCGGTCTACTAGCCTAGCAGTTATTCCGTTTGATTGGATTCTAATTCTGACTATCGTCTTAGCTTTGTTTATGCTTTAAACACCAAAACCAGTTCGTAATTGGTACTTCGTTAGGCCTTAGTTTGATACATTAAGTCCTGCATTGGCCTTTTTTTGGAAGATTTTACAGTTCGTACAGTTCGTACAGTGTTTAGTGTAACAAATAAGGGCTGTTTCAAGGAGGGTTTTAAAGGCAGTGTTAGTGTTTAGGCTCTACGTGTTCAGCCGGTGCGCATGTCCTAGTCACGTGACTTTCGCGCTGTCTCGTGACCGTTTCACATGAGTACGTGACCTGACATTCGCCCTTAACTTGCATTTTTACACTTGTACTTTATATCAGGGTCACTCGGTGGAATGTCTGTTTTTTGTTTATTTGGGTAGTCAGTCAGTGTGTTAGACACCAAGCAGTATGTCCAGCTGTTAGCCGTCGCGTTATGTAGATGAGTCATGGCCAAACTTCGGTCAGTATTTGGTAATTTATTTATTCATTATTTATTTATTTTTTTAGATATATTTGGTACCTATTTATTGTGATTTTGGAACGGTTTTCATGTTACAATCCGTGAGACATGCCGTGTAATAAAGCATTCGCTGTGTGCATGTTCTGTCTGTCTGTGATTTCGGTGAATAGTTAGTGCATTTAAATAATTTGGTGTAGATTTGGCCATCGTGTGATTTAATACAGATTGCTTCTTGCCAGATCAAATTATGCAACATTTGGAATACAATCTGGGTGAACTGTGCATGCAAACAGTTGGTAAAAGGTCAAAAAAAGAATTCGTAGGTGCCTTTGTTATTTATTTTGGTTTATTCACGCATGATTATTTATTATTTTTTTGTTTTGACTTGCAGTTTTACCATGTGAAATAAAATGAGTAAAGCATCAGCCATAATCTTCTTCACTTCGTGCGCTCGTCCGTCGGTCCGTATGTCTGTCGGTCTGTCTTGCGCGAGTTCGTCACATACTTATTTTCTGGGCTGGGCTGATGTAGCAAGGACCATTTGGTTCCTGTTGCTTTTTTTTCTTGCCACCCTCAATGTCTTTCGCATAGCACTCAAAATCAGCATAGATGGCTAATTGAACAAGTTTTTTGAGACCAGTCTTAAATTCGAATCAAAGTTTGTGTTGTGGTTTCAGAAGTCTTTATGCTTGCAAAACAGCTATTGTTGTATAAATTACATGTTTCTTGTTTTCATGAACAATTTAATGTTTCTTTAATAAATCTATGTGGGTTTAATTCTGCTGAGTGACGAGGTGCCAGGATGGAACATCAAAATCACTTGTCATCTTTATTCTGATCGTTGATAATAGCCTGTTCGCAGACCTATGGTAGGGGGAGTGGGATGTATCTCTTGATTATAATCGGATCGAACATAGCCCTATTTACTTCCACATTGACCACTTCGTTCTGATCCTTTCGGAAATCTATGTGCAACATTATAAAAACATTTTGTCGACAGGGCATCATCAGTGTTTTGATACTGTGGTATTATATTGGTATTGTAGTATTCTTTATTGTGTTGCAGTAGACATTGTGTATTGCTCTATGGCTTTTGATGCCTTCCAATGCGTTCATAAAGATAGATTTTGAAACAGTTTTGAAAAGATGTTGATAAGATTTTGAAAATTCATGACGGTAGAACGATTAAAGCTAATTAAGAGGGCAGAACATTTTTGTAAAAACCGGTTGAGAAATAAAAGACGAAACAATAGTTAACAATTTATGATAGGCAGATAAACACAAACAAAACATAAGTACAACGTTTAAGTTGGTCAACAATCGAAAGTGGCTTAAACATGTAAACAGTGGTCCAAACTTTGTTCAATAGAGAACAATTTAGTGAAAACACGTTTTTACTTTGTTTGCTTTGGTAGAGTGACCTGACATCTACTTTGTTTTACAACACGTAACAGATTTCCACCACTGGTGCATCAAGACTTGACTTAGGACTTGGTTGAGGCGTGGTTCCGACGTCTTCGAAAAGGAAAATGACCGTTGCGCTGAACTGCTGCGCTTTTAGATACCTTAATAACCCTATACATTAAAACTAATAAACCAAAATTACGTACTGATCATAAACATGAATTCTTGTTATGGTAATGTAATATCTCAGTTCCTTTTTTCTCTCATCTTGAAAAAACTCGTTAACATAAATCAAAATCTTTTAAAACAATTTATTAAATCTTAATTTGTTGAGTGGTGAGAACAAATATAAAGTTTTTCTTGTTTCTTCTTTTTTTGTCATATGAATAATTCAAATGGCACAAAAGTAAAAAAAAAACACAACTATTTTAAGAAATTTCTTCATTTTGTTTTTATTTTAATGTCTTAAAAGCATTGAAATATATATACCTTGTGATTTTACCTCATAGCGCATTTTACTGTTTAATAATCTAACTCTAAATGTTAACTATACTCCACACGCCAGAGATTATTTCTGGACGTATAGTTCAATACATATCACCTCATTTCTTGTTTTTGAGGGAGTTCTGTATCGGCTCGTACTTGGGCCAAATTAAGTTATGCACTTTGATTTTGCCACGCGCAAGTGTGCATGGAAAATTGTATTTATTTCTTTATAATGGATGGCCCCAAAAACAGTGTCTTTATTCTTCTTCTGTGTACAAATCAATTTTTACCAATCGTATCGAACTAACTATTACTCAAGGCAAATAGGTTCGAATCTCTAAAATCAATGGTGTTTCCCACGATGTCATAAATTGCAATGTAAGCCAGTTGCGTTATTTAGACGTGTTTAAAAATGTGTGTGGTAAGTTAGAAGTTAACGTTAAATTTAGTAACTTTACAGTTATGAATTTTATTTGTGCTGTAATCACAGTGCTTAGTAACTGGATATTATTAATAGGAAAACCGCATTATAAACTAAAAGCGCAAGATGTTTTTCAGTATGATGTAAAACATTTGATCACAGGTAGTGTAGAACAATGCCAAACAAGTGAATTTCGTTAATAATCTTAGTGTGTGTGTATATGACTCATTACAGGCAGGAAATCATAGGTACGAAGATTACGTTGCCTTTGATTACTTTTCTGTGTTTAACAAGTCTTACAAACATGATGAATTCAGTTATCGTAAATATATCCACGCACATGAGTAAACAGGTCAGAATCTAAACCTTATTCTAGATCATTGCATTCTGCGTGATGATTTCACAACTCATTATTAACCCCATTAAGAGAGTCTGCCTAGATCAGAACATAAACACTGTTTCAGTGCGGAACCTTGCTCCAGTACCTATAGATGAAAACGCTCAAATCAGAAGTAAATGTTCGTTTTCATTATACGTTCAATCGGAGCTAAAACAACTATTAATGATCTTATACTTGAAAGTGGCTAAGATATCTTGCTTTTATCTGAAACCTGTTATGGAAAACTGATGACTATCTGGTTATTGCTCAACCTTGCCAGCTGATTCTGCCATGTATATATCTAGAAAAGAGCTTAAATGACAAAGCCATTATCCACATGTATAGCAGATCTGGGGTCAATTCCATTGAAGTACCTGGCTGCTTAAAAACTGTGCTTAAATAACTGTACCCCTTACTCATACAGTGAATACACCCCTCACTAGCAGTGCTTAAAAATCTAAATAGGCTTTAATATCTCCTCTGTTCAAATAACATTCTTAAGATCCTAATATTTTGATAATTTTCGGCCCTTTTGGTATTCTTTTGGAAAACAACTGAAAAAAAACTTGTGGCAAGAAGAATTATTGATCACCATCTGATTGCTTGTAATCAGGTCTGTAAAGGTCTCGAAGGGTCATCTATAGCAATAGTTCTGAAAATAGATTATCCGAATATGTTGCACCATAGGCATCAATGCTAGTAGCAACCATACTTTCTTATTTAACTTCCCAGCACACTTGCCATTTTTACGCTGGTGATAGCCAACAATGTTGGGCCTTTAATTCACGTAACAACTGGTCAGCATAATTTAAAGGAGTGAAAATCAGAGGAGTGTTTGAACTTAGTCATTGGCTTGAGTCAATTCCTTCAACATGCTAATAATAAGTCTTAACTTCTTTTTTGTTTCCTCACGAGTCTAAGCTAAAAAATCTTTTAAAATCTGCGACAACATCATCACCTCTTGGCGCCATGTCCGTGATCTGGGAGCCGACTTCAACCTAACTGCAAAACTGGAGCTCTTTATATATGAAAAGATTAATCACATTCATTTTATCCTAGAAATGAGAAGATACTTTATGCCAGAAACCAAAAGTATATTAGTGGAGTGGGCCAAATCACTAGCCTATTAACTGTTCTACATATAAAATTAGTGAACTGCTTACAAGTTATTCAAAACACTACTCCAGGGCTCATTTTCGATGCAAGACGGAACACAGATGCTAATCTGCTTCTTAGACTAGTCACACTTATTCATCTTTACGGATATGATAGCGTTTACTATGTGAACTTCTGTGTTTAATTGCATCCACGGAAAAGCACCGACATACCTCAGAGGTCTTTTAAGGTATTATACACAGCAGACCAAACCGCCGTAGGTGTTGGTTGTTGAACTTATTTTAAAAGTAGTTCCTCTCTTTTATGAATACTATTTTTGCGGAATTTTAGTGGGATCGGGGGAGTAAAAAGGTGTCATACACAACAGACCGAACCGCCGAAGAGGATGGCTGTTGAATAACAACGCTTAATTTGTACTGCTGTTACGCCAGCCATTGCATCTTAATATAATCTGGAGGAAGCCAGTCCGCAACAACTAAGCTACTGTATTATGTGATTTAAAACACAAAGAGGTGAAGTTCAGAGTTAGAAGGATCAATGCAACGAGAACGACTGGCCTTTCAAGAGGTCAGATGTTACATAACAACGGGTATGCCTTCAAAAACTGTCGTCCTGATTATCAATGATTTTGACCAATCACAGACTTGATTTATAAATTGATACTTGCCCGGTACTTGCATTAGCAACAATGTCAACAAACTAAAAGTTGAGCCGAAATTTTATTTTTTTTCTTATTGTAACTATTCCAAAATGTATAAAAGGTCCTTAGATGGGAAATCTGCAACGGACTCACACTCCTATAACCAATATTATGGTCAGAGGGAAATGCCGACAAGACCATCTGATACATCAACACCTTTTTCCCGATCAACACCAACAGGTTATCCAAATGCTGGGAGTGGAAATTTTGGACGGGATTACGAGTACAGAAACTATGCCGCAAGTGCTTCAGAACATAAAGAATACAGAGAAACCTTTTCACAATCTCGTAGCACTGAACACACAAGGGTAACTGGGACAAAGTCGGGACCCACTCGCTATGAAGCGTAAGTTCAGTGTAAATGGATATTTTAAAATTACTTAGCTGTACTCGCTCGTACGTTATAGGCTTAGCTGATCATTGCGTCCCATTGTCAGTACCAGTGCGTTCGATGAATGAGTTTTTTTGCCAGTTAGATGTGCTAGAGGCCCCCATGCGCTCATTAGGGACCCGGTAATAAATCTCTAGTGACGGGCCTATCGTCAAGGTGTTTTATTCTTAACTGTTTGTACATTGTTTTGTAAAACTTTTCAGTATTTCTGGTTCATATTCATTGCATTTTTTTTACCCTATAGCTCCTTTCAAAATATGCGCCTTTCTTAACGGAGATTTTTATTACCGGATACTATTTCTCTCTTTTTTTTTTTTTTTGGAACCAACCTGTATGTAGATGAAAAAAGTAAACATATATAAGATCATAATTCTAAATTTTGATGCATGCTGACTGAATATAAACAGTTGTGAAATGTTGCGGAAGATTTGTGCTTATTTTAAACTGACGCACAGCTTCAATTGAACATACATAGCGAGTTTGGAGCTTATGCTAGCTATTGACGTAGCAGCTTATCATTGTGATCAGTGCACTAATTTCAAATCAAGGTTATTTATTATACGGTTAAATAAATCTCAGGCATGGCAAGTTTTTCCAGGTTAAAACATACTTATTAGCCACGTTATCTCGATACAGAAGAAATACTTTCTTCCATTTAGGAAAACATTGGAAGAAGCATAAAAAAATTTCATTAATTATTTAACAAAAACTTCTTTTTATATTTAGTGAATGAAATAAACGCTCACACATTTTCACGGATCCCAAAAGAATAACTACCGACGACTACCATAAACTGCTCAGACAAAAATAAAACTGGCTTCTCAAAAATGTAGAGTATGTTGTATAATGAGGCTGTCTGGAAATTGCCACAGTTGTATCGAAATTTGAGTGAAACTAGAGCGGGGTTTAAAAAAGACAAAATTTTCAGCATTGGGAAACCCACTTCCAACCCCCCCCCCCTAAAAAAAAGAAAAGAAAAATTCTCCACTGGATCTCGAAACCACAAGGAGATGTCCAACTAATAAGCACCTGTTATGAATAACAGTTAAATGAATCGCAAAATGTTTTTTTTTTTTGTTTTACATAGGATAACGACGACACCAGACAGTGAGAGGACGCGTAGTCTTGCAACAGAAGACAGCGATGAAGGCAGTGGGAGAAAAGATGTTGAAATTGAGTTTGTATTATCTGTTGTTATCGGTATTAATCTGGAGTAGAAAAAATTGTTTTGTGCGTTCTCCGTCTTTCGAAGCAATAGGTATGTTGAGAATATTCAAACACGATGGGTGTTAGGCCGTCCGTCCTTTAGCCCACCCGGCCTACCAGAGTGGAAGTGTCTAATGGTTCAGAGACAGTCGTCTGCTTGTATGTAGTAATTTGCTCTCTTTAACAGTTTTGATGAAAAATTGTTCCATTTGGTGCGAATCCCGGTTTGTGCTGTTTTTATTTATTTAATTTAAATTCGAAAAAAATTTCGACTTTCTAAAGATTTTTGAAATTATTACTAGAATTCGAACGATTAAAAAAAAGCCCCAAAACCGAAAGTTTTTGCAAAAATTGTAAGCTGGTAAATCGGCCCAGAAATGCCCGAGAATCCCCAACCTGAGTTTTGCCTGTGATTTTTAGCGGACTTTTGTCGATTTTTTTAAAGAATAAATATAAAATGGTCCGTGATGTAGCGACATCAACGAGACGGTGAAAATTATGTCATTGTATCCGCGATTTTCTGTGCTACAGGTGAAATTACCATTTTAGGATGAGTGTCATATGAGGTTTTAAACCACATTAGGTCTTCTTTTAGTGAGTTACGGAGCTTATTTGCTGTGTGTAATTGTAAATTGCATCACACTTTAATACAGTGAAATAGTGTTCCCCAGTTTTTGCATTTATTACTGCACATGAAAATACCGTCAGAGTCCCATGTGTTTTGGGAGGTAAGAAGAAACTTTTTCTGCCGATTGAGGGCATTATTAATGGCTCAAAAGCACTTCGTTATACGAAATGTCGTTGTACTGGCGTAGTTAGAGGACTAAAAAGTAAAAGAAGCCTTTTGAAAACTATCCTTATATCCGATATATCGTCGTGTTGATAAAGTTATTTGGGAGCTGTGAAATATGCCTGCTAACAAAAACAACGTGGTTTGATGTGGTTATTGCCGTGTTCTTAATGTTACCTCAGAGCTAAAGATGACACCCCCAAGAAGATAGATTATTGGAAGCAATGGAAACGCTATAAGGACGAAATGAAGCGCTATGAAAAGCAGCAATCCCAGGCCAAGAACCAGCCTAAGTGGGCGGACCTGAAGACGAGAGGAGCCAAGGAGCCGGATGACTTCACTGTCACTCACATCAACCAGACGATGGATTTACGAGTAAGGGACACCGTGCAAGTCACCATAATGCCAACTCATAATACCACCCCTCTCTTTACCAAGTCACCTTAGGCAAAGTCACCATACTTTTAAAAATGCTTACCAACTCACCATAGGGTCCTTCCAACTCACCATACTTTACTCCATTTTACACACTAGGTTTCGATGGTGGCGAAGTTAGATGAACACTGCCGTTTTATAGCGGAATTTGTTACAACTGGAAAATGGTATTTAGAATGTAAGAAAATAAAGGGAAAAAATTATGTATCTATTTTATTTGTAAATTCACTGTTTCTTTCACAATATACACAAAGGCAGTGCCCAACACACTCACAATCGGTGCCTCCAACAGAATGTTGTCTCATCCTTATCTGAGATTTGCACGTCACACAAGACAAATCAGCAATGTCGCCTTCACATTGCATTGCTTGGACTCATTACTGGAATGTTATTTCGGAACGAAAATTTGGGCCCTTATTATGTAGGAAAATTGGACTGTGTCATCTCGGATTGGTTACTCGAGTTGTCCAAGGACAGGTTTCTGTAGTCATTCTGCTAGTCTCATTGCCAGTCTATGAATTAAATGCATTTTTATGAATTGCAATCTCTCACTTGCAATCAATGACAATTTTATTTCTTGATATCAAATTTTACATCCATCTTTGCCGCTTACCTCTAGTTGCAGTGCCAGTGATTGCAAGTACAACTGATTTCTTTCTCTACCGCCAGTACTCAAATGCACTTCCATGGATTGCACTTATCGCAATCCGTTCTTCTTTCGTGAAAAATTCGCAGTTTTACACACACATATCTATTAAACAACATTAAAAAGATGTTGTCAATCGTTGTTATTAAGAAATGCTGGTAAGGTTGTTTTGGTAATCGACAAGTACTAACAACAATTCGAAACTTGAAGGTAAAACATGCATAAGAAATCATGAAAATGGTGTTAAATATAGGCAAAATAAAGTATTCTGAGTTGGTATCAAGTTATGGTGGTTTGGTAACCAAGTCACCATATGGTGAGTTGGTATTATACCAACTCACCGCATGGTGAATTGGACTTAAAGTGGCTTGTCCTGACCCCGCTGTGTGGAGATTGGTTGGGGGGTGACATGTAAATGAAATATATGTAAGAAGTACTGCTCGTTTCTGGGCTCCCGACAGGTTGTTGGCGGTTTTATTTGCTTACATAAGCGGTTGGTTATCGCTTTGAGAAAATGTTACAAGAAAAGTGAAACTGAATGTGCAGTTGTCCAAATTTTAAAAGGAAGAGAAGTTAACATCAGCTCCATTTAGCCTATTGGCAAGAAATTAAAATAAAAAAAATATAGGGGCCAGCCCAGTTAGCTGCCAAAGACGCACGTTTATCCGGAAGTGACATCTCCTTGGCAGCTTGGGTGGCTGGGGTCACGAAAGCTTGTCATTTCCATGCTTGGAATTACTTTTTTTTATTTTTTGGCTGCTACATCGTGACGTGGATTGATTAAGGTTCCTCGCTTTTATTTGATCAACGTTGCGTTTTTTAATTTTTTTTCTCGTCATTTATGAATAGAGAGCTGACGGCAAAAAGGCAACAAATGCCGACCTTCAAAGTTCAAGTGAATGGCTGGAACAGCATAGCGTGGAAAAATTGAAACTGACCTTGAAACATCTAGTGGATCGGGGAGTCGTGCAAAAACCGAAGACTGAGGGCGGGGGTGGAAAGCTGCAGCAACACATCCAGTTTGACGCTGCTGACATCAATGAATTTGAATATAAGCTTAACATGTAAGTAACCTGTAAGTAACCCGTAAGTCATCGTGAATTGTCCATTTTTTTATGTCGACAAGTTGTGTGAATATCCCTGCATCATGCCAGAAAAGACATGACGTTTTTAAAACCTATTAAGCATTTCAAATATTTTTGTTGAGGTTATCTTTTATTGTGGTATTTAGTGTCAAATCTTGTAAGGTGTTCGGTAATCCATCATACAGCTGTCTTATATTAGGGCTAATTTCTCAGAGAGGAGAACGCGATTGATGTTATGCCTTAAAAAGCAAATTATATATAGCACAGTGAAATTGACAGAGCATCTAAAAATTATAAAATGATTTAAATATAAGTTTATAGAGTTATTAGAATCTCAGTTATTAAAACGAATGGTAACTGGTTTGGTGGGCATTGTTTGGGTGGTAACTGGTTGAGTGGCAGTTCTCCCCGGTGGTAAATGGCTTGTTTGGTAACTGCCCTGCTCTCCTTGCTGTCACCTGCGGATTCAAATATCAGCCTTAATGGTTTCTTTCTTTTTTCACTTGTTAGGGCGATAGAGCATTACACAAAAAGAATCAAGTGGTTACTCCAGGGAAGCAAACGAGTAAGTAATTACGTCGTCGTTGTAACTCACAAACATGCTGATATTACCGTCGTGTCTTCTGTAGAGTCACCCCAAATTCCATTGTGAGTTCAAGATTCAGCTTAAAAAAAAGAAGAAAAAACACACAAAGACAGATATGTCTTATCGATAGTCATTTTTGCGTGTGAAATGTTCATGTTTTAAAACACCAATTCAGGCGGCTTGTTTAAGAGTTCATACGAACAAATAATTTTCAAATATTTGTACAATTCTGTTTGCAGATGTTTGGATTGGTGCGGGGCTCCAGACTCGGTGTTTTGATTGATTCTTCGGACGCTAATCTGGGGTTCGGTAGACAAGGCACTTTCGCAGATTCATTACTGGTACAACATATTTCTCTCTTCTCACCTACATCCATTTATGTCCTGTTTGGATTTTATTTGAAATCGCTTTCTTATAAAACAAACGTGGATGCATGGAAAGCTTGCGTTGTGGTTTACTCGTCCGGTGATTTTAAAGAGGGCGAGTTAAAATGTTAGTAGATTGTATCAATTATTAGATATTTCACAAGAGCTGCTAATCACAGCGCAGTTCAAGAGTATCAAGATATTTGCTTACTAGAGAGCCAAGTTGCGATTTGGGGGAATAATGTTTTGTTTTCCTGTACAACTATCGGTTACGATTGAAACTGAGCATTGCATTTAAGCACGATATAGAGATGGAATCGGTTAGCGCTTAATCGCTTAAACCGGTTAATTGCTTACTGCTGAAAAATCCCTTATATATATTATAATAATTTGCAGCATCTGTTCGACGAGCAGCTGCCGGACAAATCAAGCGTGTACCTCACTACGTTTGGCAGTGAGATTTGGCCTCTTTGGTCCACTCCTATGGATATTAACTGCCGAACGTAAGTAATTATATTTAAAAATGCCAGATAAGAAGATCCATTTTTACAGGCACTACAGGAATAAAGAAAAGAAAATTTAAAGTGTGAGAGTATATTTCTAACAATATGCGAGTTATTGCATATATTTTCTAGGCATGATTATGTTTTTAAGATTATGTTCTTCGCTTTTCTGCTAAGATTTTATTTATGTATTTTTAAGAGATGTCAAACCATTTGATAGAAATTATTGGGGAATGTAAATGCATAAATATACAGCGAAAAAATTATGGTGTTGAAATTTTTATTGCTCCAGTGAAGAAAAGCATATCTTGAGGTATCCCTATTTGTCATGCACATGGAAATATGTAAAAAAAAACACACACACATCGCTGTGAAATCTAATAAAGAAGCCTTTGCTTGGTGCAGAAAATATAGAGTAAAATAGACACATGGCGGCGAAAAGTAAAAGCTTATACACGCAGGCAGATTTGCATGATACGCTTGTTAGTTGTTTGAGCATTATTTATTTATTTATTAGTGATTTATTGAGTTTACTGAGCATGGCTTCATAATAGGACAAAGTTTTGTTTCCTACGTTTGCTTGGCAAAACTAGTTTAATGCGCTTTGAATATTTTAGGCTTGACAGACAGTAAGTGAATTTGAAAAATAAATTATTTGCTTTCTCATTCATTCTATGTTGATTTTAGCTTATTTAATTTACTTTGTTGCATTTTGTTGCCTGTGTAGTCATTTCCGTAAGACTAGAGTACTTTCGTAAGACTAGAATGCTTATGCTTTGCTATTGTAGCCGTTTGTAGTCATTGGGAATACAAGTCTTCTACGTTTGGTGTAACTTTCTGTGACTAAAATCGTTCAGAAGTAGACTTTATGTATACAGTGTCCTTTTCTCTTTACTCAAAGCCAGTCAGCTTGTCCTGTTTGCTGTTGCAAAATATAAATAAATCTCAAGAGAACTTTCTACTCGGGGGCTTATATCGTGTGGGATACGAACACGGTTGGTGGATAAAATATCGAGATTGCTGTGTTGTTTCAGTCGTTTTTGTGCGCTCATTTTTCGTACTGTATGTTCATTCGTGCGTGACGGGGATAACACGAGCATGTGCTGTTTGCTCAGTGTCGCGCTGTCTTTATGAATATCTCGTCTTGTCCTGTGCTCCCTGGTCCTCTAAACCAACTAGAGAGTGAATCAGCAGATACTTTAGGCCAGAAAAAAAAAACATATGTTGTTTCTCGTCCCCGGCTTGGTCAATAAAATAACCAAGAAAGAGGTGATTGGTAAAAAAAACTGATTTGGCCGGGAATGAAATTGTTGCAAGTAAAACAACGGTAAACAGTGTATTATTTAAAATACGAATTTATGAAGCAAATAAGAAATCAGATATTTTTTGTCATGAGTGAACTAACGCATTTTACGACTACGGTAGTCTATTCCGGAATATACAACCGTCTATTCTGGAATAGACTACCGAAGTTAAAAGTTCTCTGGAATAGAACGTTTTAAATTTTTCATACATATTACATTGTAGCATATATTACTTACAGGATTTATAATATTTAAATTTAAAATTACACAAAAACGTTCCATTTAAAAGGATTTGAAGGTCGGTAGTCTATTCCGGAATAGACTACCGTAGTCGTAAAATGCGTTAGTTCACCCGTGACAAAAAATATCTGATTTCTTATTTGCTTCATCAATTCTTATTTTAAATAATACACTTATATATATATATGTATTCGGAAATCGGCCCTTTTGAGTTTTTTTTTTTTTTTTGAAAATTCTAGAGCTGCCGCTTTTTGATGTTTGTTCATTCTTATCAGAACCACGCACAAATCATAAAATACTAATATTTGACCAGAAAACATGGGAATGAACATTTTATTAAACCGTGAATCGATAGTCTGAAAAAATGACTGATGTTTTTTTTTGTGGCAAGCACACCCCCACCTCCTCCTAAGTTGTAACAAAAGCTCTTAATTTGCCTTTTCCCACAACTAAATTTACTTGGCAAATAGGCTAATCTGATGCTTCATTTTGGTCCGATTTGAAAACTTAATAAGTAGAACATTTCATAAGCGATAGACGCTTATGAAGTTACATTAAGATTAGCAGCATTCTTTTGGGTTTACGTTTTCGCACCATTAACATTTTTAATGACTTAAAATAGTACCGGGTGTTAAATATTTTGCAACTACCAGAAACGTACATTTTAAAGCCGGGAGGGGTTGAGGGCAGAACTGTTTACATGGTGGTTTGTACGTGAGCGTAGAATCACAGAAGTTTTCGAAGATCTCTGATAAAACTTCATCCAGAAATATAGAAAAAAGACCGGGTACATTTCCAAATTGTTATGGGAAACGAGGCTGTTTTAGTTCCTGACCTTAGGTGCTCTTTTACAATGGAAATTTCTGTATCTCGATTTTATAAGTATTGGCAATTTCTTTCGCAATTCTCAAGGTTTTGGAGTTATATTACGACTGAGTACTGCAGACATATTTTTAACGTATTAACAAAGGTCTTTGAGATAACAGTCGCTTGTTTCATAAAGTGTGAATAAAACTATGAGCTCAGTGAAATTTTAATTCGTCTATGCACGCTACAATAACGATTTCTGACCGAAATCCCTGACGTGTTTGTTTACTGTATGTACAAAATGCATGTTGTTTTTGGGGACAGTTATTATATCTGGTCGATTTATAGATTTGTCTTAACCAAATTATATTTATAAACGGGCTGCAGATAAACGGATAGACAGCTTTTAATGCGAAAAGAATTACCCTTTGATTAAGAAAGGCACCCAGTTTATAAATTTAAATTTCAAAAGGACAGTTTGTAAATTGGTCTGTAATATTGTCCTCAGGGTGAAAATTTTCATTTGATGTTTTGGACCGAAACAAACGGAGATATGGAAAATAATAATGGAACGTTCAAGCATGTGGTTGAACGGCTGTACATAAATGTATAGAACCTTTAATGCAACATATCTGAACTTATGCTTTATCTCAGTGCTTTGGGAAAAAATGCCCGTATATTGCTTTAAAAAATGGCAGTTAATAGACTTGTATTGTTGGTTTTATTTTCAGCCTGGAAGAAGCGAAGGAATGGGCCAATCGCATAAAGCCACGAGGGGGGTGCAATTTATTGAAGGCCCTCAAGCACATCGTGAAGTTCAAGGACATTGACACTGTGCTGGTTATCCTGGGCAGTGTGTAAGCTGTCAGTCTTTCTATCTGAATGTCGTGTAAAAGAAATATGTCGGTTTTTCATGTTCAAGTAGAAGAATACATTGTCTTGTTCATAAATTTTGAAGAGGGTCTGTTGGGCGTAAACAGTGCTTTTTTTACGGGACTCATATCTTAGTAAAACGACTGGATGTTGAAGAACGTGTTCAAAATTTATGAATTCAAATCATGCCCATATAGATAATCCAGACTCCAGTCTTGAAATAGGCTTTTAAAACAAATACAGTAAGAAGTGTCATAGATTTTTTTGGGATAAATTTGCTTGCAGTCCGGATCAGAGTACAGACGTACTTTGCGACTACATTGAGCAGTTGTGTGTTGGACGCCAGCTCATTATCGACACTGTCGCTTACGATTGCAGCAATCACCATACAAACGTCAGTTTACAAACACTTCTATTTTTACGCCTCTTAAAGACATTGAAAAAAGATCTTGATGTTTCCTCAGCAGATAGAAGCATAACAAGAAAATAGCAATAAAAGTAATAACAAAAGGGAACTAAGCACAGTGAAGCTGTAATGTATAGGTATAGGTATAAAGTTCTAAAGTCAGGATGACAATGGCAGGAAAGGAGGGGGGGGGGGGGGGGGGGTCGGTGATTGATGGCACTCACTCAGATTTGCTCATTTGGGGCTTTTGCAGGTGACACTACGCAAGCTGGCGGAACAGTCTGGCGGCAGATATCACTGCTATTCCTCCGCCCTGGAGGTAAGTCAAAGCAGGGAGGGAATGACGCAAAACACTGAGTAGCATGACGTCATCACAAAATAGTGTGACGTCATCACTAACTACATGTGCTAAAATGTTACAAGAACTTAACAATCAAGCAAAGCAGTTCAGATCAATTTAAATGTAATTAAACGATTTTAAGATCCATTCAAGAGGTGAAGTATTTTCAACCAGTAAAAGTAAATGTGCCATAAATGAGTGAAGGGGCAGATTTCAAGCGGAGATACTTTGTAACCTACCCCTAACTAGTTTATTCCCCACAGGGAATATATGCGATTGACCGCGTGTCTGTCGGTCGGTCTGTCATCAAGCGCTTGTTAACACGATAACTTAAAAACTGCTGCAAGGATTTTAATGAAACTTGGTATGTAGCTTCTATTGGAACAAACACAGATCTCTGTTGTAAATGAGCCAGGTTCGTCCAAGGAAAATGGACCAGATGGACTTGGAAAATTTCAGCTCTAGACTGACTATTGATGGCCGTGTTTAACTGATGGGGGGGGGGGGGGGGGGCTGTGGGGGATATGTGGGCTAGCACACTGCTCTAGTTAGCGATTTATAGTACATTCTGCATTCAATTCCTAATTATTGTGTTATACCTGTAGGAACAAATCTACACAGGCACAGATATTAATGCCGTGTTGACCGAGATCAAAACAGCCCAGAATGTGATCAATAAAATAAAAGAAATGAGGGAGGGCCTGCTAGGAACGGCCATTGTAAGCGTCATGAACGAGGTACGGCTCTTCTTTTTTTGTACGGAAATTAGTGGTTAGGTGTAAGAAGATAGTTGCGATATCGTGGGAAGCACTGTAATTTTAGCTTAGAGAGAAAAAGAAAGAAAAAAATGCGGTAACTTGTATTTGAGTACTTGTCGGCTGTTCAAGTGAAGATGTTTAATGTTTAATTGTTTGCATAAAACTTCTCGTATTGATATCAGTTTTGGGATTTATCTCGCTGTGGAAAACTAGAAAAAAAAGTGTTAATGCAGCAAAAATTATCGAAAAGATTTCCACACTCTGATTCACGCATATTAATAATCTGAACAGGCAAATCCAAACAGGAATTACACTTACGTGGTACAGGCATTCAAATATTTTAACTCTGCCACACAAACAGCTAACACTAACTTTACGAGCTAAATCATTTCTGAACACCATGGCTTCTTCTACCAGCGTATTTTAAAAGTTAAATATTAAGACATTCTTTTGCTGATGTCTTAATTATTTGGATATTTTTGTTGAATGATCATTTTTTGCGTTTGCTCGGTCGGCCATTTATCTTTCCCAGCTGTCTACACCACATTTGCTTTTAATGTTTACAAACTGCTTGTAACCTGACACTTAGAACTTAAAGTGCAATTTTAGTATCCTATTGATGACTCTAAATATTCGGTATTTGTTTCATTGGTGAGTTCGATATTACGTTCTCTGCATCAATACACAATTTTGAACAGATGAAAACAAATCCCTCCTGTTTTGCGTAGCTTAATTAAAGACAATTTGTGAATATAAAAAACTGGATATTGCCCAAGTTGTCGATAATAGTACTTGCTTTCTCAAGTTCTTCTTTAATTGTCAATTTTTTAATTTTTTTTTAGGACAAAATAATGTAATTTTATTGCTAGAATGACATGGGGTTAATTGATAGTTGGATCAGCTGATCTTTTATGCATAAAAATGTACATAAAGCAATCGGGATGGACGGTTCTATGTCGGATTATCCCATAATTCGGGTTGACTGAAATTGAGTTTAGTTGGGTCCATTGCGCTCTGAACCTTAGATTGTGAAGGATATATTTTAGATTAGCGATGAGGTCTCCAAACTGCCGCCAGCCCGCCTCCTGCCGCGACCGCCGGGCCACGAGTTGCCATTGAATCTAGAAATGCCTCGTTTCCACGCGAGCTCGTCCGCTGATTGGCTGGCCAAGCATGGACTCAAGGCGCAGAATCTGGACCTGTACCAAGTCCTAGCGCCCAATGCCTACTCGTATAGAGAGGAATTCGTGCCAGTTATCCGTAAGACTGTGCAGTCACAAGTGCACGAGGTAGGCACGCCAACTCCGATCCATTCTCTGGGCAGAACTCGTCAAAATGACGTCATAACCTGACGTAAATAGTGCCTAGGTATCTGACTTTGAATGAGCGAGAGTGGAAAAATTGAAATGTTCTCACTGTAGATGTGACTTCTCTTTCTTCCTTTCTCAGTCGATTTTGCGATTTGTTTGTAATTCTGATCAATAATTTTGGTCTTCTTTTGTTTAAATTTGAGGTAGTAAATAAGAAAATGAGGGATAAGAAGTTCTTTGTTGTGTGGTGACTACCCAGCAGTCTTATATGTTATCATAATGTTATCAGAGAGCCATGGCACAATTCCAATGGTACGACGGCTCCGTGAAGAACATCCATGTCAACATGACGCAGCTGTTTGAGTATCAGAAGCAGCTGGGAGCCCAGGTGAAGCTGTACGAAAAGCGCATTGATTGGCTGTCCTCAGCCTCCAGGAAAATCTTTGGCTCCATTGTCGAAAACAAGTGAGTACTGAATGACGTGTATAATAATGCATGTTGCATTTATGGATCCCCCCCCCCAACCCACAAAAAGAAAATCAATTGAGGGTTAAATGGAAACCGAAAATGAAAATCAAAGTTTGAAATTTGGTGAATGTGAAGGACCTTTGCTGTAAAAAATTGTATAAATTAATATATTGTACAAATTTAGCCTTCTCGACCACTAAATATTGGAGATTATGTGACGTAGCAATAAGTTTATATTAAGATTTGCAATTTTCCCCGGAAGTGTCAGGAACAACAACCGCGGTTTTCCACCGATCAACCGATTTTCCGAATTTTCCACTTCGTATGGAGCGGCTAAAGCGTAATGAGAAGCAGTCCCAGCCCCCACCCACCACCCCCACCGCCACCCCGAGTAAAACTCTGTTCAGAAGAGACTCCTGCAAGAAACTGCTCTGTTTAAACCATTCAAGCGCAAAAATGTAATTGAAGTAATTGCAATTAGATGGTTGCAATAAAGACATAAATGGTAGGGACTTTTGATAAGTAGCCGTTTCATTACTTGCGCTGTTTAAGTTTTTAAAAAGAATGATTCCCCGACCATGTTGAAATTTTGTTGATGGCTAGGGTTAACAGTTGAATTTTGTCGAAGTGCGAACCTTAATTTTGATATAAAAAGAAACTTCGTTGTAGCGTGATGATACTTTTGGATATCTCCCAACCTAATGCCAAGTACCTAGTACACATTCAGCACTCCATGAGGCAACTACTGGAGCAACAGCTAGCAAACAAGGAGTATTTCAACATTATAGCGTAAGTACCGGAGACAGTTCTTTGTCAGGGCGAACTTAAAGCACCAGCAGTTGATGCAGGCTGTACAAACATGCAGTAACAGTTCAGCATGACACTGGATTTGGGAAAATAATTCGAAACTGATAAAAACCTATTGTTACCTGCTCAATGAAACTGTTAGCTTGTGTTGAAATCTATTGAGGAAAAAAACTTTAATTTAATTGGGTAATGGAGTATTTTGCATTCTTCAGAACAGACATTATGAAGTAAAAAAAACGCCCTACTCTCATGAATTAGTTACCGGGCTAGATCCCACTTTGGGCTAGAATCCACGCCAGGAGGTTTGAAATCAGATCATAGTTCAGTAATAAGGCCTATTTCAAGATCAGTCTTATGTAAAAAAAAAAAAAAGAAGAGAATGTGAAAATGGCATGTTATTGTTTAGTGACGATGTATTGAGACAGGTTTTACATACTGGTATCAGATTTGGTGCGGAAGTGAAAGCGTTTAGAAAGACCCTTGTGAAACCGTCGCCGGAGAACCTGCAGGCGGCGTGGGCGTGGGTGCTGGACCTGCACTGTGAGGGCAGCAGGAACTTCATGGGCGCCGTCAGACAGGCCATGGAGAACGAAGAGGAGAGGCAGCACCGCGTGGGTAAGCCACCCCCCCCCCCCCCCGATACATTGTCAATACAGCCGCTGGAGCGAGGAGAACGTGTGCGGTGGATGTCTCAAGCTGGGTCTAGAATTGGTTTCGTCAAGTTCAGCTCATGAAAACTTGGAGTCCAGACCTGGGTTGAGGAATTCCATACCATATCTAATCGATCTGAGATATAAGCTATTTTAGTTGACCAGTTTAAGTGACCACGAATTGCGATATCAGAGCGCCCCGGTTATGAGACTGGAAACTGGGGTTATACTGGCGGGCTCGGATGTTTTGACATGGCCTTTAGACTACAACCTGTTTTTTTAAGGGTAGATTTGAAAAGCCGGACATTTTTACAAGTAGTGTTTTGAAGCTATGCAATTCAGAAAATTCACAGAGGGAAACTTGTCATATTTAAGAGGAAAATGAACAATTTGTGGCAGGTTCTGATTCTGATTTCAGGGCGTGCTGCGTCCGGAATTTTGTGTCCTGTTTGCTATTAATGAGCGGGACCATTGGTTTTTCAGAAGTGGAAGGGGTGTACTTGTTTACAAGCGGCATACCAGACCAGCCCCAGGAAGTGTGCTCCGCTTTCATGGAGGAGTGCTGCGGCGGGCGCAGCCTCGAGTTCCATGTGGTCTTGTTCAATGTCGATGATTATGACGCAAATGGCGCAATACCCAGTAGATACGCCAACATTACGCAAACAGCTGAGTGCCTGCGCGCGCTGGCTCATTGTAGCGGCGGCCGTTTTCATTGGTTCAGAGAAACAGGTGCGCATTGTGAAGTAACATATTAAATTTGAGGAAAAAAAAACATGGAAAAAATAGGAAAAAATGGATGTTACGTAAATAACAGAGAAATAGTTTCTCATGGTCATGTCTGTCCAAGTTTATTTTTTGACGAAAATTCAAAACTCAGGGGACACAAACAAATTTTAGTTTCCAACAAAAGATGAACAGTGCTAGTATATTATTAAAAAATAACACCATCGGAAGCAGAGCAGTGGAGATGTTTGTTATGTTTGCAATTTATGTACACACATACAGGCATTATCGAATCGGATGACATTGCCGCTATATCGCTGGAGATTGAAAAAGCGCTCAACTTCTCCAACAAAGCGGCCTTACTGGTGGAGTCTGTCAAGAAGAAGTATGGAATGGTACGTGAAGCCTTTTTTTTTTTTTTTTTTTTTTTTTTTTTTGAAGTTTTAAAAGTATCGCAGTTTTTCTTGGTCAGGATTTTTGTTATTTTTGTGTGAAGGAGCCATCATAAGGATTTTTTTTATTTTTCTGTGAACGAGCCATCATAAAGATTTTGTTGTTTTTGTCTGAACGCCATCATAAGGATTTTGTATTTATATGTTCTGTGTGTGAATTGAAGTAAAATCTCTTAGCAGTTTGACAATTATCATATTTCATTTCATAAAAAATATATATTTTACTAACAGCTCGTTATTGAAATGCTGTAAGATAAAACCAGACAGCTAATTGAAATTGTGAAGCCGTTGGAATTAACCGACTAACATTAGTTTTTAAATACGGCAGCTATAATGAATTTTATCGAAAGAAAGCAGTTGAATTGTAAGGTAGAAGGTTATTAAAGCTAGCGTTTCCTTTTAAGTTCGTATTGTTTTCGTGGATATTCAATCCGCACACTAACATAGCTCTTAAAGCTGGACATGATAACTGAGCTGGTGTGTTCACATCATTTTGTAGGATGACAAGTACGAAGAGTTTGAGCTAGAGGTGTATGAGGATACTCATAGAGCCTTAGAGGGCGTTTCACAGAAAGCCCTGCCCATGCCTAAACACACAGCCTTGTCACAGACCCGCATGGTGAGTGCTGATCGTTACAGAGAGAGCACTTCACAAAATGCCCTGCCCAACTGTGGCATTTCACTTGTTTAAATATCACCAGTGGCAATTGCCATTTATTTATTTATTTATTTATTTATTTTTTCTTGATAAAAAAGTGTTTGTGAGAAATATTTAACTAAGTTTGTCAAAGTCATGAGCACTTCACAGTGTTAATCAGAATAATTTGAAATAAAATGGAAACTGGAATTGATTCACATCTTTGCATTGTGTAGGGGATGGAGAAAGCTGAGGAGGTGCCCGTGGCCAAACCCGCCGGCTGGAGGCCCAGTAATGCCACAAACGACAGTAAGTGTTCGCATACACAGCTCGATTTTCATTGGCTGTTGTCTTTACTTACTATAACCACGCCCAGCGGTGACTCTATCACATTAACTAGAATAAGTGCTGCCGCAAGAAAAAAAAACAGTGTTTTACTACAACAGGGGATAACATTATACAACAGTTAAACATTGAACCGATGGTTTACGTGTAAGATCGCTGTAGAAGCGAGAGTTCAGCAGCGTAAATACCACCATATGGGTTCTGGAAGGAGTCGGACATTGAACAACCTGTTAAGTTAAAAAGTTATATATATAAAAATAGAACTATTTTGCCAGCAATTTAATGTTATACTGCATTGAGGTTGAATTTATGTCATTAAAAGAAAAATATCTCTGTTGCAAATATGGAAGAATTCCTTGCAAACGAATTCAGCATACTGTTATTCCATGTTTGACTCTCTCATATTTATATGGTCACTCATATTTTTTAGTGGCCTTGGTTGTATATTCGAAGACAAAAGATAAAGCAATGCGGAAAAACATGCGCAAAAATGCGGTGACCGCAATAAGCGTGGATAGCTATGATAAATGGGGTAAAGGATTATATAACAAGCCGCTCAAACCGCTTGCGATGTCCCGCCAGTTGCTGTATATACTCCCGATTCCCACGTGTGCTTTTGTACTTGTACTATGGATTTATTATTTTCTGTCCGAACCGTAGAGTTCTGGTTGAATTCGCTTTGCATGGCCACTGTTTCGTGGTAAAATTCTGCCCACAGCGTTTCCTTCTCTTTTCGACCCTCACACGGATATATGTTTGGTGTTTTATTTTGTTGAAATACAAAAGGGAGTGTTATTATGCTTTCAGAAAGGTAGATTATTTTTTTGCATTGACTGTGGCTGCGTTTGTAGAATTATCCGCCCCCCTCCCCCGCCTCAAAAAAAAAATAAATAAATAAATAAATAAAATAAAGTAAATTAATAAAAAACAAAAAATAAAAAATAATAATATAATAACAATAAAATGAAGACAAATTGCGATCTATCGTAACAATCGCAGCAACAGCTGCAGAAACACATTGTTGATTAGATTCCCGCGAGCATGACGCTGTTTATACGCTTGGATGTCTCGTGGAATCACGTCTGGCGTGGGATTAGCCGAGGTCCGGTTTTATCTCACCGCTACAATGGCTTGTTCTTATAGACATGCTCGTTTTACCTTGTTCACATGTTTTTTTTTTGCTTGATAATGTTCAAGAAAGTTTAGATATATTCATTTGTTTTTTACATGTGAATAATAGTCTGTTTTGCTTTTAAACCTGCTTAAAATTAGCCCATACATGCAGAAGGTATTAGAATAATACATATTCCATGAACTGGTCAATGTTCAGTAAACTGTTTGACACTTTGAAAATTTGTTTATGTAGTTAGAAAAAAAAAGAAAAAAAATAACATGCAGATTGCAAAGTAAAGGTAGAAATTGCGTAAGTTAAAAGTCACAACTGCAGCTACTGTGTTAATGTGGACGAAACGCGCGATTACACCGCTGTGGTCTGTGCAGTGTTATTTATAAATCGAGTTACTTTTCAAACAAACAAAGAGAGTTCGTGTTTGATGGTTTTCAGCTAAGACAAGACCGCATTCAGCCAAAGACCCGATGACCAGGGTGAGGGGCAAAAGAACCCAGAAGGCTTTCTTCTACACTGAGCAGTCGGACAAAAGAGCTCCCGATTACGTAGGTCAGTGATTTGGTTATAGTTTGCATGTGTGTTCCTCACTCTATCGGTCATGGTACGAAACTGGCCTGCTACCAATCAGCCAATCAGCACGTGGCATTCTCCACGAGGGTAACCGCTCCAAAGACGCGAGAGAAAATACTTCATAGCTTTTTAGAACAGGAGAGTGACCAAATTTAGATTATACCAACATTAAATTATCATCAAATTCACATCCAATTCTCGTTGTAGTTTCAATTAAACAAGTGGAATAAAGATAGATAATAGATAGCTGGGACGTTCAATTAACGCGACATTTTTCAGCATTCAAATGAATGCATGGTCTGATTGACAGGTGCCGTGTACGACAAATATGCGCACAAGAAGAGCGTGCGTAAGGGCATCAAGTTGACGAGTATTCCCGAAAAAGAAGATCAGCTTACGACTAAAGATGTAAGCGTTTTGTAGAAACTCAAGAAGTTATGTACCTCCTCCAAAAGGTTTAAACACTTTGACGAAGAGTTGACCACCTGTGTCAGAATTGACGATTTACAAGGCCTCAGTAGTGTGCCTTAAGACTTGATAATCCCGATATCCGGATATCTGGCATTCCTAGCAGCTTTGATAATGGCTTCGTAACACTTTAATAGGCAAATTGATTCTGGTGAACCAATCCTTGCTCGTAGGGTTCGGATTCGACCACCAAAGATCGGTAACGGACCAAAACTATTGGTCGTACATATCGTTTTTTTTTTCGGTTAGCAAAATAACAAACGAATCAGTGCGCAATTATTAAGTATTTTAAGAAGTGTATTTTAAGGTTTCGGTTACGTCACTAAGAAGTGTGTGTTAGTTTTCCTTGTGTGTCACCAGAAAGTATATCAGTTGGAAACCAGAGGAGTAACTTTTCATCTCTTATAAACGGCGCGTGTCCGATTATGCACCTCGCCATGTCTTTGCAAACACTGAATATGGGCTTTGTGGTGACAGTTTGTTCAAGAATTGCAATCCACATATGTGTCTGGAGTGCTACAGAATAGTTTTACGTCCCTTGCAGGCATGGTTGACGTGAGAGCTTTTCTCTACAGGCTTTTTTCATCCATCCAATGTCATTTTAATAGCAGGCAGGGGTAGTTAGGGTAGTCTGACTTTGTGTCATAACTCATCTTGCGGAGGAATAACGTAATTTTTTTCGCTTAATGTCGGTGACCGCGATTACCGACCGACAAAAATGTGTAGTAACCGAAACCGATTTTTTTCATGCTTGCGAACCCAAGTTGCTAGTTATATCCTTTTCTACAGTGTCACCGCTTCTAAGTGACATACAACTGCATGCCTGGCATTCTTTGCATTATGCGATAGACAAGTAAAAGTAGCAGTTATTTAAGTGAGAGAGAAGAGACATAGGTGTGTGTTGTGTTGACATAATTGTGTGTTGTGTTGACGTCGCTGTGTGTTGTGTTGACATAGCTGTGTATTGTGTTGACGTAATTGTGTGTCGTGGTGACATAGCTGTGTATCATGTTGACATAGCTGTATGTCATGTTGACATATCTGTGTTTCGTGTTGACATAGCTGTGTGTCGTGTTGACATAGCTGTGTGTCGTGTTGACATAGCTGTATGTCGTGTTGACATAGCTGTGTATCGTGTTGACATAGCTGTGTGTCGTGTTGACATAGCTGTGTGTCGTGTTGTAGTGGCTGCGAATGTACAGCCTGAGTAAGCTGAAGCTGGATCTCAACAAGCTGGTGTCAGGTCCTGACTGCAAACACGTGAGCAAGCCCCTTCACAAGGCCCTTCACAAGCGTGCCGAGGCCAAGTAAGTGACGTCATTTCCCCCCCCCCACGTGGCTCTCTCATACCGCTTGTAGGAAATTGTCATTGCGATGTCATTTTAGCTGGTTTCTTATTCCTGTTAATTGGAATCAATCTTGTCTAACTGAGGTGTTTGAAATATAAATTTCGTGAATCGGACCGAAAGGTGATCAATAAAATGAGACACTTTTTAGTGGGACAGGCGCAGCACTGTGTGAATTTACGTGTCCACGGTGTGTGGATGTTGCAGGTATTGTAACGTCTTTCCTACGGTGAACATCGGCGGCACCCTGAAGCATCTACAGCTATTACCGCACGAGCTACAGCAGTACGAGGACCAGGTGGAGACTGTGCTCAAGCGCTACCTCAAGCGCCTGCAGTGGCTGCTGGCTGGTGAGTTAACCCTTCTACTCCCCCCCCCCCGCCCCCGCCCCCGCCCCCCCCCCCCCACCCTACGATACCTTGGCTTTCGTGCATGGAAGCTTGACAACAGTGGCCAGTGATGGTGTATGCTGTTTCAGCAGATTAACAAGCACTTTCAAGCATTCATGACTACTGTAACCATGTAATTGTTCGTCACCTCCCACTTCTCACATCGCATGCTATTTAAGCGCTGTTCACCTTTTGGCAGTTACTTCAGTGATACATATTTATTTCATAACAATAACTTTATAGTGGAGAGAGTATGGACCATCCGTTTATGTCGTGGGTTTGATCACGTGATTCTGACTTAATGTTTGTAATCACGTGGGCTTGACCACGTGATTCTTACTGCATTGTGCCCATCACGTGGTTCAGATCTCGTGACTCTGACCACATGTTACTAAAATCACACGGTGCTGATCACGTGACCTTTTACCGCATGGTGCCGATCACGTGTTTCTGATCACGTGGCTGCCTGTTGGCAGGAAGTCGCCGCGTCTTCGGCACGGTGGTGGAGAAGAACGTGGCCGTCCTGATCGACACTTCCGGTTCTATGGATGGCTCCATGGAAGAGCTCAAGCGCGAACTGGCCTCCCTCGTGTGGGAGCAGCTCCACAAAAACTGCGACAGGTGAGTCCCACAAAAAACTGCGGCAGGTCAGTCTTTGATTTGAAGCTATCATAAAAGCAGTGCTCGATCTTTGAATGCCATGTTTTAAAAATAAGAATGGGAGTATTTTCCAATGTGACTAGAAAGAACATTAGGAAGGTGTCCGTTAGGATATTTTGTCTCCGTGTTGCTGCCTTCATTCTTTCTTCACACGAAAACTAAAGAGCACATCATGTGACAAACTGTGATGTAATAAGAGAAAGAGAGGGCCTTCAAATGTAAAGACCAAGTAGCCCCATGAAGACTCCTCTTTCCTTCCTGCTCCAGATTCAATCTGATTCGCTTTTCGCGCACGTGTGAGAAGTGGCAGGAGAGATTGCAAACGACGACGGAGGCTCACTGCCACGACGCCGTCAAGTGGGTGTCCACATTCATGGCTAACGGCAATACGTGCACGCTCGAGGCCCTGGAGGTAGGTCAAGGACGGCCAAGGCCGCGGCGCACTGTCTGCCATTTGTATCTCTGTAAGATAGCGGTGATACAAGCAAAGAATTATCGATTTCCTGGGAGCAAATTTGCCTGCTGAATCCGGCATGTAAAATAGTTTTTTTTTTTTTTTTGGTGCTATGACGTCAGTCTGACCCCAGTAATAACTTATGGTATGACCTCAGTAATGACCCTAAGGGCTGTTTGTTAAACACGTCTTCTGTCGTACCAAATTTTTTCGTTGAATTCTTTTTTTTTAATCAAGCCCATATCAAAATTCAGGTTGTAAGTAAATAAATTAAAATGGTACAATTGCTAACGTGCTATATTGTAGCTGGCCTTCAGTGACCCGGATGTGGAGGCCATTTACTTGTTAACGGACGGTAAACCAGATACGAGTACTTCGCTGGTTCTTCGTGAAGTGGCGCAAATGAATACTGACAGGCATGTCAAGGTCAACACCATTTCCTTTAACTGTTCCGACGCGTGAGTACCTACTGCTCTTTTTGAATGCTAATTTTATGCACGGATTAGAAAGGTCTTGTCTCAGTATAATGCATGGGGGGGAGGGGGCGGGGTTGTCAATGAAGTAGGCTTGGGACGAATTCTTGCGAGTTTGTCAAACACTGTTGTTGCACATTACCCTATCTTCAGTATGTAAAAAAAGTTATTCCACATTTAGCTAGTAAAAAGGTTATTCCACATCAAGCGTATGGTGAACAGAGAACACTCCGTAGTTATTATGTTGACAATAATAATAATAGATAAATAGGTTATTAATTAAAAAGGATATAAGTGTTGAATGTGGTTGTGTTTATGACGAATGACATGGCTTATTAACTTACAGGACAGCCAACAACTTCCTAAAGATGCTGGCGGCGGAGACGTCGGGCCGTTACCATCGTTGCCATGGTGATTTCGACGCGGCACTCTTCGCACACAAACTGCTCACCGAAGGCTTTCAGAATCCCGACGTAAGACTTGATTTGCTGGTATATCCAGTCAACCAGATGTCGGTGTTGACGGAGGGGGTGGAGGGTGGGGGTGGACGGTTTCTTGTAAAGAATTTTGCGTTGCTGAGCTTAATTTTTGTATGTAGTTGTTTACCTTAAAATGCATCTGTGGTTACGAGATGAAAATGTCTGATAAATGCCTGATAAAATTCTGAGCTAGAGTACTTCTTTTGCGTTAACATATTACAAAACATCGATGTGTTAGTCAATTCGATGAACCCATCATGACAAAAACAACATTCTCTGCCAAACTCTTGGTTATTCATTGGCTGTGACTGTAGTATTGAAAGGTCGATGTTGTGCCGTTTATTTTGCTTTGATTTTATTTGTTTATGACTATATTTTTGCTTTTGCAGCATCCCGTTTTGCCGGAATTCGAGGGGCACGACTTACATCGCTTGGGACAGGAGATTACAATAGCACGGCAGTTTCTGCACCAAGCCAAATCATACCGATGTATGTACGACAGCCTCAAGACGCCAAAAGACGAGCCGCACGACTGTGAGCATTCACTTCATTCTTTCTCTTGTTCTTACCATCTTAGGTATCAATTTTAAAATTTCAAAAAGTGTGCGGTGAAACCAGAAAAACATTCGTGTTTTCATGTTCCATTAGCAACCAATAATTTTCAAATTTTATAAAGCATGGGATTTTCAAAGGAGAGTAAAGTTTATTTATTTTTGTTTAAAAAAAATAAATAAACGTGAAAATCGATCTAGAATTGATACAGAAATGGGATGTTTTATATTGGCAGGTTTTCAAGTCAGTGTGGGCCCTGGCGGGCGGTCTGCAGTCGCGGGAGGTGTTTCGTCACGTCCTAGGTCCGCTGTGACGTCATCCAGACCTAAATCTGCGAAATATTGATCCACAGAGTTACTGTTTATTAGAGACCTTTTGCAAGAAGTTCACTTTTCAAATGTTACCTCTGAGAAGACTTCTGACATGAGAAGTAAAATCGTTTGCAGACAGTGTTTTGCAAGAAGTAAATTTCTTTTCAGAAAAAAAGCGAGAAAAATGTTTACTACCTGTTTGAATAGATTAGATGATGTTATGTTGTTATTCCAAACATGAGAAAATTGGAATCAGTTACCCGAACTGTGGTTTGATTATTCGAAGGAAGTAAATCGAACCGAAAATTTTTAAATTTGTCATTTTGCACACGGCGCGCAAAAGAAGTAAAATGGGACGTAAAATGACAAGTTTTTACCTCTTACAAAAGGTTTCTATTGTGTACATGCATAATACGTGTGGACTCCCACTCCCTGTGATGATCGTTGTTATGGTGAGCAAATTATGCCCCGTCTGGTACTTGTAAACATGACATAGGCAGGACATTGTAGTAATGGAAGAAGGAAAAAGTACGCGGTGATAAGTTATGTGGTCGCGATGCTTTGAGTGGTGGTGGCGGTAGGGGGGGGGGAGGGGGGGGGTGCTTGCTGGCCATATTGAGGTCAGTCACGGACACCGCTCCCCCTACCCCCCCCCCCCCCCCTCCCCCCCCTGGCTTACGCCTGTCGCCGCAAAGGACTGTTTAAAGCTTCCAGTTGTTATATTCTTATTCCAACACAGTGCACTTACAAAAGCAGGCATTTTACAGCGTTAAAAAGAACTCACTGAGTTTTAAGTGAAGTGTTATGTGTAATTTTGTGTCTTTACAAGGCTGAGGCGTGGTTTGAAATGTGAACAGCTAACACTTCCACACAATTTATTGTAAAGGAATTCTTAAAGCCAAACTCATTTCTCAAGTCTCGCCGATATTATATTTCAGATGAATGGGTGTATACGCTTTAAAGAAACAAGGAAGTTGGGGGAGGGGGGGGGGGGCTGTTGAGATTGTATAAGGAGCCTGAGGAACAGGGAAGTGCTTTTGCGTGCACAATTCTTGCTTGTATGGGCATTTGCAGATTCATGAACTTAAGGGACACGGACGGCTGTTCACGGACACGGACGTAGATTCACGGACACGGACGGATATTCACAGACATGGCGGCTTATAAAGGGGGATTTCTTCCTCATGCCCCAGGCCGTCTTCGGTGCTCTAGTTATTTCAGCTTTTTGTGTTGAATGCCTTTTTTTAAAAAAAACTTAAGCTCCTTTCGCATAACTGAAATATACTTGGTTTGGTCAGCTTTGCTCTTTTAAGTTAAATGAGTTATTGTATTACATTATAAAGTGATCCTAAAAAAGAAACTGCCCACTACTGGACAAAAGATTTCAACACTATATGTTTTTAGGTCACTTTTAATGTCACCCGAAGCAGGCGGGTAGAGAGTATTCCACAAATCGTTTTTAGCTTGTGGGGGAAGGGGGATATATTCTTGTGCCCTCTCAGCCAGATTTTCAGGTTCTCAGTTTTTTTCACCTTTCGTCAGTCAGAAACAAGAATTCGGAACGATTGCTCATCTCTTACTCCCATACATGTTACAACAAACAAAATTATAAACTTGTTTGTTTGCACATTCGAGAAAATGTAATCATGCCTAGCCTTCCCACCACCCCCACCCCTTCCCCACCATCCCCGCTTATTCCCCTCTATCCACCCCACCACCCCCACCCCACCAGCTCAACCCCTATTTCCAGAGCGTCACTTTTACTAACATCATGTCTTTACTAGGGTATCTGTGATAATCTTTCCGTCACATTTTCACAAACTAGTCATACATTGCACACTGCAGTGGAGAGAAGTTGTGTGCATATTCTTTCTGTGTCAAACTTTTTTTGTGATATTGTAATACCGTCCATAAAACGATTATACAATTACCAGACCAAAATTTTAAACGGTTATTGAGTACTTCATTCGTGTTTCGACATTATTTTAAGTCACCATTAATGACTGTTACTATTATTATTATTGCTATACTTTTTTCATAGCGAATGTTATTTGCTTAAACATAAATATAACAAATTTATCAATTTGAGTAATTGTTGAAAAAATATTCTATGTATATTATTTTATGAAATAAACCTAGATGCTTATGAAATTTTGTTTTGATAAATCAGTGGATTGCCTCGTTCACAAATAATGTTTTAAATGCGCATTTAAAAAGTGCTTTTTAATCAATAAATACTTTGTGGGAAGACATTTTCATATTTTTTAGGAAGGTATTGATGTCAAGAATTAATATTTGATCTAAACAATTCAAGGGGAGACTTATAGTGTTTGTACGTTCTGTATGTGAGTGTGTTTCTGTCCGTCCGTGTGAGTTTGTTGTGAGCAAAATGTGTGTAAGATATCTTGAGAACAAAAAGTCGGTTAGAATTCAAACTTGTTATGTTTATTCTTTGGGTAGGGCGAACGAATAAAAATATAACGCACAGTAAAACTGCTGTACCGTCCAACTTCCAGATCCGGATAAACAAGACGTACATTAAATTCTGTTTTAGAGACTACCATCTAGTGTTGTTTAATTTTGAATTTTCGACTATGAAATATGATTATGTTTGCAGAAATGAATCTTTCCTTTCAGGAATAAGAAAACAAGGAAAATGGTTATTGGGGAATTATGGGTCTAGTAGGGGAGTTATTTGTTTTTGTTTTCAAAGTAAGAAACTAATTAGGTGTCGATTGAAAGTGTGTAGTGTGAGCCTGTATTCTTATGTTTGTGTGCACTGGCTGCTCTAATTAAGTTTTGCCGTCTGTAATTATATTTTCGATGTAAACAATTATTAGAAACAAAGAAAATGGTTATTGGGGAATTATGGGTCTAGCAGGGGACTTATTTGTTTTTGTTTTCGAAGTAAGAAACTAATTAGGTGTCGATTGAAAGTGTGTAGTGTGAGCCAGTATTCTTATGTTTGTGTGCACTGGCTGCTCTAATTATGTCTCCCCGACCAAGGGGAGACGTAGAGTGTTTGTACGTTCTGTGTGTGTGTATGGGTGCACGTGTGTGTGTGTGTCTGTGTGGATGCGGCTTCGTCGGGAAACAAGACGAATTGGTGTGTATCACATTGCAATGTTAAAGTGAAACGGACCGAATTTCGGTCCGTTTCGCATTTTGGTCGGGTCGTCCGTTTCGCAAATCTGTGTAAGGGGCTCATTTTGCGAAACAGGACGTGCTCTTTCACCTGAGACCACATGCCTATTTCGCAGAAATTTACAGAGACCTTCAAAATTTCTGTGTAAAATAGTTCTCACACCAACATATAGGTGGCTACCTACCATGAACTCTGTGTGAGAAAAGCACGTGGAACGAGAGCCAATCAGAAGGCGTACACGTCTTTCGATCTGTGTGAAATCTATTTTTATATCACATTTCAACCAATCAGGTGCTAGCACATGTGTCAGGGGAGCGCGACCACGTGTTGGAATGGACCCGGCCCCGGGTGGTTGTCTACCTTTTGGCCTACATTTTAGTAGATTCTGGGGTGGCATATCCGTATAATTTTATTTAAAACAGGAAGAATAATATCGCAAATACGTTTTAAAGTTATTTATTGTTTTGTTTGTAGCCTATAAATCTCAAAAATCAAAGTTAAAGTTGAGGGTAAACAAGGCAACACCCCTTTTGGTAGTGGACGATAATACCAGAAAGTTTCCACTTCATTTTTTTAAGTACATATTTTTGTTTAACTGAAGCAAAGTGTCACATATTTTATTAAGCAATCGTTAGAGTTTGTTATTCTTCGTAGATTCTTGTTTTTTTTTTAACCAAGTCATTTGTTTGACATATTATTTTCGGTTTCTTTATGTAAGCCGGTCTGTTTCGCAAGCCTCATGTACGCGTGTTGTGTGTGAATTGCAGTCACTGTAAACTCTCAGTGCAATTTATAACTTTTTGTTATCTGAACTGTGCTGTCTTCTTTTTCAAATTCTTCTTATTTCACTTTGACTGAATATAATACTTCAAAAGTGCATTATCGCTTTAGCGCAAGAAGAGGGGTGCACCGCCCCCACTCCCATCCCCTCCTAACCGAATTTCGGTCCGTTTCGCATTTTGGTCGGGTCGTCCGTTTCGCAAATCTGTGTAAGGGGCTCATTTTGCGAAACAGGACGTGCTCTTTCACCTGAGACCACATGCCTATTTCGCAGAAATTTACAGAGACCTTCAAAATTTCTGTGTAAAATAGTTCTCACACCAACATATAGGTGGCTACCTACCATGAACTCTGTGTGAGAAAAGCACGTGGAACGAGAGCCAATCAGAAGGCGTACACGTCTTTCGATCTGTGTGAAATCTATTTTTATATCACATTTCAACCAATCAGGTGCTAGCACATGTGTCAGGGGAGCGCGACCACGTGTTGGAATGGACCCGGCCCCGGGTGGTTGTCTACCTTTTGGCCTACATTTTAGTAGATTCTGGGGTGGCATATCCGTATAATTTTATTTAAAACAGGAAGAATAATATCGCAAATACGTTTTAAAGTTATTTATTGTTTTGTTTGTAGCCTATAAATCTCAAAAATCAAAGTTAAAGTTGAGGGTAAACAAGGCAACACCCCTTTTGGTAGTGGACGATAATACCAGAAAGTTTCCACTTCATTTTTTTAAGTACATATTTTTGTTTAACTGAAGCAAAGTGTCACATATTTTATTAAGCAATCGTTAGAGTTTGTTATTCTTCGTAGATTCTTGTTTTTTTTTTAACCAAGTCATTTGTTTGACATATTATTTTCGGTTTCTTTATGTAAGCCGGTCTGTTTCGCAAGCCTCATGTACGCGTGTTGTGTGTGAATTGCAGTCACTGTAAACTCTCAGTGCAATTTATAACTTTTTGTTATCTGAACTGTGCTGTCTTCTTTTTCAAATTCTTCTTATTTCACTTTGACTGAATATAATACTTCAAAAGTGCATTATCGCTTTAGCGCAAGAAGAGGGGTGCACCGCCCCCACTCCCATCCCCTCCTAACCGAATTTCGGTCCGTTTCGCATTTTGGTCGGGTCGTCCGTTTCGCAAATCTGTGTAAGGGGCTCATTTTGCGAAACAGGACGTGCTCTTTCACCTGAGACCACATGCCTATTTCGCAGAAATTTACAGAGACCTTCAAAATTTCTGTGTAAAATAGTTCTCACACCAACATATAGGTGGCTACCTACCATGAACTCTGTGTGAGAAAAGCACGTGGAACGAGAGCCAATCAGAAGGCGTACACGTCTTTCGATCTGTGTGAAATCTATTTTTATATCACATTTCAACCAATCAGGTGCTAGCACATGTGTCAGGGGAGCGCGACCACGTGTTGGAATGGACCCGGCCCCGGGTGGTTGTCTACCTTTTGGCCTACATTTTAGTAGATTCTGGGGTGGCATATCCGTATAATTTTATTTAAAACAGGAAGAATAATATCGCAAATACGTTTTAAAGTTATTTATTGTTTTGTTTGTAGCCTATAAATCTCAAAAATCAAAGTTAAAGTTGAGGGTAAACAAGGCAACACCCCTTTTGGTAGTGGACGATAATACCAGAAAGTTTCCACTTCATTTTTTTAAGTACATATTTTTGTTTAACTGAAGCAAAGTGTCACATATTTTATTAAGCAATCGTTAGAGTTTGTTATTCTTCGTAGATTCTTGTTTTTTTTTTAACCAAGTCATTTGTTTGACATATTATTTTCGGTTTCTTTATGTAAGCCGGTCTGTTTCGCAAGCCTCATGTACGCGTGTTGTGTGTGAATTGCAGTCACTGTAAACTCTCAGTGCAATTTATAACTTTTTGTTATCTGAACTGTGCTGTCTTCTTTTTCAAATTCTTCTTATTTCACTTTGACTGAATATAATACTTCAAAAGTGCATTATCGCTTTAGCGCAAGAAGAGGGGTGCACCGCCCCCACTCCCATCCCCTCCTATAACAAAAGCAAAATGCAATGGTACAGCCTGTTAGTTGGAAAAAATGTTAAAACCGTTGAACTTAAGATTTTTGTAGGCGAGAACCCCCCCCCCTCCCCTCTAATACACAACCACTGCGAAATTGGTAGCTGATAAACGCATTAAAATCGGTTTATTTTGCTCATTGCAGCACGCAATCCTTCAAAAATATATTGCTCCATTAGTGTAGCTAGTGGGAGACAATGACGTGCAACCCCTCCCCCCCCCCCCTTTATCAAAAAATATCGCATTAACTGAGTTTCATATCTCACTACCTCTTGGCCTTAACTTGAGTGTGCTGTATTCGCAACATTTTCTCAAATTCGACTTCATTCGCCCAGTAGATGCAGTTATTACTCTGTGCCATTTGTATCTTTCTGTTGGGGGGGGGGGAGGGGTTTGCAAACGTGTTTTATGTGTTTCAAGTCAAATTTACCCCAGTCTTTCTGTTAATATCGCTTTAACTTAGTTTAACTATCTCACTGTCCTTAATCTCGATTGTGCTTTATTAAAAAAAAGCAGAGAGAGAGAGAGAGAAATCGATTCGTTTCACGTTGACTTTAGGTTTGGACACACCAAAACGGCTTGTTTTTTCGAGCCAAAAATTGTAGTATTTGTACTGTTAAATTGGCGCAACAACTGGGTGGGATGGGGTGCATTCGGGGTAAACCCCTCCACCCTTTCCCCAAAAAGGCGAAATGCACTGGTAAAGTCTAGAAGTGAAAACAATATATATATACACAGTTAAACCTAGACATTTTTCTCGCCAGATCCTCCCCCCCTCCTCCCTGCTCTCTTGCACACGCCAACTGCGAAATTGGTAGTTGATAAACGTACTAAAAACGGCCTGCTTTATTGACTGCAGGATGCAATCCTTCAAAAATGTTTTGCTCCATTGGTGTAGCTAGGAGAATACAATGACGGGCAAATCCCCCCCCCCGCCCTCGTCCGTTTTTTTTTTCGGAAAAAAAATATTGCATTATCTGAGTTTCATATCTGTTCATGTTAGTTTAGCAAGCGACATGTATGCGTGTCGCGTGCGAGGTGCAGTTACTGTAAACTCTCAGTACCATTCATTTTAAACTTTTTTTTCTTGGCGTGTGCAAGCGTGTTTTATGTCCGCATATGTCTTATTTACACCCACTCTTTCTGTGGATATCGCTGAAATTGGCTTTCATTATGTCCCAACCCTTCGGATTGGGGCCTATAGGTTTGGGCTGTCCGTCCGTCCGTCATCGCTTAATACCCCTATGAATTTGGGAGACGGTTGGGGCCTGCTTGTGTTTCACAAATATTACTTGTTTCTCATTATTTGATGCCCTTAAACTTGACTGTGCTGTGGCTACTTGGTTACGCCGTGTAGAGGCAGGTTCTTGAGTGATGCCATTTGATATTTTTCTGGGGTGTAAAAGCGTGTGTCATGTGCGTACAAGTCTAATATACACTCAGTCTTTCCGTCAATATCACTTAAACTGAGTTTCGTTTGTCACTGCTTGGTGACCTTAATCTTGTGCTGTCTTTTTTTTCAAATTCGACTAATTTCACTTTGACTGAAACTAATAATTCAAAAGTGCATTTTTGTATTAGCGCAAATAGAGAGGGTGCGCGACTCCCCCACTCCTCCCTCCGCCCACCCCCCCCCCCCCCCCCCGTCCCAAGAGCAAAATGCAATGGTAAAGCCTAACAGTCATAAAAAAATGTGTAACACCATTAAACGTAAGATTTTTGCGGGCGAGAACTCCCTCCCCCGTCTCCAATACGCAACTACTGCGAAATTGGTAGTTGATAATCGCATTAAAATGGGCTTATTTTATTCATTGCAGGACGCAATCCTTCAAAAATATATTGCTCCATTAGTGTAGCTAGTGGGAGACAATGACGTGCAAACCTCCCCCTCCCTTTATCCAAAAAAATATCGCTTTAACTGAGTTTCACTATCTCACTGTCCTTAATCTTAAGTATGCTTTATTTAAAAAAAAAAAGAGAGAGAGAGAGAGAGAAATCGATTCGTTTCACGTTGACTTTACGTTTTGGCACATCAAAACGGCTTTTTTTTAGCCAAAAATTGTAGTATTTGTACTGTTAAATTGGTGCAACAACGGGGTTGGGGGCATTCGGGGTAAACCCCACCCTTTCCCCAAAAAAGCGAAATGCACTGGTAAAGTCTAGAAGTGAAAAAAAATTTGACGGCCAGATCCCCCTCACCCTTCCTCCGCCCCTCTTGTACACGCCAACTGCGAAATTGACAGTTGATAAACACACCGAAACGACTATTCGTAGTTGATTTGCTTGCATCTGTCACCGGACTAAAGCGAGAGATTCTCACGCACATGTGAAAGGCTGATTGTGTATTATTGTGCGCTGTTTTATTTGTTTGAGCACTACTTTTAAGATTGGCTTGCCTTTTTACTATTAACACGCGAAAAATGTCATATTTATCTTCCATATATGCTTCTCAGATCCCTCCCCCCTCTCCATCCAGGCCCCCGTCCTCCTTCGGAATTGCCAATTCAAACACGTATCAGAAGCTCTATTTCGCAGTAGATTTGCTTTGATCTTTGAGCGGGCTAAATGCGAGAGGTTCCCACGCTCATGACAGGCTGACTGTATATTATTGAGCGCTGTTTTAATTGTGTGTGCACTACTTTTATGATTGACTTGCCTTGTTACTGTTTGCGCGCGAAATAATCCGTTATTTTGTCAAGGTTTTCTGCCATTAAAATGCTTGTTTGGTGATATTTTTTAGTTTGTGTTAGTTTATAAAAAATATTGTAAGGTTTGGAATGAAATTATCTGCGAAACACTACACTGTGTACATGAACTTGAATTTTTTTTTTACTCAGTATGCAAATTAACCTGTCACGAGGTGTATGCGCGCGGCTTTGTTCTTGGTGGCGTCACTTTCAATGCAGAAAGCGTCCAGGTTACATGTGGATAATTTTTGAAAAATTAAAAGTGGATACAAAGTTAATAAGGATACGCCTGAAAGGTAAATACACAAATGTTAAAAGCGCGGTGATTTTGTGAATCACGAGAAAATGTTGTTTTAGCGTGTTTGGTGTGATTTGTGGCACTTTTTTGTGTAAGATGCTGCTGTAAAAATACAGGCTTGATTGTGAGGACGGCACATTCTGCGCTAACATATCTTTTTATTTTACGGATTTATGTGTCTAGAAATGTTCGCTCAGAAAATTGTTGCTCAGTTTCGCTTGAAAATGCTGTCGATGTTGTCTTTTCTTGGATTTCTTTGTTTACAATTTTTTGTAAGTGGCCACTGCTGGAAACTAGCTTCTTTTGGTCCGGGTCCTTGGGACCTAGGACTTTGAAAAAGGGTCCAAAGCTATTTAGGGAGGATCCGAACCGTGTTCAGATAACATAGGGCGCAAGAAGACCTGATTTTTTGCGGCTGAGTCGGACTCTGGGTAGCCAAAAAGGAGGGTCTCTGATCCCCGTCAATTTCCAGCCCTGTTAATACGTACACAGACTTTTGCCAATTTTAAACCCCCTACCCTGAACACAGTCCGGATGCTTTGTCTCCCCCTCCGCCTTGAACGCTTAAAAGAATAAGCCAATTCGCACTTAGACTTTTTCGGAAAAACTTTTGCGTTTCGGCTGAATTCAGGTGGGATTAGGATGTAATGATAGAAGAAAAAACGGCATGGATGATCTCTTAGAATGTAAAAAAATAGGTCAATTTCGCGCAGTTATAGCTCATGCTGTCGGGTCATACCTAAGATTGAGATTCCTTCTTGCTACTCCGTGAGGGACTCCACGGTTAGAGAGATTTTGAATGCCCCATATCAGAATAATGTGGCAGGGGGCCCCGATATGGCCATAGCAGTAAAAAAAAAAAAAAAAAAAGAAAGAAAAAGAAAATCACAATGCTACACCAAATGTATCCGGTCACTTGTCGGTTAGTTTCGCTAAGATTTATGGATTGTGTTGTCGTTATTTCAAATTCCCAATATATTCAGCTAATGCTCATTCTCTTATTGCTTTCACAGATGCCGCGGAAAAAAGGGTGGATTAAAAAGACCAAGGTCCTAGAAGAGTTCGTTGATCTGCAGCGCTACAGAACAGGTGACGTTGTGCTTCACATGTATAGAAGGAAGTGGTGGCCTGCACGTGTGGAACGCCGGGACCCTGACGGAAGTATAGAAGTCTCGTTTTGCTGTTTTGACTTTGCGTAAGTTCTTAAACTTTTTTTCTATTGCTTTCCTTTCCAGGTCGTGGACGTCCTGTACAACCAGTTTGATTTAGATTCCCTTTTGTTTTTGCGTGTTCTTGTGGAATGATGACGTCCTATTCGCAGAAATTATACTTTTGTAGAGTTGAAAGACCAGTGTATCGTAACATTTTTTTTGCTCCTGTAATAACTGAAAAAAAACTTGACAAGGACAGAAGTGACGTCCTTACAGCAGCTGAGAGTGATCCATGATTTCAAAACATTCTTTCATTTTTAGTCCGGAGAAAGTTTCCGATCCCAGGAAGCTCAAACCGTTTCCTATGGCTGTGGGAATTGGTAATATGTTATTAAGAAATGACAGATTTTTTCCTTCCCTGTGATTGGGTTAAATGTCTGTTTTGTCGGTTTGCAAATCTCCGTTTTGCATGATAGTGCTTCATAAGTTTGCAGGTTCGATTATCTAGCCGGAAGCATCAGACTCAAAAGGACTTGTATTTTTCAGTATCTTAGATGAAATGCTGAATTCCTGTATTGCCAGTTGCACGTTCTCATTGCTAAACGAACTGTATATGCGAGATTTTACTTATTCGATTTTTTTCCTTCCCTGTGATTGGGTTAAATGTCTGTTTTGTCGTTTTATGGTTTGCAAATCCCCGTTTCCGTTGAGTTTTGCATGCTAATGCTTCATTAGTTTGCAGGTTCGATTATCTAACTGGAAGCATCAGACCCAAAAGGACTTGTATTTTTCAGTATTTTAGATAAAGTGCCGAATCCCTGTATTGCCAGTTGCACGTTCTCATTGCTAAACGGACTGTATATGCGAGATTGTACTTATTCGTATAACACCTATTTTTAAATTTTCTCTTCGGTATCTGTTCTCTCTGTAACTTGCGTGGAACACAAACTTAAATGACCATTGTGTACGTGTAATTTTTGTGCTCATGCCTTGGAATGATAAAAAAGTATCGTGTTCCTTTACGCACAGTGTGTTTTCGCATGGTGTTTGGGAATGATTTATGTGCGTCTAAACTTGTATGGAATGAAATGTGGAATGATTAAGTATTCCGTCATTTTTTTCTGCAGAAGAGGTGTGTAAAAACCCCGGGAAGGGATACATCAAGGCCTGGGCAGAAGCCGCAAAGAGGTCATGCCGCAGGGATCAGAGCCACTTGACCCATTTTGTGGGTGAAATTGTTGGGGGACCGGTTGAAGATAGTGATGACAGTTCGGATGTTAACCAAGCCTGTAGCCAGATTAAGAAAGCAGCGGAAAATATCCCTGCGCCGATTTCAGGTAATAACAGATGGACGAATATACAACATATATTTTGCTTGACGCGTATTTCTCGTTTCATTCGACATCTTTTTTTGTGTGTCTGTGGGTGTGATCCGAAGGGCAGTTTCGTTATTTTCCTGAACCGGAACTTGTAAGACTGGAGCGAACCGGACTGTTGTCAGAATTTTGAACATGCATGTCCTGTGCGGCTAAGCTTTAAATTGTTCAAGGATGAAATAAGGACGTCATAGTTTATGACTCGGCTGTTACATTAGAATGAAACATTGGCATTGGAAGAAATCACAGAGTTCAAATTAATTTTAAAACGTGTTCATTTCGCTTGCACAGAATAAATAGTTTACATTTTCATACAATATCCCCGTTGCAGCGATCGAAAGCCATGAGACAGAAGTTACGGCCACCGTTGGGGAGGGGGTGGCGCAATCCGAAGAACGTAGTTCGGGCAGCGATTGCGTCATTCAAGGCGTTAAAACCATGTCAAAAGAGCTTTGTGAGAGACCAGTGAAAAGGGTAGAGTCGGCTAACACACATTCATCGCAGGGCGAGAAAGACACAAAACTCAGCGAATGCGGAATCGGCTGTTGAAGGGGCGTCGTCTGAGAAGTCGCTGGGTAAGTGATGCTTTTGCATTTATAAAGGGTAAGAATTGTTGCTGAGATGTGTCGGAAGGTGTATCGGGATATATGTAGCACTAGTGCAGATTTGGTCAAGCCAACCAGGTGCTGACGTTTCAAAGAATTCAAAACATTTTTCGTGCGTTGTGGTTGTCGGCGAAACGGACTGCTTATCGGTGCCCACTGCTAAGATTGTAGGAGTTTTGTACAGTTCAGCTTTGAATTGAAGATGAAATGTGAAGGTTATTCCTGGGCGCTTCATGGTCTCTTCAAATTTAGTTGCTGTTTTGACTTGATGTGAAGTTGTCAGTGTCTCTGTCGTACGAATTCAGTGATTTAGCGTTTGTAATACCAGTGTTATACTTTTTCAGAAAATGTCCCCGTTGCTGCAATCGGAAGCCGTGACACAGACGTTACGGTCACCGTTGGGGAGGGGGTGGCGCAATCCGAAGAACGTAGTTCGGACAGCGATTGCGTCATTACGGGCGTTGATATCATGTCAAAGGAGCTTTGTGAGAGACCAGTGAAAAGGGAAGAGGGGGCACACACACACATTCATCGCAGGGCGAGAAAGACACAGCGAATGCGGAATCGGCTGTTCAAGGGGCGTCTTATGAGAAGTCGCTGGGTAAGTGATGCTTTTGCATTTATAAAGGGTAAGAATTGTTGCTGAGGTGTGTCGGAAGGAGTATCCTGACATATGTAGGAGTAGTGCAGATTTGGTCAAGGGAATCAGGTGCTGGCATTTTAAAGAATTCAAAACTTTTTTCTTGCATTATGGTTGTCGGCGAAAAGGACTGCTTATCACTGCTGTGATTACGGAAGACCTGGTGGGGGGGGGGCAATTACTGCTGCTATCCTATTTGGATTTTGCATGTGAAATCCTGCTTAGGCATTGCTTAAGCACTGCCTTAGCAGGATGTCACGTGCAAAATTCAAGTAGGACAGCAGCAGTAGTGGCCCTCCAGGTCTTCCGAATGTGATTGAAAGAGTTTTGTGAGTACAGCTTTGAATTGAAGATTGAATGTAAAGGTTATTCCTGGCCGCTACATGGTCTCTTTAAGCGTAGTTGGCATTTTGATTTCCCGTGAAGTTGTCAGTCTCTGTCGTGCGAATCCGCAGTGGTTTAGAGTTTGCAAAACAAATGCAATCCAGGGTGTCCAGCTTTGATGTGCTGCTCATTTCGCTTATGTAGTTAGAATGTGATACATTTTCAGAAAATGTTCCCGTAGCAGCAAGGGGAAGGCGTGAGACAGAAGACAGGGACACTTTTGAATGTAGTCCGGGAAGCGATACCGTTATCACGGGCGTTGGTGCCCTTTTACAAAAGTTTGCTAGCAAATCAAAGAAAGAGGGGGCAGCTACACATTTTAGTAACACAAAACTGGCTGAAGATGCGAAATTGGGTGCTACAGAGTCGTTTGAGGGCAAATTACTTGGTAAGTATTTTTTTCAACTATTGAAGCATAAGATGTTCTGTTGCCCAGCTGTGTTTAAAGTGGTCACCTCGTGTGTTGCTTATTTTTGTTTTTAGGGTTTGCAACTGCAGCCCATTTCGCTGTTCCAAATAATTTTGTGTTTGCGCCCACGAAAAATGCTCGGAAAGAAACTAAAATATGACTTAAATTGAAACCAGTACCTCAACCAGTCAAGATCTTTGAGTTGTCCCACAAGACGGAAGGTACTTACACGGTCCAACCAGGGAGTACCTACCTTGCAAATGCAATGGGTAAGTCGTATTTAGCTTTGTTATCAATTAAAATACAGCGCTTTTCGCCTTGCACTTTAATCAACAAGGTAACTCAGAGTTATTTATTGGCTTTGTTTCTTTCTCATTTTAGATGTGTTATCAAGTAAGTTGAACATAAAAAAAGTGTGCAGTGCATCTGGTTTCGCGTATATCACATAAATGCATTTACCATTTGCTTGTGTAACTCTCATGTCTGTCATTTTGTTTTGTTGTAGAAGCTGCCGGACTTGTTTGCAGGATGGTACAGAGGCCTGGAGGGGTAGATGCGGAGGTATTTGCGGGACAGGAAATTGCGACATGTGTTGTGAGGGATGTGGTAGAGAGACTGCAACCTGAAGGCATAACTTTCTCCCACATTGAACCCAGGTCTTCACTGCAAACAGTAGATACAAGTGCTATTTTTGGTAGGTTTTACGTATTTCATTTTTTTTTTTTTGCTGTATGCTTTAATACAATATAATACATTTTACGGTATGGTTGTAAACTGATGAGGACGTCAAGCAAGCGAAACCATCCAGGTTAAGTGCAAGTCTAAAACATAACAATATCGCGTTTCGCATGTTGAGTGTGTTTTATATGGAAAAGATATTTAGAAATGCATTTTGTTTTTATTTCTTTTGTTTCAGCAGATGTCTTGGCCAAAGCAAGTGATGAGGGGGAGGGGCAGGAGCAAACTAGCCATGAACTTTGTCAGCCACAAGCTACAACAGCACAAGAGCAAAACTTTTTTCCAAATTTATCTTTTTCTGAGATGTTGCGTGATGACGCCGAGCCTGATCCTGAATTTCTAGAGCACTTGACGACCTGTAGTGCACCCGTAACATCTCGGCAGCGGTCTATTCCATCAACAGCTGTAAGGGAGGAGGACCTTGTGCAAGAGCAACAGCACCATGTCTTGGAAAGGTTTTGCGCGCTGACAGAAGAAACAAAAGGTGGTAAGTAAAATAGTTTTTATGCGATGTCCATTTCGCTGGTATTGAGCATTTGTGCAGTGGTAAAGTGTAGTGGTCAGAAAAATATTAATACCGTTAAACGAAGACATTATTGCTGGCGAGACCGCCCCCACACCCAAACGGCTTGTTTCACAAAATCGCAATATTGGTGTTAGTAGGGAGCTATTGCTATCGGTCTGTCCGTCCGTCTGTCCGTAAATTTTTTTGTCTGGGCGATATCTCAAAAACTATTTATCGGAGCTTCACGAAACTTTACAGGAAGAAAGTATATATAGTGTAAATGTGCAAAGACCCGTCCGCCGCTTCATCCGTTGCACCTTGTATGTTGTTTTTATCCGGGCGGTATTTCAAAAGAGTAACTGGACCACAGTGATGTAGCTGTTATTGGCTGAAGGCTCTGCATCTCCGATGCCTATGTTTATTATTATTCAAAATTCAGTTCGTTTCACTGCAACATGTTGATACACCAGAATGAAGAAAGTGTACTTGGTGTAATTAGGGAGCTATGATGGGTTGCAACCTTCCCTCTCCCCCCTCACCCCGCCCCTTTCTCAAAGAAAAAAAATAGATTGAACTCAGTTTCAGCGCTCACCACTTGGTGCCCTTAATCTGGAGTCTGCTGTGGTTTTTTTTTCAAAATTCAGTTCGTTTCACTGCAATATGTTGATACACCAGAATCAAAAATGTGTACTTGGTGTAATTAGGGGGCTACGATGGGTTGTAACCTTCCCTCTCCTCCCCCCTCACCCCGCCCCTTTCTCAAAGAAAAAAAATTAGATTGAACTCAGTTTCAGCGCTCATCACTTGGTGCCCTGAATCTGAAGTCTGCTGTGGTTTTTTTTTCAAAATTCAGTTCGTTTCACTGCAATATGTTGATACACCAGAATCAAAATGTGTACTTGGTGTAATTAGGGGGCTACGAAGGGTTCAACCTTCCCTCTCCCCCCTCACCGCGCCCCTGGGTTGCAACCTTCCCTCTCTCCCCCTCACCCCGCCCCTTTCTCAAAGAAAAAAAAATAGATTGAACTCAGTTTCAGCGCTCACCACTTGGTGCCCTTAATCTGGAGTCTGCTGTGGTTTTTTTTCAAAATTCAGTTCGTTTCACTGCAATATGTTGATACACCAGAATCAAAAATGTGCACTTGGTGTAATTAGGGGGCTACGATGGGTTGCAACCTTCCCTCTCCTCCCCCCTCACCCCGCCCCTTTCTCAAAGAAAAAACATTAGATTGAACTCAGTTTCAGCGCTCACCACTTGGTGCCCTTAATCTGGAGTCTGCTGTGGTTTTTTTTTCAAAATTCAGTTCGTTTCACTGCAATATGTTGATACACCAGAATGAAAAATGTGTACTTTGTGTAATTAGGGGCCTACGATGGGTTGCAACCTTCCCTCTCCCCCCTCACCCCGCCCCTGGGTTGCAACCTTCCCTCTCCCCCCTCCCCCCGCCCCTTTCTCAAAGAAAAAAAATTAGATTGAACTCAGTTTCAGCGCTCACCACTTGGTGCCCTTAATCTGGAGTCTGCTGTGGTTTTTTTTCAAAATTCAGTTCGTTTCACTGCAATATGTTGATACACCAGAATCAAAAATGTGCACTTGGTGTAATTAGGGGGCTACGATGGGTTGCAACCTTCCCTCTCCTCCCCCCCCTCACCGCGCCCCTTTCTCAAAGAAAAAAAATTAGATTGAACTCAGTTTCAGCGCTCACCACTTGGTGCCCTTAATCTGGAGTCTGCTGTGGTTTTTTTTCAAAATTCAGTTCGTTTCACTGCAATATGTTGATACACCAGAATCAAAAATGTGTACTTGGTGTAATTAGGGGGCTACGATGGGTTGCAACCTTCCCTCTCCCCCCTCACCCCGCCCCTGGGTTGCAACCTTCCCTCTCCCCCTCACCCCGCCCCTTTCTCAAAGAAAAAAAAATAGATTGAACTCAGTTTCAGCGCTCACCACTTGATGCCCTTAATCTGGAGTCTGCTGTGGTTTTTTTTTCAAAATTCAGTTCGTTTCACTGCAATATGTTGATACACCAGAATCAAAAATGTGCACTAGGTGTAATTAGGGGGCTACGATGGGTTGCAACCTTCCCTCTCCTCCCCCCTCACCCCGCCCCTTTCTCAAAGAAAAAAAATTAGATTGAACTCAGTTTCAGCGCTCACCACTTGGTGCCCTTAATCTGAAGTCTGCTGTGGTTTTTTTTTCGAAATTCGGTTCGTTTCACTGCAATATGTTGATACACCAGAATGAAAAATGTGTACTTGGTGTAATTAGGGGGCTACGATGGGTTGCAACCTTCCCTCTCCCCCCTCACCCCGCCCCTTTCTCAAAGAAAAAAAAGATAGATTGAACTCAGTTTCAGCACTCGCCACTTGGTGCCCTTAATCTGGAGTCTGCTGTGGTTTTTTTTTCTTCAAAATTCGGTTCGTTTCACTGCGACATGTTGATACACAACAATGTTTATTTTTTAACCAAAAAGTGCGATATGAGGTTTAGCAGTTGCAGTTAATGTTATTAACAAATTGAAGTAACCAGCTCATGATGCAAACATATGAGACGGGGTTACATTCGCTGTGGTATGGTAGTATTTTGTCCTACTTGTGTAAAAATGACTTGCTTTGCATTTGCCATTATTTCTTTGTCTGAATTTCAGTGCTATTTTAGATTAATATATTTATTGCAGAGGCGGGAAAAGATTGTGATCCTGAGGTGTTCGAGGTGTCCCTAAGAGAGGTCATTCCGTTAGAACCGAATGTTGAACAACACGTCTCAGATTCATCGGTATTAAGCTCTCCCGTACCAATGGCTCAGATAGAAAACAGTTCTCCCGTATCAGTGGCCCAGATAGGAAAGCCAAAGAGTTTCTCACTGCGAATTCGCCCTAAACAGAAAAAGCTACAGCCCCAGTCCGATGAAAGCTCTTCCGTCGATCGTGGCCATGATTCAGACTACGTACCCACTCCAAAAAAGAAAAGGCTCTCAGGAAAAAAACATAAATTTACTTCAAGTAGCAGTGATGAGGAGTCTGATGAAGCCCCTATCACATCAACTCCACGAAAGGCAGCGAAAGCAACGGTTCGCAGACCAGCAGTGAAAAGTAGCCAGAGATCAGGTGCAAAAGCAATGGTTCGCAGACCAGCAGTGAAAAGTAGCCAGAGATCAGGTGGCAAACACAGTCAATTGAAAGCCTCGTCGGCGCCAGAGAAAGACAAAAGAGGGAGACAGAAATATCCTAAGTCGGAGTTACAGCCCAAGTCCGTCAGAAGCTCTGGCCACGCTCATGATGGTGATTCAGACTACGTACCCACTACGAAAAAGAAAAGGTTACCAGGAAAATAACATACATTTACTACAAGTAGCAGTGAGTCTAATGAAACCCCTGTCACAACTCCAGGAAAAGCGGATAAAGCAACGGTTCGCAGATCAGTGAAAAGTAGCGAGATCTCAGGCGACGAACACGGTCAGATGGAGGACTCATCGGTACCTGTTGGAGAAAAAGACACAACAGAGGGACCGATGTTTAGTTCAAGTACCGACAGATCCGTAACTACGCCCGTCACATCGACCCCAATGAAATCACGTCGCAAGTCAGCGAAACGAACGGTTTCAACACCATCAGCTTTAAGAAGCGAAACCTCGGATACAGAACCAGCTACTGCAATTGAATCTTCAACGGTAGCAACTGCGGATAGTGATTTCGATCTACCAAGACTGGACCCAGCCAGTAAAAAAAAACATTGTTGTTTCTTCTGTCACAAATTGATTGCACGTGTAGCCGAACATTGCACAGGCGTCCAACGAAACGAAGACGAAATAAAGGTTATAAAAGAAATCAAAGACAAGCGTTGTCGTGCATTGGAATGGGATAGAATTCGAAAATTGGGAGATTATTGGTACAACAAACAGGCCAAAAAGAAAGGGTTGAAAGACTTAATTGTCAAATACCGAAACACCATGAGGAAGAGGGAGAGAGCGACTGAAGAAAAAGAGTACCTATTGTGTCCATACTGCAAGGCAATGATAAAGAAAGAAAACTTCGCACGTCATCAAAGGAGGGAATGTAAGCAAAATGCAGATCGACGGGAAAAAGGAGAGAAAATTGATACGCCCGAAAAAACTACGCGAAAACGACTTGTTCCTGAGGCAAGAGCTAAAATGATGCAAGTGGACACCCAGTCTGAAGCTGTTAAAAAGGCTTTGGCACGCATGCACCCGTGTCATACGACGGAGATCATAAAGAACGACAAGTTGCTGCTAGAACTGATGGAATTTTTATCCGATAAACATGGTCATATGTCGAAGGCGCAAAGTATGATAACACAACCCGTCATAGCTTTGGCAAAGTTACTTAAGCTGTGTCGCGAGAAATATCCCGATGTTTTCGTAAGCAGTGAAGACCTAGTCCACCCTGGCCACTACAGGCTAATGGAGAGCGTTATTAAAATGTCCCAGGACGAAGCACCAGCATCACAAGAAGAATTCAGCCATCCATCGGCGGTTATGAGATTAGGAGGAACTCTAAGAACCCTTGCAACCGAATACGAGATGCATTGCCTACGAAATGGAGACTACTCGAAAAACAAGATTGCCTCTGTGTTCCATTCTGTGCTCGATCGTTATTACACATGTTTGTCCAGGCGAGCTAACTTCCTGCTAAAGCGACGAAAATTTAACAAGAGAAAAATTCTGCCAGTGTTTCAAGACATTGACAAGTTCTTCCAACACATATCGAACAGAATGAAGGTACTTCATACGAAACCGGCGAAAGAAGACATCTATAGGGAAGTCGTGGTGTATACCCTCGCACAGGTGATAATGTTCAACAGAAAACGCAGTGGTGAGGTCGAAAGGTTGCTATTGAAGGATTTAACTGACGGTCTGAAAATTTCATCAGAGCCAGATCCCGAATATCTAGCGGGAATGCACGAATTCGAAAAGCAGTTGGCAAGCAAATTGATCAGGATTGAGTTCTTGGGGAAATGCTCTAGACGAATATCGGTGCTGTTAACAACCGAAATGCACGAAAACATCAAGCTGCTGCTGAAGCTACGCGAAAAGTACGTCCACAAGAACTCGGTTTATGTCTTTGCACGTCCTGGAAATTATAACACACCGATGGAGGGGCACGTCGCGGTAAAAAAGGTAGCAGTGGAAGCAGGCCTTACCGACTTGAACATTTTTAATTCAACAAACATGCGAAAACACCTTGCAACGATGTCGCAAGTGTTAAACTTGCCGCACGTAGAGCAGGACTTTTTGGCAAATTTCATGGGTCACGACATAAGGGTTCATAGGGACTACTACAGATTACCGGTCGACATTGTCGAAAAGAGTAAAGTGGCACAGGTCCTCATTGCCATAAACAGTGGGAAGCCAAGGGAACCATACCAACAAACGGGCTACGAAGCGTTGCCGAATGTGGAAATTGGCGAGGTGACTGCACAGGGTGGACCAACGGAAAGTAGGTTTATGTTGCACTTTACGTGCGAAATGTACTTCAAAATTTGTAAGAAAATTTGAAAAGTATAGTTAGCTGACTTTGTAACAGGGAGATGTTAAAAAACCCAAAAAATGTTTTAAGATGTGTGTATTTCAGTACGTTTATTTTCCTACTTTTTTTCGACCCCTTTCCCAGTATGTTTTACAGCTGAGAAGATTTGAAGTAACACACAGTCCAGTTTGGTGCGAAAATGACGTGTATATGTAATTGGGAGTTAATATGATACCCTATGCTGTTCGCAGGTGATGTTGAAGAATCAGACGGAGAGGGAGAAGTGGACGTCATAAGAGAGACGGAGCAACGACTGCTGGGTAAGAAACCTATTAATCGGATTTCGCTTGAATTGTGCGTAAACAGTCAGGAGTAAAGTTGTGTAAGATGATAAAGGGGTGATATTTGCAAGCCTATTTCATTAAACGTTTTTTTATTATTATTTTTTAAACATTGTTCAGAATGTAATTATCATTTACAAGGCTGTACAAAACATGAGACAGTAGTAATAAAATGTGTGACCTTTGAATTTCGCAGGTTTTTGGTACTGCTGCAACTCTGCCAATGTTATTTATAACAAAGTGGCATTTTTTTATGTTTTTACAGGCGATCAAGCAACTCGTCCCCACTTCAGTGAAGTTGAAGTGGCTCTCATGAAGACCATATTCAAGAAAGAATTACACCACAGAGGTAGTCTTCCAACGTTAGATGAAGTGGAGGATCGGATTCGAGACGAGGAAATGTTACTGGGTCGTTCTGTGAGAGAAATCTTCAATTTTCTGAAAGCGCAGAAGAAAAAAAGTACCAAAGCAAAAAAAACCACAAACAGCAGCTCCTTCCGCTCCTGCTCCACCGACCGCTGATGCTTTAGACGATACTTCAGGTACAAGCATACAAGCAAAAATATTAAAGAAAGACGTACTGCACATTTCGCATGGAGTGAGAGACTAAGAAAATTTTAGTGTAGATGAATATTTAAAATTGTTTTTAATTGTATGTTGTTGACCCTTCACTATGTATAATTAATTTCTCTTGCATATAAGCAAAAACATTGCATTTAGACGTGTTCATTTATGTTTTTCTTTCAGACGAGGTTGAATATGAAATTCCTTTGCCTGTCACCTCAGTATCATCACTTATGAAAAAGAAACGGAAGAAATCCGGTCACAGCCGCAGGTCAGAGAGTCCCAAGAAAACTAAAGGTAGGATTTAACAGAAAGCATTCGGTTCACATAAATTTTAGGTGGTACATTTCGCGTGGTTTTGTTAATAGCGTTGCGAAAACTATATTGAATGTAACGTTTGCTTTCGCAAGAATTGACAGCTCATTGCACTTAGATTTTATATTCTCGCCTTATCTTTTGCAATACTCGACACTTCAATGTAAACTCACAAATTTATTTTGCTAGATACACATGTTTTACACTTGTGCAAATTATTTTACAGGTTCGAGTAGGCCATGGACAACAGAGGAAAAAGAGGCGGTGCATAAACATTTCCAAGGCCACATTGACCGATACAAGCCGCCAACGATGAAAGAAATCAATTCTTGCCTTTCAGAGGAAAGTGATATTTTAGGACACAGGAACAAAGTTCAGTTGCGGGCATACCTTTCAAATTTGTACAAGAGAAATAGAAAGGCGGAAGAAGCTTCAGATCCGTTTAAAAAATAAGAAAATATTTCGGGGACATTTCGCTGTGATATCATGTTTGTGGTATTCTGTTTTGGTTTACACAAGTGCGGGGAGTTTTCTTTTTATCAGGTTTTCCATGCAGTTCACTGTTCTTGTACGAAGTGACTGACTTTTAATTTATGAACGTCACGGGTCTGGGTAGTACGGGCAATTTTCATGTAACGGGATCTCAAAACCTGCCAAATTTGCCGAGGCATTTAATAAGAAGTGTTTTGGTTCGTACATTTCGCATGGTTATGTGCGTTCGTGTATCAGTTTGAAAGTTTCAATGTGTTATTTGCATTTAATTTTTCTCGTATGAAGTGACCGACTGAAAATTTATGAAAGTGGCGGTGATGGGTAGTACTGGCAAGTTTCATGTGACAGAGTCACAAAAGCTGCCAAGTTTGCCGATGTGTTTAAAAAAGAAATACTTGCGTCGTAGATTTCGCGTGGTTGCACTACATTTCGTAACCCACTTAGGGGAACTTAGCAGTCTAAGTTTGCTGTTTAAGTTCAACTCCTACATAGTGGGAAATAGATTTTGGCAGGTGTTTGCTCACGCAAGCATTAATGCCAAAGACCATTTTGAGATTTTTGTCTGAACACAGTGTTGTATAGCTGTTGTTCTATTATCTTGAAATGGAACACCCCAGCAGAGACCGTAATAGTCTTCCTTTTGCAACAGAACTGACACAATATGACCCTAACGGGTTGCTAGTGTCGTTAAACCAATCAATCAATCAATCAATCAAACTACATTTCGCATGGTTGTGTATGAGCGTACATTTCGCTTGTCAGTTCGAAAGTTCTCTGTTCGGAGTGACCAATTTCAAAGTTTTTGAACGTTGTGAGATTGGGTAGTACGAGTAAATAATATGTGACAGAGTCTCAAAACTTGCAAATTTTGCTGATGTTTCTGTGAGTAAGAACATTTTGGTGTTCGCACATTTCGGATAGTTGTGTACGTACATTTCGCTTGTCAATTCGAAAGCTTTAACTGCGTTATTTGCAGTTCTTTTATTTTTTTTTACACCAAGTGACCGAATTAAGTACGTACAAAACCATGCGAAATGTGCAAACACCAAAATGTTCTAATTCACAGAAAGATCGGCAAAAATTTTTTTAATTTGTTTTTAGTTTCGCTGTCAGAAAGCGTACTTGTTAGAAATGAAAGTAAGGGAGGGGGGCTGTGCTGTGACGTTCAAGTCTTACCTTGGCACGGGGTTCGTGTGTGGGACTAACTGTGTAACTTGAGTGGGAAGGGAAAAATGTTGAAGACGCAAAGCGCACGGTAGCGAAGTAGAAAGGATAAATATACACTTCCTTCGTTGCTATTCATTGTATAACATGTTTTTAATGCTTATGTTTCTGTCCTTGCATTTTCTGGCGGAGAAACGTGATGTCTTCCATGGTGTTAGTAATGTCAGTGTTTTCATGGTAACACTGGACGTAGTGTTGTAAGTCGGCATCGGGGGCCATCGGTTGTGGCGTTATTACTTAAACTCGTGCGGTTGGTTTAAACAAAGCACTTGCTAGGTAGACAGGAAAAGGTGTATTGACAAACATCCTCATTTAATATTGGGGGTGGGTGGGTGGGATTGGTGGTAGGGGATTGTCGATTTATCAAGAGCTTTCAAAAATTACGGGGCAGGTTTTCTCGTTTTCCAATATTGAGTCAGGACATGTGTCTTTATGAAATCATGAGACCTTGTTACATACATGGTTGTGGACGTACATGTCGCATGTAATATTTTAGGAAACAGGGACAAAGTTCAGTTGCGGGCATACCTGTCAAATTTTTACAAGAAAAATAAAAAGGCGGATGAAGCTTCAGATCCGTTTTAAAAAAAAGACGCTATTTCGGGACCATTTCGCTGTGATGTCATATTTGTGGTATTCTGTTTTGGTTTACACAAGTGCGGGGAGTTTTCTTTGTATCACTTTCACATGCAGTTCACTGTTCTTATACCAAGTGACCGACTTTTAATTTATGAACGTCATGGGAATGGGTAGTACGGGCAATTTTCATGTAACGGGGTCTCAAAACCTGCCAAATTTGCCGAGGTATTTAAGAAGTGTTTTGGTTCGTACATTTCGCATGGTTATGTGCGTTCGCGTATCAGGTTTCAGTGTGTTATTTGCATTTGATTTTTCTCGTATAAAGTGACAGACTGTAAATTTATGAAAGTGGCGGTGATGGGTTGTACGGATAAGTTTCATGTGACAGGGTCAGAAAAGCTGCCAAGTTTGCCGATGTATTTAAAAAAGAAGTACTTGTGTCGTAGATTTCGCGTGGTTGCACTACATTTCGCATGGTTGTACATGTGTGCGTACATTTCGCTTGTCAGTTCGAAAGTATTAGCTGTGTTATTTGCAGTTCACTGCTCCTATAAGAAGTGACCGACTTTAAATTTATAAGCGTTGCGAGATGATGTAGTACGAGAAAATGATATGTGGCAGGGTCTCAAAACTTACACATTTTGCTGGTGTTTCTGTGAGTAAGAACATTTTGGTGTTCGCACATTTCACATGGTTGTGTACCTACATTTGGCTTGTCAATTCGAAAGCTTTAACTGCGTTAATTGCAGGTCACTTTTCTCACACCAAGTCACAGCCTTTGGTACATACAAAAACATTCGAAATGTGCGAATACCAAAATGTTCTAATTCACAGAAACATCGGCAAAATTTTTGAAGTTTGAGACCCTGTTACATACATGGTTGTGGACGTACATTTCGCATGTGATATTTTAGGACACAGGGACAAAGTTCAGTTGCGGGCATACCTTTCAAATTTTTACAAGAAAAATAAAAAGGCGGATGAAGCTTCAGATCCGTTTAAAAAAAAGAAACTGTTTTGGGGACATTTCGCTGTGATGTCATGTTTGTGGGATTCCGTTTTGGTTTACACAAGTGCGGGGAGTTTTTTTCCATGCAGTTCACTGTTCTTATACGAAGTGACCGACTTTTAATTTATGGAGGTCACGGGGCTGGGTAGTACGGGCAATTTTCATGTAACGGGGTCTCAAAACCTGCCAAATTTGCCGAGGTATTAAGAAGTGTTTTGGTTCGTACATTTCGCATGGTTATGTGCGTTCGCGTATCAGGTTTCAGTGTGTTATTTGCATTTGATTTTTCTCGTATAAAGTGACAGACTGTAAATTTATGAAAGTGGCGGTGATCGGTAGTACGGATAAGTTTCATGTGACAGGGTCAGAAAAGCTGCCAAGTTTGCCCATGTATTTAAAAAAGAAATACTTGCGTCGTAGATTTCGCGTGGTTACACTGCATTTCGCATGGCTGTGTATTAGCGTACATTTCGCTTGTCAGTTCGAAAGTTCTCTGTTCGGAGTGACCAATTTCAAAGTTTATGAACGTTGCGAGATTGGGTAGTACGAGTAAATAATATGTGACAGAGTCTCAAAACTTGCAAATTTTGCTGATATTTCTGTGAGTAAGAACATTTTTGTGTTCGCATATTTGGCATAGTTGTGTACGTACATTTATCTTGTCAGTTTGAAAGTTTTAATTGTGTTATTTGCAGTTCACTTTTCTCATACGAAGTCACCGACTTCAGTACGTACACAACCATGCAAAATGTGCGAACTCCAAAATGTGCTTATTTACAGAAACATCGGCAAAACTTTCAAAAGTTTGAGACCGTGTCACACACATGGTTGTTATACGTTCATTTCGCATGATTGTGTATAAACGTGCATTTCGCTTGTCAGCTCGAAAGTTTTACCTCTTATTTGCAGTTCACTGTTCTTATACGAAGTGACCGACTTTAAATTTATGAACGTCGCGAGAAGGGCGTACGCGCAAACGTGACAGGGTCTCAAAACTTGGAAATTTGCCGATGTTTCCGTGATTAAAAAATTTTGGTGTTCGCACATTTCGCATGGTTTTGTACGTACATTTCGCATGTCAGTTTGAAAGTTTTAATTGTGTTATTTTCAGTTCATTTTTCTGATACGAAGTCACCGACATTAACTTTATGAACGTCACGAGAGGGGTAGTACACCCAAGTTGTGTTGCAGGGTCTCTAAACTTGCAAATTTTGTGCATGGTTGTGTACGTACATTTCGCATGTTAGTTTGAAAGTCTGCTGTGTATTTTGTTTTCTTTAGGAAGCTTTTATGTGGTTTATATCTCATTGCCTCACGTTTTTTTCGGCCTATCATTAAATTTTAAGTAGTGTACATAACACTGAGCTTGAAAATAAGATAGAGTTGGTTATTTACACAAGACGGTTATATCAGTAAAGGATTTTGTTGTATTATTTTTCCTGTATTTTGGTTATATTTTAATAGAGTTTTGTTTTTAAACATTCATCTGTATAAATCTGTATTTTGTTTTTAAACAATTCATCTGTATAATATAAATCTATGTTTTTAAACATTCATCTGTTTTAATATCTTTTGTACTGCTCTTCAATATTTTGTAACTCTTCAATTAATGTTAAATAGTTTATGTATAGAAATGAAAGAAAATAAATATTACATTGGGATTATGGTGTAAATAAAAGAAAACAAACTCTACGCTTGTATGGCTTTTATTTAGTGTTTCCCTAATACTCTTTTACAGAAAGCACGTGGCCTTTCTTTATAAACAAAATCGGTTTGTTTACATTTTTACACAGTCTCGATTCACATCAAACTTATAGTTGCAGATATCAAAAAATGGTGTAAAATATGCAAATTATGTAAACAAAATATTCCGTTTCGCAGGGTTCATGCTTTGTTAAATTTCTCTTAATCTGTTGTCTTTTATATATTTACGCTTTCGGAATTGAATGTAAAAAAAATCTACCGAGATTTTCATATACAACTTATGTCTGAAAAGTCCCTAATAACGAAGTTAGATTTTTGGCGTACATTTCGCGAGTTGGAGAAGAAATCGCGATTCGTCGTTTGTTTCCCGACATACCTGTATATATATATATATATATATATATATATATATATATATATATATATATATATATATATATATATATATATATATATATATATATATATATGTGTGTGTGTGTGTGTGTGTGTGTGTGTGTCAGTCTGTTGTGAACAAAGTGTTGTGTGCAAGATATCTCGAGAACGAAACGTCGGATCAACTTCAAACTTGATCGAATTATTTCTTGGTAAGGTCGGACGGTTCTGTCAACTTTTGACGCATGTCACGTGATTAGGGCAAGCGTATGACGTCATTACGTAAAAATCTTGTGTGCAAAATTTCTCAGCCGCCGAACATCGGAGAAAGTTTAAACTTGGTGGGATTGTTGCTTGGTTGGTCCGAAAGACGCTGTAGATTTTTTTCGCGAGTAGAAGGAACGAATGCGGCGTATGACGTCATCACGTAAAATATGTATATATTATAAACAAGGTCTTGTGTGCAAAATATCTCGATAACGGAACGTTCTATCGACTTCAAATTTTATACCAGTATTCCTTGGGTCAGTCGGCGGGTTCTATCAATTTTTGGCGCATGTCAGGTGATTAAGGCAGGCGTATGACGTCATTACGTAAAAATCTTGTGTGCGAAATTTCTCAGCCGCTGAACATCGGAGAAAGTTTAAACTTAATGGGATTGTTGCTTTGTTGGTCCGAAAGACGCTGTAGATTTTTTACGCGAGTAGAAAGAACGAATGCGGCGTATGACGTCATCACGTAAAATATGTATATATTATAAACAAGGTCTTGTGTGCAAAATATCTCGATAACGGAAAGTCCTAACGACTTCAAATTTTATATATATATTCTTTGGGTTAGTCGGACGGTTCTGTCAACTTTTTAAGCATGTCACGTGATTAGGGCAGGTGTATGACGTCATTACGTAAAAATCTTATGTGCCAAATTTCTCAGCTGCTAAACATCGGAGAAAGTTGAAACTTGGTTGGATTGTTGCTTGGTTGGTCCGAAAGACTCTATAGAATTTTATCGCGAGTAGAACGAACGAGTGCGGCGTATGACGTCATCACGTAGAATATGTATATATTATAAACAAGGTCTTCTCGATAACGGAAAGTCCTATCGACTTGAAATTTTATATGAATATTCCTTGGGTCAGCCGGACTGTTCTGTCAAATTTTGGCGTGTCACGTGATTAGGGCCGGTGTATGACGTCATTGCGTAAAAATCTTGTGTGCGAAATTTCTCAGCTGCTGGACGCCGGAGAAAGCTGAAACTTGGTGGGATTATTGCTTGGTAGGTCCGAAAGAAACTTTAAATATTTTTCGCAAGTAGAACGAACGAAAGCGGCGTATGACGTCATCGCGTAAAATATGTATATTTTGAACCAGATCTTTTATGCGTGATATCTCGATAACGGAAAGTCATATCGACTTAAAATTTTATATGGATATTCCTTAGTTCAGTCAGACGACTGTTTCAACTTTTGACGGGTGAAAAGTTATCTGTTCTTAAACAAAAAATATCTCGACATCGGAAAGTCGGATCGACTTTAAATTTGATGTAGTTATTCCTCAGATAAGTCACACGGTTTTGTTAAACATTATTAAACTCGCATAGAAAATCAAGAAAGGTGCATAACGTCAACACCCCCCCCCCCCATCCCAGCCTCCCCATTTTTGGCTGCTTTGTTATTTATGCATGGGTGTTAACTGCGCTGGGGATTTCGGAAGATTTTCCGGAAGATTCTCTAGTGTTCCTGCATTCTTTAGAAAGCTTCAAAACAGTAACAGCATTATTGTCGGTCCATTGCTATTTGTTATTGCCTGAAATTGAGCTTTTTGTGCATTTCTCATCTATGGCTGTTACGTAACATGCCACTCAGTCAGGGGTCAGGGTCAGTTGCGGTGCATGATGGAGTCGTTATCTACGAGGTCATGGAATGCTATTGTCGTATTATAGCTCTAAGCAGCTCTAGCTATTGATTTTTTTTCGCCGCATACTCGATTAGGTTGCTAAGATGTGCTATATATAGGAGCCATGTTGTATCGATTAGCATTGTTTGCTGAAGCATTTTTCGCTATTAAATTGGGTCGTCCGATATCTTGTGTTATGAGGAGCAGCTCACCATTTTGCCAACGAAATGCCTCCCCCTTCTCCCACCGAGGTGCGTCATCTGATGCGCAGTTATGAAGAATGCATTCCTAGTGCTATTTGGCCGATGGGAATGTGCGAAGACAAGGTAGTCTGTCATGGCTATAACTACACTTAGGGTACAGACCGTTACCGTTGCCTTGGGTAAAAGGGTTAGAGTTGTGTTTATAGTCGGACCTACAGTAAATAGCTGGGAGGGGCGTGTGGAGGTTGATGGTTACCAAAAAAAAATCCCGACCGCCTTCAAGACCTGGATAAAAAGATGTAAAGTAAGAACCGTTTGTCGTGACCCCTTCAACTTTCAGGTAAAAAGACGTACGGTAAACCTGCCTGTCTTGCCCACCTTCCAGACCCGGATAAAAATGTAACGTGCAGTAAAACTGCTATAGTAACCAACTTCAGAGGGGCCTACAGTAAAACCCGTTTTAGCGACTACCTTCCAGACTCCGATGAAAAAAGATGCTCATTTATATCTGTTTCAGTGACCACCATCTGTTTGGTTTATTTTGAGTTTTTTACAATGAATGAAGGTTATGTTTGCAGAAATGAATATTTTTTTTTCAGTTTGGGGAGGGGGGGGGGTCATTGGTTTAGTCGGGGAGACATTTGTTTTTGTTCACAAAAACAAGAAACTAAGTAGGTATCGATTGAAAGTGTATAATATAAGCCTGCACTCTTACGTTTTGTGTGCACTGGCCGCTCTAGTTAATTTTTGCCCTTTTAACATCTAATGATAATTTTTGAAATTGAAATGTAATTACATATTAAATCAATGAAGATCGCATTAATTTCTATTTTCCTATCAATAATTGTAATTTAGGTGGCAAAACTTTATTTTTCAGATCAAAATATCAATTTTGCAAACTTAAAAAACCTTAAGGGAGGCACACATTTATATAAAATATAACGAATCGCCAATGAAATTTTGGGAGATGAAACACTGTACTATTGTTGTCAACAATAACAATAGAATTTTTGAGCTCAGTAATTGTTTTTTTTTTGTGAAGTTTGCGTGAGGAAGACGGATGTGAGCTGTGCGGACGCCGAGGAACTCTTGAGCATATCCTGTCAGCGTGTAGTGTGGCCTTGACTCAAGGAAGATATCGATGGAGACACCTCAGAGTGCTGGAGGGTGTGTCAAGACTTCTGGAACAGAGCATTAGTAAGAAGAGACCTAAACAACCGATGAAACAGTTTCATAGTGTTTGTAAAAGCTGGAAAAAGCGTTAAACCAAAAGGGGAGGGTATAACAGGACTACCATCGACAGCGAGGGACTAGCAGATGAATACAGGCGAAATTGGTGTTTCCCGAAGAAGTGACGGAAAACCAACCTACGACCGGGCATAGTGCTGTGGTCCAAAGAGTCCGAGCATATTGTGATGATCGAGTTAACAGTGCGCGTGGGAAGAGCGGACGGAAGGTGCGTACGAGAGGAAGAAGACCAAATATGACAATCTAAAAAGTGAATGTGAGAGAGCGGGATAAAGAGCATCGACACTGCCTATAGAAGTAGGGCGCAGAGGGTTTGTGGGAACATCCATCTGAACATGTGCAGTTTGATTGGAGTTCAGGAAAAGACTACAAAGCACTAATACGAACATGTGAAGAAACAGCCGAACGAACATCGAGCTGGCTATGGCTTAGACGAAATGAGAAGAGATGGTCACCACTTCTAACAAAGACAGAATTACCCAAATGAGAAAAAGCCCTTTTGTAATATTTCTGGTTTCATGAAACTGAGCCTGAATGAACTTGTTTCTGATACCCTGGCCGGGTCTCCAAAAAAGCACAAATAATCGCAGAAATCGCAAATAATCGCAAAGATCGCAAAAATCGCAAATATTTAGATCAATTGTTGCGGATTCTTAATACACAGATGCTATATTTTGTTGGAACTAAGGTTTCAGATTGACAAACTTCTTGCAACTGTGCTTACGCTTATGTACCTCTGCTACACCAATTCGTGTATCTGTGGACATAAACATTTATGGTTAGTAAATGGCCTTGTTTCTCACACCCTGGTCGGGTCACCAAAAATCGCAAAGAAAAAAGAAGGGTTTCAGCCAGTTAAAATATATATCTAGAAAGAAGAAAGAAATCGAATGACCGGTCGTGTATGTAAAAAATCAGGTTAAAATATTTACCTGGAATGCCAAGAAAGTATTGAAAAGGCCCTTTCAGGGGAAAGGTGTATTTCATACAGAAAATACTTCAAACATTTAATTCAAAATTCATAATTTCCCCTGCGTCAAATTGACGCTTTAACCCATCAACCTTATTTTGCGATGTAAAAAAAGTAGAATTTTGGCAAATGCCAGGTTACCGAAATTGTCGAAATTAAAAAAAAAACGTTTTGTCCCGGCCGCGTCTAATTTTTTAGAGAAAAAAAGTTATTTAATTATAACCAAAAAATAAGCATTTTTCACCTTTGACTCAAGGCATCCCCAATTTGCTATATATGTTTCTTATTGCGATTAAAGTTTGTACTTGTAAAAATATGGAATGCCATTTTAACATTTAATGCTTATTTTTGATATCAAAATATATTTAGAGACATCAATAAATCAATTTAGATCTCATTAATTTATATTTTGCTATAAATAATTAAATTTTAGATGGCAAAAATTTATTTTTGAGATTAAAAAATCAATTTTACAAACCTAAAAAATCTTACGGGAGACACACATTCACATAAAATATAACGAATCGTCAATTAAATTTTGGAGATGAAAATTTGAATTATTGAGATCAATGATAACAACATAATTTTTGATCTCAAGATTGGCTTCTTTTTTGTACGGTAAAAAATTAAAATAAAGATTCTGTATACAAGGGCAGTCATTATTTATTTACAGATGGGTGTTTCTGAATTTTTTATTTAAAAAAATAGACTGATATTTTGATATCGAGAATCAGTTTTTGAGATAAAAAAATCGTTTGCAGATTTCAAAATACAAATTAAAAATGTATCAGTCTGAAATAATGATATCTGAAATAAATTCTTGATATCAATATACAGAAAATCAATTAGTGAGCTCAGAATTAATATTTTGCTCTCAAATATTTCATTTTTGCTATCAAGCAATGAATTTTTGATCTCAACAAATCAATTTAGATATAGTTAAATCATTTTTGATATCAATAAATATTTCTTGATATCTCTAAATATTTATTGATGTCAAAAATAATTTTTTGAGATCAAGAATACATTTAGAGATATCAAGAATACAATAACAGATAACAAAAATGAATTCTTGATATCAAAATATGGATTTATTGAGATCAAAAATCAATTCTTGATATCCAAAAAATCAATTTTTGAGATCAAAAATTAATTCTTGATATCAATAATTCCCTAATAAATGTGAAAACGGCATTCCATATAAAAAGGTTTATTCTATTGTAACAATAAAACATATGACCTGTATTCTTGTAAAAACAAAATCAAGGTCATATAAAAGCAACTTAGTTGATGGTGTCTGCAGAATTCTGGACGATTTTAGTGTTATCTGAATATCTTGTTGTAGACAGAACCCATAGGCATTGAAATCAGAGTTCACAATCGATCCCCGATTTAACGGGCTCGGACTGAAGACCGCCGAAGATATCGAGCTCTGAACCGGAACTTCGGGCATTTTGGTTATTTTTTGCCCAATGTGAAGGACATTTTCAGTGCATGCATTTTGCTTGTGTTGTTCTGTTTTCACTCATTCATCGCTTAACTTTTAACAACTGTGGTTCATTTTTTTAACATCATGATTGTGACACCAATTGTTTAAGACACTGATTTCTTTAAAAACGTAAATAAAAAAAGAGAAAATGATGTTTTGTGAAGCAAAACTAAAATGACTATCATAGCGGAGAACATGATTGAGGGGATTGGGGGGGGGGGGCTGTATAGCGGGGCATGAAGGACAATTTCATAAAAACTGCGAGCTTTTAGAGAAATACGTTCTCAACTGACCATCGAAAACCGTGCTTTATATTTATTTTCTAACTGACCCACTGTCACAAATTTTGATATGTTCTCTTATCTTAAAAAAAAACAGTTTTACAACTGAAGGGGAAGATAAATATATAGCAAATGCATCCAATCAATTTTTTTCTGAGAAATATTACCTTGAGTTAATAATCGAAAAATGCTTATTTTTACCCATAATTGCATAACGCCTTCGACATGTTAATTTTGCGTTTGAAAACTAGACAAATTAAACAGCAGTGTATGTTTGGCCTAGCTTTATTTTAGAAAATATTGCAAATGAATAATTATACATAGAAGAAAGCAATATCATTACTAGATTCTGAACTGACAGACTGAGGGGCCTGCCGCCCATAATAACCGCATAAATCATAAACTTGTTAAATTACAAAATATATTCAATCAGCCAGTATCCTATATATGGAAAAAAGTACCTACCGGTATCTATGGTGACCGGAAGGAACTTTTTTGCAACTGCTTCCAAAGAATGCTAAACTGAACTGAAGCAAAATTCACATGTCTGACCTTTCAAACAAGAACAAATCTATAAATACATGGATCAGATATACTACATGGGAAAAGTAACAAAAGCGACTCCAAATAAAAAAGTGTTAACAATCATGATTTTAACACGAGTTAATGCAAACTTACCTGCCTGAGTTCAGGATTGGTAATCCCAAGACTTATCTACCTCGGAGTTCATTCAAGATCTTCATCTACCATTGATGTTTACAGAATACAGAACTATCCTACTCCAAAGTCGAAAGCTAATTGCTTCTAGCAATACATCAGATATTTGGTATTTGAAGCGTGATTGCAATTGAATGACTGATGATTGTGCCTCAAAAGAAGCAAATTACATCTAATACAAGTTCACACAATTTCAATAGAAAATTGAAAATTTACAGCTGTAGCAATTTCGTGCACATTTACATTTCAAAACGGATAGTAATTTCCTCGGTTGGGAGTTGGCACGGGTGGGAAATGGCGGATGGGAATTTATCGGTAGGCAGTTGGCGGGTGGCAGTTGTCCTGTTTCCCACTGAAGCGAAGTTATGAGGAGGCTGTTTAAAGCCAGTCTGTGTTCTGACTGGTCACATATTCTTGTCCTGTCAGTTTGCGCTTTCGAAGTGCTCATGCTCTGTAGAGGAAAATTGCTGCATCCAATGGGGACAAAACACAAAGTAACAAATAATGAAAATATGTTGAAATTTGTTTGTCTCTATCAGATGGGTCTATATAAGGGGTGAAACCTGTATAAGGATGGGGCAAATCAATCAGTGTCTATCTCAAAAAGACGTTTATATTTACTTCAAAGTGTGAATCGGCTTCTTCCTACCGTTAATAACTGGTCTCAGATTTGGTATAGTTCAGACGTTGAACGCTTCCTTCAACGAGTAAGTCTGGAAGGATTAGAGAACTTTCAGTAACAATCCCATGAAAGTATTTTGTTTCCCCTCATTAGTAAGTAGTACTCTATTTACGTAGGAATAAAGCCACACTTCTTCACCTTGATCGCACTCTATAATTATGGCATTACTGCCGTGCTGTCTTTTATCCTCTGTGCCACTCGTAACTGCTCGCATCACTATAGTGTTACTTTTCATCACATTAACAAGTGCGCTATATCCATAGTCACTATATACAGAGAGGGAGAAGAAGTAGATCCCGTGTTTCGGGCACACAAAAGACCCAGCTGTAATGTTGTAAGCGCCGCCAATATTGATAAGCACTTCATCGAAAATTACACGACCATTTGCATCGAGTCTTAAGATGACCACACTGGGGTATGCAGTAAAGCATACAATATCCCGCTGAGCTTCTGTTGCTTTCTCTAGCAAGTAAAATCTTGCCTTTAAATTCAGGTTTTCGGCCTGAACTCGTTGAAAAAGAGATTCTAGTTTGCTAAGACGTCTGTTTATGGAAATACACTGATCACAGTTGTTGGAGCCTACAGGGCTTTTTAACTGCGTGTTTTGGGCATATGCAAATACAAGTGAACTTGCAAAAGTGATCCACAAATACTTCATATTCATCCTCTGATGAAAACTTTAAAAGTAAAATAATTAGTCACTGAACGCAAAATGTGCTATTGCAGTCTATGAAAATCCTTGTTCGCTCACAATGCAAAATGGCTGGTTCGTCAACAAAAAAATATCATACACTTCACTTCTCCCGTTGCCATTGTTTTTTTAAAGTTATGCATCTTTCAGCGTTTTAGTCAAGTCTATAATGTTTGTGACAAAAGCGTGATTTATTTTAACGGTATTTGTATTTGTGAACCAATTGTTTCTACTGCAAAGAAATGAACATACCGAACTTCTTATAGTTGTAATTACGCATTTGAAAACGAAGAGATTGAGAAATACGTACCCGGAAGCAATAACATAAAGGTAACAAACAAATAGAACGAAGTTTGCAAGTGGGAATAAGTTCTTAGTTTTTTCTGGCAATTTCTCTTTTTTCCGTTTGTATGGTTTCCAAAAAAACTCTTCCTACAGCTTTTGTCAGAGTGAGGTGAAATTTGGTACAAGTGTAGACAGTCACGCAATTTTTTTTACCTCAACGGTCAAGGTCAAGGTCAAAGTTATTTTTTCCACAAAATGATTTCCAGAAAACTCCTCCTAGGGTTTTAGTCAGTGCAGTTTTATATATGGTACACTTATAGCCAATCATCAGGTTTCGGTGAAACCACGAATATTTTTTACCTCGACTTCAAGGACCAAGATCAAAGTGATGCCAACATATTTTTCGAAACACCTACTTATCACGAAAAGTTGACATAAAAAGTGCTCAAATCCTAGTTTGAATATATAAAACGTACTCAACAGGAAGTAACCTTCCATCCTGAACCTCGACCGTGAGGGTTAAGGTCAAAGGTCAAGAAGCTTGTTGTACCGTCAGGCCGACTTATCTCGAAAAAGGTGAGAGATAGAGCGATTATGAGCTCATTTTCGACCCATTGAGCCTAAACATGGTTACATGGGAGGTACCTCGGTGATCTTGACATTCTCGGTCACGTTCAAGGTCAAAAACCGAAAGTTGACCATTATCTCGAAAACAGTTAAAGACAGAGCAATTTTGAGCTTATTTTTGACCCTCTGAACCTAAGCAACGTTACACTACAACACGCACCAATTGAGTTATGGAAATAAAAATGATAAGAAGCCGTCAGCGTGCTCTAACCGCGTACAAAAACGACAAAGCCAATTGACATAAAACAATGGGCATAACTCCGAATTACTATGACGATGGCTTTGTCACGTAAAATTTTTCCTTTGCATTGCGCAAGTTGCTATGCGACACTCGTGTCGCAGGACAATACCATGAAAACTTTTCGAGCAAAATCTCGAGTTTTTGGCTTTTCCGCTATCTATGAATCGATTTTACTTGTTTGTGTTATAATGGGGATAGATCCTGGCGCAGTCGGGTTTTGTAAAGGGTTCGAGCACTTGTGGGAGGCCAATGAACTGACCGCTACTAGGTTCGTTCACAGGCCTTCCACGCGAGCTCGAATCCCATACAAAGCACTCAGCCCCATGATCTATCCCTATATTAGAGGTACCTCGGTGACCTTGACTTTCTCAGTCACAATCAAGGTAAAAAAATTACTATCTCGAAAAACTATTAGATATACAGCCATTTTGAGTTCTTTTTGACCCACTGTTCTGAAACAACGATAAAGAAGGGGTATTGCGTGACTTTGAGCTTCTCAGTCATACTTTAATACGAATAGTTTATTTAATTGGTTTCTGCAAGTAGGCCAATTCCGATGTCTAGCAGAATTCTGTCTAGTTTTCACTGTGGTTTTACTTCTTTGTCTGCCCTATAAAATCAACGAGCTATGATTTTTAATTAGGTTATTTTTCAACTTTGCAATAACCAAACTTGATATCCCGACATTTAGCAGAGGAGAATTTAGTTAAAATTTACATCAAAGACATTTAATAAATTTTATAATTGTCTGCAACTTCTTTTTTTTTATTACTGGGCAGAAGGCTGGATTTTAAGTTAATTTCATAGTTTGTTAGCTGGTTAAACAGTTTAGCCATCAAAACGTGAGGAAAAATGATTTTCAGGATGAACACAGGTTAGGGCCACCCCAAAAAATAAAATCACCTCACGAATAGGACCACTTCTCAGCAGTATTGGCCCAGATCCCTTCTGCTTTGGAGGACCCAACAAACAGGATTATCTTAGTTCAGTCCCAGTCTTAATCACTTTGAGGGAATCCGCTGTATTTAATTTTCCTCATGATGAATTACATTTGCTGAACTAAATATCAGATTTAAGAGATGCATTTCTGGTCAGTTCTGCATTAAAAATGTTGAAAAGCTAAGCAATTTCCAACGAATTGCAATTTGATGATTTTGCTTGGCCCAGAATACTGAACTTTCAAAGAATATAAATCTTCGCATATTGTTTCGAAGCGATGTTTATTAAAGCACTAAGGCGAAAGCGAATATGTGTTACCAACAAAGGGAATCACGTAGTGTTTGTAGGTTATGTGCGTGTGTCAGTCTGTTGTGAACAAAATGCTATTTGCAAGATATCTCGAGAACGAAAAAGTCGTTTCGACTTCAACTTTGATCTGTTTATTCCTTGTGTAGATATTTCTCAGCCGCTGAGGAAGTGAGGAAGTTGAAACTTGATGGAATTGTTGGTTGGTAGGTCCGAAAGATTTCTTGAAATGTAATTGCGAGCAGAGCTAATGAGTGCAACGTATCATGTAAAATAAGTGTATATTGTGAACAAGTTCTTGTGTGCAAAATAACTCGAGAACGGAAAGTCGTATTTTATATATGTATACCTTACTTAAGTTGGGCGGTTCTTTTAACTTTTGACGGGTGTAACAAAATTACAAAAGGCTCATAGCGTCATCACGTTAAAAATCTTATCAGAAGATTTCTCACACGATGACCATGCACGGGAGAAGTTGAAAAGGGGTTTGAATGCTGCTTGTAGGTCCAAAAGATTCTGTCAAATTTTGCCCGAAGTAGAACGAACGAAAACAACATATGACGTCATTGGGTAAAATATTTCGATAACAGAAGTTGGATCGACTTGATGTAGTTATTCCTTGGATCACTCGCTCGGCATTTGCTAAACATTAAAATTATATAAGGCGCTAATCGCGAAACAAGTGTTACGTGATATATTTTGCAGTCGCCGAATCTAATACTATCCCTCTCCCCCCTTCCCACTCCCGCTACCCTCCTCATCTTCCCCGTTTTGTCGGCTCTTTGGTTAACTAAGTATAGTTATTAATTACGCTTGGGATTTCAGCTTTTCCCGAAGATTTTTCAATGTTCCTGCATTTTTGGACAGACTTGAAAATAGTGGCAGCACAACATTCAATCCGTGGGCTATTTCTTACATTTCGTGCAATGGACCTTTTTATGTGTTACTCACCTACAGATATTAGATGTTTTCATTTGGTTGCCAGGCTATTTTATATGTTTGAGTAATTACGTAACAGTTCGCAATTTTTGCTGCACTTGGAAGTAATTTTGTTTTTTAAAGTGTATCATCTAATATCTTGTGTGATGACAAGCAGCTCATCATTTGACACCAAAATGCCCCCTGCCCACGCCAACTCTCGATCCCACCGAGGTGGACCATGTGTTGTATAGTTATGAAGAATACATTTCTACTGCTTTATGGCCAATGGGAATGTACGATGACAAGGTATACATTATGGCTATAACTAAACTTAGGGTACAGCCCCTTTACTGTAAGGTTAGGATTGCGTTTAGATTAGTATCCCATCTACATAATATGGCCGGATGACGGGAAGGAGGGTGGGGTTAAGGTTAGAAAAAATTATATCAATAATTTATTTCAGATATCATTATTTCAGCTTTTTTAATTATATTTTGACATTATTTCAGCTTTTTAAATTATATTTTGAAATCTGCAAATGATTTTTTCATCTCAAAAATTAATTTTTGATATAAAATATCAGTCTATTTTTCATATAAAAAGCACACATCCGTGAATAAAATAATGAATGGTCCTTGTATACAGAATGTTTCTTTAAATTTTTTACTGTACAAAAAAGAAGCAAATTCTTGAGCTCAGAAATTCTGTTGTTATTACTGATATCAATAACTGAAGTTTTCATCTCCAAAATTTAATTGACGATTGGTTAAATTTTATATAACAGTGTGTCTCCCTTATGATTTCTGAAGTTTGAAAAAATTGATTTTTTTTATCTCAAAAATAATTTTTGCTATGTAAAAGTCAATTATTGATAGCAAAATATAAATTAATGAGATCTACATTGATTTATTGACATCTTTAGTTATATTTTGATATCAAAAATAGGCATTAAATGTTAAAAGGGCATTTCGTAGCATCCAAATGTTTTTTTTTTGATGAAGTTGCAGATAGCTTGCAATGACTCAAATGTGGAAGTAATTCATTTTTTAATTACAAACTTGTTAAATTAGAAAATATATTCAATCAGCGAATATCAACTGAACTTATGGTGAGAGGCAGCTACGGATTTTTTCAACTCATTCCAAAGAATGGCAAACTGAAATGAAACTACATTCAAACATCCGACCTTTAATTATTATTATTATTATTATTATTATTATTATTATTATTATTATTATTATTATTATTATTACTCGATTTTTGTAACGCGCTTATTTGGAATACCCTCTAAGCGCTAACAATGATATAAAAACATTAAGCATAAATACCAATCGTTAAACTAAAAAGCAATATAACATCTAAAATTAGTAATACTTTATGACAACACATGGCTGTATGCCTTAACAAACAGTTTTGAGTTTGCATTTGAAAATACTGAGCGATTGCGCAGATTTAACGTTTTCAGGAAGGCTGTTCCATAAAACAGCCCCCATATGTTGGAATGAACGCTCCCCATATCGACATCTGGGTTTAGTTACTTCCAGATAGTTACTTGAACTAGACCTGAGAACACGGACTGGAGTGTACGGGGTGACAATATCCGCGAGATGTGAGGGCGCCAAGCCATTCATAGACTTGTACACAAAGGTCAAAGTCTTGAACTGGCATCTCTCTACAACTGGTAACCGGTGCAGTTGTATCAGGCTTGGGATTATGTGCTCTCTGCGGGGCACCCGTGTGATCACACGCGCTGCTGCATTCATGTTAAGCTGTAAACAATGAAACGAACACTGGGGCAATCCTGTGAACAAACTGTTACAATAGTCTATTCGCAATATTATCAAGGCATAGATTAAAATTTTAGCGGCTTCGAAAGTACGTAGATGCCTTATCTTTTTTATCCATCCAAGATACATGAAACAGACTTTGCGGAGATGCGTGATATGATGGTCGAAGCGGAGGTGGGACGCCATATAAACGCCCTGATTTTGCACTACAGGCACTGATGGTATTATATCCGCGTTTATTTGAAGCTGGTGTACTACAATATGCCTCAAATTCTGTTTCGACACGAAAGTGATGAACTCAGTTTTTTTCGCATCTTAACTTTAAGTCGATTTGCAAACATCCATTGAGAAATGCTGCATATCCCACTTTCCAAGCTCTGGTCGGCTTGTAATTGGGATTCTTCAGACTTTGGACTGCGTGACTTGCCAACTTGTGCATCGTGTGCATAGTAATGATATAAGAGCTGCAATATCCGTATCAGTTTAGCTAGAGGTGCAACATAGTGACTATAACGCTTGGGTCCCATCTGGGAGCCCCGGGGCAGAGAGCAATCGAGTGTGACTGATTCTGAGTATGATTTATTAATGCACACTCGAATCGATCTGTTTGTCAAAAACAACTCTAGCCATTTATATACTGTATCGGTGATATTGAACGTAGTGCGCAGTCGGTGTAGTAATATACCGTGGTCCACGGTGTCAAAAGCCGCGCTAAGGTCTAGCATACCGAGAAAAACAGCCCCGCCATTGTCCAACTTAGTCATGATATCATTGCACACTTTGAGCAAAGCGGTCTCCGTTGAATGCTTTGACTTGTAAGCTGACTGAAGAGGATCCGCATGATTGTTTCTCTCAATATGCTTGGCAATCTGCTTACTTGCAGCCTCCTCTATGACTTTCGAAATATATGCGAGGACACCGGTCGAAAATTTTTCAAGACTGGTTCTAACGACGGCTTCTTTATCAGGGGGCGCACAATTGCCTGCTTAAATACTTGAGGCATTTGAGCACTACTCATCGACTTATTGACGATGCTTGTAATCACTGGATAAAGTTCATCGATACACAACTTCAGCAACGACGTGGGGATAGGGTCAAGTTCACAAGTTTTCGATGCGGATTTCATAATGATGTTCTTTACATCATCTTGTGACAGCGCTGCGAAAGATTGCAAAGGCGGAAAATCACACGGAGTCCTTGAATCAAACGCAAAAGTCTCCTCCGAAATATGTCCAAAATTATCTCTGATCTTCTGAATTTTATCCGTGAAAAAGTCACAAAATTCGTCCTTGTCGTCGATCTGATCTGGCAAGGATTGTTTCACACTACGGTGCATGACTTTATCAATTTCTCAAAATAACTTTCCTTGGTCATTAGAATGACTATCTAATATTCCAAGAACGTGCGGTTGTTTTGACGCATTTAACTGACTTGAGTAGTTATTTTGTGCATCTCTAAAATTCTGCTCTAAAATAGGATTCTCCTTGGCTTTCCTCCATTTTCTTTCATGTGACCTTGAAACACGAAGTGCTGCTCTTGCCTTATCATCGAACCAAGGTTCGCGGCGTCGATTCTTTAACCGTCGTGTAATTTCCGGAGCATGCTCATCGAGCAGCTTGCCAAGCTCCAAATTATAGCTATCCACCAGGGTATCCAAATCCATTAAGTAATGATTTTGGAACACTTTAGTACACCTGCTATCTGCACGAAACGCCTCTATGTCTATATCCGATATTTTTCGAAGTCACTTTTCTTGCTTCTGCTTTGGGTATGTTAAACTTACAAGTAACGAGATGATTGTCTGAAATAAGATCACCAATACATATATCCGCAATGTGTAGTTTGACTTTGAAACCATATGATCTAGTAATCCACCTTTGAGATGAGTAGATTCAGATACATGTTGTATCATGTTGAAACTATCCAGAAGCTCGAGATGCTTCTTACATTCGCTTGAATTGCCCAGTATATTTATGTTCATGTCACCTGATATCAAAACAGGAGGTCCCGATAAACTGTACTCTAAGAGATCGGAAAACTCCGTGAGAAACATTGATGCTGATCCCGATGGTGGCCTATAGATCACTAGGAGTCTTACATTCTGAGTTGTACTACCAATCTCGATAATGCAATGCTCAAACGATTCAAACTGCATAAATGATATATTTTTAGCCTTCAGTTCCTCGGGTACTATGAAGCATGTACCGCCACCTGTGCCAGTCTTTCTATTTTCGTTGATAAGCTTGTATCCAGAAGGAATAATTTCATTCAGTTCATACTGAGAACTCTCTGTAAACCAGGTTTCTGTTATTGCCAAAACCTTAATTTTATCCTCATAAATAATATGTTTGATTCTATCTAGCTTATTAACCACCGATCTCGCGTTTATAACAGTGAATTTGACATTATCAGCCTTTCCATTTTCCAGTGACACATATGTGACATTACGAGATCTTTGAAAGTTATTTTTGGCTTAACTCTTTTTCAGTCACACGAACATGTGGTCTTGATTGAACATTCACTAAGTTATCTAAATGAACCTGGCTAAAACGAGATACATTCTGATTTTGTTTTGGAATCCTCTTCTTCTTTGAATACTAAGATTGTAAACCGAATGCTTGACACCTGGCGACAGAACATTGTTCTTGTATTTGCACATTGATCCTAACCTATATAACTCTTCCCTTGAATACGAATGGTTGATAATTGCATAACACATGTTTAGACCTATAACTAGTACTAGCCAGATAATAGACTACACTAACAACACCATGACTAACTATAGCATCCTAATACTGAAGTCCATTCAAGTGTACCTCAAATATGGCAAACTATTGTCTTTGATTCCATTACACAGCTAAAATATTCCTTAAAATCATTTTCTTCTAAAACTTTATATATCCAAACTTATCATTCAAAATAATTCGACTATGTATCAATTTTTAAAGCAAGAACTGGTCTAGGAAGATATGGATTGGATAAGAATAACTTATTGCACACAGACACTCAGCTTATTGTCTTTTATGCCAAGGGTTGTCTTACTCTTACTTTAACAATATTAGTAATATATCAACAGATTTCAATTTAACACCATTTACACACAAGCATTTTCGTCCTGTCTATAAAACCAAAAAGAGAGGAAATCTAAAATTTAACAAAGTTTCATGTTCAGTTAGAAAAGAACAAAACAAGAGATTTAAAATCAAAGCGTTTACAAGAATAAGGTTTTGATCAATTATATTAGTGTTTCTGCCCTAATTAGATCAATTGTAACCAAATAAACTGTCACGAATTCTTAAGATAAAGATGCAATATTTTTATCTCCTGGCGCACTACCATGGGTGGGGATATAGAAATGCTTCATGTCCGTCGGTCTGTCCGTCCGTAACCCTAAGGTACCGCATTTGTCCGGGACACTTTGATAACTTGCCTTGGTCGCACAGTTATGAAACTTCTCACATTCAGTGCTAAGGCGACCACACTGGGATATGCAGAAAATCATAAAACATCCTTTTGAGCTTCTGTAGCTTTCTCTAGCGATTAAAATCTTGCCTTTAAATTCAGATTTTCAGCCTGAAATTGTTGTAAAAGAGATTCATGTTGTTTAAACGATTGTTTATTTCAATACATGAATTACAGTTGCCAGAGTATGCATTTCTGTGCAACTGCGTGTTTTGAGTACCTGAAAATGCAATTAAACATGCATAAACGACACACAAATGCTTCATCTTTCATCAAATCATCCAAACTTTTTACCAAATTATCAGGACTTTTTATCGTGGCTCAATCATTCACTGCAATTCAACGCGCAATCACAATTCATGAACCGCCTTGTTGAAATAAAAGCCTGGATCTTCAATACAAACAAAATAGTCAACAAAACTGATTTTTTTTTGGTTTGACTTAATTCCCTTCCCCATATACCGATTTTTTAACAATTTTTTATTAACTTATCTTTCGGCTTTACAGTAGAGAACCTGGTACCCCAACATTTGAACCATAGGGGGTAATTGACAACTATGACAATTAGTCGAAATTTGTAATTGTCGGTGGGTTGTTTTTGTATTATTGTGGACCGAAGGCAAAATAGTTTTGCTAAATTCTATTGTTCGCCAAGCAGTTAGGCAGTTAATTCATCAGTAACGTGCGTACGCTGTCATTGAATTACAGTATAATCCAAGGATACGACCATCCAAAAATGGACCTACTTCACCACTTCCCAACACTTTCTTCTAGATGTCTACCAGATAGGCCCACTCTTCAAATCAGTCTATCTTTGTGCATTCCATAGGTAGTCCTTTTGCTGGGTTACCCTATTTAATTGTCCTTACTTTGAATTGCATTTGCCAAACTAAATCTCGGTTTTCCGAAATGTTTTTTTATAATCCATTGATCCTTCAAGCTTTTAAGATGATATTGGAAACTAGAACTTTATTTCGCTAGCGAAATGTTAAACGCTTGACAAAAATTAAAACGCAAAAATACTTCCTTCAATGGGTTATTTCTTGAATAATATATTGCAAACAACACAGCATGATTACCTCTTATAAGTCGAGTAGTGTTTGGTTTTTGTTGGCTTAAGGTTTTATTGACTGAGCAGGCATACGCCGTGTTACCTATTTACGCAGTGAGAGCTCGCACATAGCTCAGCAACTGTGTTCTGCGATGTACGTTAAATGCGCTGCATTAACTTGCAAAAATACACTCTTTTCACATGGTGTTTTAACAAAGAAAACGAAATCGAAGACGAAAATAAAAAGTGACATGCACATGTTCAGATCAAGCTCTTCATAAGTCTCAAGTTTCATGGTCCTAGGGCCCATAGTATCAGAGAAGAAGAAGACAAAAAATCAGAAAAACAGTCAAGAAGAAAAAAAAAGGACGAACGGCTGCTCGAACTAATTCATATAACTCTTGCAAGCCAAAGGCTTGTCAAGTGTTAAATATACACAGTTTTATCATTCCCCGAATTACAATTCACAGATATAACTAGAAGCTAATTGCCCGAGCGAAATTCTCTCACATGGTATATTGGGGTACATTGGGAAACTTAAATATAGTGTGTTATGTCCTTTGGGATGAAAATTCGCTCAGAATCGCTCTATCTCTAACCGTTTTCGAAAAATTGGCCAACTTCCGGTTTAAACGTCGATGGTCACCTGACCGGGTCGCCATCGCCGAGATACGTGTTTATGCAATTGTGCTAAACCTGAGGTATCGAAAATTCCCTCAGAATCGCTCTATCTCTAACCGTTTTCGAGATATTGGCCAACTTCCGGTTTCGACGCCGATCATCATCCGACCGGGTCGCGCTTGCCGAGATACTTATTTATATAATGTGTTATGCCCTTTGGGTCGAAAATTCGCTAAGAATCGCTCTATCTCTAATCGTTTTCGAGATATTGGCAAACTTCCTGGTTTCGACGTCGATCGTCACCCGATCGGATCGCGCTCGCTAAGATACCCTTTTATACAAATGCTTTAAATCCGAAGGGTCGAAAATTTGCTCAGAATCGCTCTATCTCTAATCGTTTTCGAGATATTGGCGAACTTCCGGTTTCGACGTCGGTCGTCTTCCGACCGGGTCGCGCTCGTATAGGTTATATCTTTCTAATAGACTTTTCGCCCTGAGGGGTCGAAAATTCTGTCAGAAACGCTCTATCTCTAACCGTTTTCGAGATGTTGCTATGTTTAACTTTGACCTTGAATTTTACATTGGAAACAATGCTCAAGGTCATTGAAATTCACCGCAGTTCACGTTAGTCTGTGTATGTGTGCCAAGTTTCAACTTTTTGCGCCTATTTCGGAGGAGAAACGCGAACAAGAATTTGGGCGAAATTGACCTTTGACCTTGAAGACAATGCTTAAGGTCACTGAAAATCGACTCAGATCCAGTTCACGTTGGTCTACGTGCGTGTGCTAAGTTTCAGCTTTCTACCCCTAGCGGTTTCGGACGAGAAGCGCGAACAAGATTTTGGCGGAAAACTAAGAAAAAAAAACAAAAAACAAAAAAAAATAGGTGAAGAATTCTAAGCATTTCAACCTCATGCGATATCTTTGATACCATGTGAGAATTAATATAAAGTTCTAAGGTTGTAATAATCTTTCATTGTTTTTTTTTCTCAGAAATTCAGGTATCAATCAAAGCCGTTGAATAACATATTCGTCTGACTGTAATTGTTAAAGTTTCCTTAAGAAGCCATATATCAATTGTTACATTATACCATTTGCTAAATTTCATTTTCAGCAATAAAAAGCCTACCAGGCAATTATAAATTTCGGCTAAATTTATCAGATACAAATTTCCATTAAATGTTATGTCCTCACGCTCCAAAATGTTCCAGATGATTTTTTAAAACAAACACACACAGATATATACACGTCTAAATCACAACTATGCCTTTGTTTGATTGTGATTCGTCACGACTGTAGATCAATGTCTTTTATAGTACTTTGAATAGATGTTAGATAAAACGTAATTTAGACGTTGTTGTAAGTATAAGCAATACCTCTCTTTCTCCGGCAGCTGATCAACATCTTTGCGGCAAGGTGGGAGAGACGTCAGAAAATAAATGTTTTACGGACATCGAATAAAAGAAGTGTTGATATGGGGTTTAACAAAACAACAATATCATCGTATCATCTGTTACTGGAAATACCAGCCAATCGAAATCGACCATGATGACGTAAGATATTGGAATTTCAGAAGCCCGTTTCAGGAGAGAGTCAGGTGAGAGGCTTAACTTTGGATTGTGACTGAAAGCACTTTAACTAAATCTGTTTGCAGCAGAACCCTTTTGAAAAACTGGATCCCTAAAGCTTTCGAAGGCCAATTTTTTTAGGACTGCAAACAAAGGTGATTTGCAAAGAAAAGATCGCCTGAAGAACATTCTTCCATAATTTAAAAGAATTGCACTCAAACTGCAGGGAATAACGTATTTTGGAAAATTGGTCAACAAAATAATATTTGAAAAAGCTGCCATTTGACCAGTTTTTGACGAATTGCGGAAAAGTCATTTCCAGTTAGAACACCTGGTAGATACGAATGCAAAATTTGAAAATTTAGGCAAATAGTATTTTAAGTAAAAATTTGCGTACGTACATTGGTACATAGAGGTGAAGGATGTCCCCACTGCTGTGATAAAACCAGCCAAACAAAGTTGGATGGTTTCTCTCTCTCTCTCACACACACCCACACACACATGAATTCTGTCGCCCCATCTTTCCCACCCAATGTGTGGGGCCTGTTTTCTTTTCTTTCATTCTTTTTTTTTAAGGGAGGGGGGGGGGGGGAGTGAAAAGCCGAGATGGTCAAACATATCCATTTTTAGGTCCATAACCTGATCATCCTGCACATCTCCAGTTTGAAATATGCAAAAAGAATTAGACAAAAGGCAAAAAGCACTTATGCGTGAGGAACTCCCATAACAGGAGATGATTATTTACTTCAAAACCATAATGACAAATTTATGGAAAACACTGCAGCCAAATTTCTGCTCATAGTGAATATTTTAAGATGGATGGCAGGAAGACCAATGGGCGTTAATTTAAATTCTGCGGTAGGTGATCTATCCGATCGCAGTGCTTTAGCTGAAGTGATCAGAGCAAAAGCCAGCCCCCTGCTTACAACACCAAACTGGATTCGGGCTTGGTCAATTGGATTGGAATTTCAATATTGTCAACACTGTGGGGCAGAACGATCATACAATATGGTAATAGTCAATTTTTTTAGCGGGCAGCACTTGAATTCATGTTACGCTTTTTCACTGGTCTTTGCTTATCAAACGTTATCTATACCAATACGTATTATATTCCGAACAAAAATTCATATATTGATACTAGGCAAAATGCATTATTTTGTATAGGTCCAATGAATTTATTGTTCTGTAAGTGAAAACCAGTTAATAAACATTTCATTTTCATAGTGAGAATGCTTAAGATGAATTTTTAAAAGGCAGTAATACATGTACAATGCCAAATTTCTTTTTCACGAATTCAAGTTCTACAGTGGTTAATGCTTAACACCAGTGCCCCATGTTGTCACATGAAAAGTCGCAAAAGGCATTGAGCGGCTATGCCTTAAAATTCATTGTGACGTAACATTCAAGGGTTCGCATTTAGTTGGTCTGGTAATCCACTTCAAATCAGTCAAACGGAACTCTTCATAGGGGTGTTTGTTTTTATGTGTCACGTACTTGATGTTTTTCATTCTGCAAGATTGAAGCGGAGAAAATTGATTTAAAATATCTCTTATGAAAAAAAACCCGTCCCGAAACTCAAATAAGAAGTATTATGAGTGAGAATGAACAGATCTGTATTATAAAGAATGAGAATGCAGTGCTGCCACGCCAAATATTTCAAAAAAGGTTCCAAAATTGCTTAAAAAAGGTTCATTAATGGCTAAAAAAACATAAAGAGGTTTCTGTATACTTATTTTCCAGAAAATATACACGATAATGTGCAACGTAATGCGCCCTTAATAACGTCAAACATACCTTTTCAATTGACATAAATCTCTTACTGTTACGTACTGCTGTGAAATTACTCACTCTGTTTCTTTGCCAGTGGTTCTGTCGCTTCTACTTAGAAGAAAGGGGTACAACTGAGTTAGGCAGACAAAATGGTAAACGCCTAAGAGTGTTCATAAAATAGGACTGAACATCAGGTTTAGTGACAGGTTAGAATGACAGCACTGAGAATGCGCAGATTGGTATTAAAGGGAGTGAGAATGAGCAGATTCGTATTATAAGGAGTGAGAATGAGCAGATTCGTATTATAAGGAGTGAGAATGAGCAGATTGGTATTATAAGGAGTGGGAATGGGCAGATTGGTATCATAAGGAGTGAGAATGAGCAGATTGGTATTATGAGTGAGAATAAGCAGATTGGTATTATAAGGAGTGAGAATGAGCAGATTGGTACTATAAGGAGTGAGAATAAGCAGATTAGTATTATAAGGAGTGAGAATGAGCAGACTGGTATTATAAAGAGTGAGAATAAGCAGATTGGTATTATAAGGAGTGAGAATGAGCAGATTGGTATTATAAGGAGTGAGAATGAGCAGATTGGTATTATAAGGAGTGAGAATGAGCAGATTGGTATTATAAAGAGTGAGAATAAGCAGATTGGTATTATAAGGAGTGAGAATGAGCAGATTTGTATTATAAGGAGTGAGGATAAGCAGATTGGTATTATGAGTGAGAATGAGCAGATTGGTTTTATAAGGAGTGAGAATGAACAGACTGGCATTATAATTATCAGTGAGAATAGGGCAGATTAGTATTATGAGGAGTGAGAATAAGCAGATTGGTATTATAAGGAGTGAGAATGAGCAGATTAGTATTATAAGGAGTGAGAATGAGCAGACTGGTATTATAAAGAGTGAGAATAAGCAGATTAGTATTATAAGGAGTGAGAATGAGCAGATTGGTATTATAAGGAGTGAGAATGAGCAGATTGGTATTATAAGGAGTGAGAATGAGCAGATTGGTATTATAAGGAGTGAGAATAAGCAGATTGGTATTATAAGGAGTGAGAATGAGCAGATTGGTATTATAAGGAGTGAGGATAAGCAGATTGGTATTATGAGTGAGAATGAGCAGATTGGTATTATAAGGAGTGAGAATGAACAGACTGGCATTATAATTATCAGTGAGAATAGGGCAGATTAGGATTATGAGGAGTGAGAATGAGCAGATTGGTATTATAAGGAGTGTGAATGAGCAGATTAGTATTATAAGGAGTGAGAATGAGCAGATAAGTATTATAAGGAGTGAGAATGAGCAGATTAGTATTATAACGAGTGAGAATGAGTAGATTAGTATTAGAAGGAGTGAGAATGAGCAGATTAGTATTATAAGGATTGAGAATGAGCAGATTAGTATTATAAGGAGTGAGAATGAGCAGATTAGTATTATAACGAGTGAGAATGAGCAGATTAGTATTATAAGGAGTGAGAATGAGCAGATAAGTATTATAAGGAGTGAGAATGAGCAGATTAGTATTATAACGAGTGAGAATGAGCAGATTAGTATTATAAGGATTGAGAATGAGCAGATTAGTATTATAAGGAGTGAGAATGAGCAGATTGGTTCCTTGATCGACTAAAAGACGCGGAGAACCGATCACACCGCTCCTGGACAAAAGTAATTTTTGCACAGCAGGCGCCACCCGCGGAAAAAAAGATAAAGCAGAACAAAGCGTCCCGTGGACTCGTCGTTAGCAAAGAATAAGAGCGTCAACATCGGGATTGTGGAGGAGGAATTTCAGTACTAGACAACAAAGTTAGCACACCCTAACAACGGAAACGCATTTTAAAAGACCAAGCACTTTTCATGGATATTTATTTTATGAGTTGAAGCCTTCAGATCACAAAACATACACTTACACAATAAAATCTCCGGAAATCAAAGTATCGTTCCTGGGACACGATAACGACAATGTGGATAACGAAGACAGAGCGTTAGAATATTTACACGTGGAACCACTAACCTAGTGTACATATTTAGGCATTGCTAAGTCAAACACTACATTATTTATTAACAAATTTATCTTAACAGCTGAAGATGAAAACAAAGGTACTCTTGAAGGATTAACAGAGGCGGCGTCTCCTGCTTTATTATCAATTAATACCAATTGCCCTAATTAAATCTCCAGAGTTTTATGTATAGTTGTACATCACGACTCCTGCACGGGTAACGACTGCGCATGCTGTAACAGCCGATCGCAGTATTTAGTGGTGCGGTGTTTATGCTTCACTAACTCCACCTCACGTATGCACATTCCGGGGGCTATTCCAGCAGCCGTCATCAGTACCTCTACAAATAACATTGTATAATGTTGGAAGCCATATCACCACCTGGTTATCGCTATACAATAAACATTTGTTTGTATCTCATTGGTCCCATCAGATGAATATTAAGATCCAACAAATCTCACCTTATGTTTTTAAAATTCTTGAACTTGTAACACCCATGTTCTTTTCTATTAAATTTTTTATTCTTTTTTATACAATATCTCAAAGTAGAGACTTTTAAAATAGTGTCTTCAATGGAACCTGAAGCTTTTTGTAAAATAAAAAAGAATTTTGATTTGTTACATTAAATTCCGCAAAACACCCCCGCCCCCTACCCCCCCACCCCGTATTTGTTGATTCTCCCTGGCACATACCCAGCACGGCTTCTTGGATGCGCTGCTCTGGATCGTCGAGGTGGATCAACAAGCCCTTGTAGAGCGCCTCCAGGTGCGCGCTGTACAAGCTCACGTTGTAGTCACTCTGGAATGACATCATACAGATATCATATAACACACAGGGGCAGTGCGCAGGATAATGAACACTGTCAAATGTTGCCAAATGCCCAGCAAATAAAAAAGTGGGGGGGGGGGGGGGGGGGGAGGAACAGGAATGCATGGAGAGACGCCCGCTACAGAATACTCTCCTAGGACCGTATGCCATGATAGTAGCGGGTTGCGTTCTACATCTGTGACTTTACAAATTGGCTATGAAACTTAAGAGCAATTGTTGCACTATTCTTTTTTTCTGCAGCAAAACTGACGGATTCAAAGTTTGAGGATCAACACATCACATCTAGAACGTGTTCACTTTACTCATAACTTGGTTTGCTTTAGCTGACTAATTACTCCACGGAACTAATTCTAGGTCTTACTTCAAAACTTCCCAAATACGCTATGAAAGTCTTGCACATAGCAACGCGTATGTCGTCGCAACTGTCGTCCAGGCGCTTCAGCAAGTCTGGATACATGTTATGCAGCTTGTCTTGATCCAGGCGGCTGCCAAGGAGACGGAACACGTGACCGAGGACGCGACACGTCACCAGGCGAGTGCTCTTGTTGTCGTCCTCCATCGTAGAGCGCATCTGAGTGAGCATCTCATCCGAAACCTCCAGGAGCTGCCCGTGTGAGCGATCGAAAACAAATCAAACACAAACCATCAGGTTACAGAATAACTGCTCCACACTCGGCGTCAGGGTTACTGGTTACGCTTTGATTTTAAAAACTGGTGCAAAAGAAACTACGTTCGAATGAAAGCAATGAAAATTTCAATATTTAATAAAGAAACATCGAGTTTTTCGTCAACTCATTTGCACTAGATCATATTCACTGGCTCAGCTGTAAGAAGTGACCGTGACCTCTGTGCCTTTGTAGTCGAGTATTTTGAATTCACCTTGTCGGCGCTGAGAAGAGAGCTCTGGATGAGCGCCCACAGGCACGACACAGCCGTGGTGCGGATAGCCCCCGCCGTGCGGCCCGCCCGCCACACGCAGTTAGGCAGAATCATGTCACGCACCACTAACACAGAAAACTCCCCGAACCTAAGACAGTAATACCACAAAAAAGAAATCCTATAAAGTTAACTGCGGCAACATTCATCTCTATTAAGTGTGCTTCATGCAAGCAACTTGATCTTCGACATTTGATTCTGTTTTATTTATTTGGAAGTAAATATCTAGTACGATAGATCACGGCTTGTTTCAGTCGATAACAGTTACTATCAAATTTAGCTTTCCACCACTCAACCTCTCCAGACAAAGTATAACTTATTTAATCTCTACTGCGCTACCGTGGTATATTTGAAAACACAGAATCAATGATACTATTTCACCTTTGACGCGAGTCGACTGTTTGTGGCGCGTTCATCATGAGCCGAGACAAGAGCGTGAAGAATTTGAGCCTGACTTCTGGATCTTTCTCAGGATTCAGATTGGCCACTAACATGGGTATCACCTCCTCCAGCAGATCCCCCACAACAGGACCTAAAAGAAATATGCCGGTTTTTTTTCTCTTCGTCCAATCAACGTTTGTCACACATGTACGCAGCCGTAAAATGATCAATAGTATTAGTCTAAGACTTCCCCATTTGTTCACGGTAAAAAATCTCCCATCAGATTTGAACAATGTTTTTTTTTTCTCAAAATATTGCAAAAACGACCGTCCTTATTTTAACAGTAATATATGAGTCAAGGTAAAGCAATGCACAAAACCTGCAGTTATTTCAAGCACACAGTCCCGCTATAAGACACCATAATGACATGCACCATCTAGCGCCCATACACTATGAACAGGAAGTTTTCAAACAATTCCTACCTGATTCCATAAGTAACGTGTCAAAGACGAGTCTTTCGACGGAGTGCTGCGTCCAGTGGGCATAGCCCTCCTGCAGGTTGTTGATGACGCCGCGCGTGTGCATCGCATACAGCTCCTGCCGCCCTCCCAGCTCGTGGCACGCCGTTAGCTTGTCCAGTACCTCGTACGTCTGAGGAACAAGACCAGGCCACAAGTTAAACACGTATTTGTGAAACACAAGCAGGCCCCAACCGCCCCCCCCCCCCCCAAATTCATTGGGGTATAAAGCGATGACGGACAGACGGCAAGACGGACGGACACACCAAACCTATAGGCCCCAATCCGAAGGGTTGGGGCCTAATAAAGTACAGAGTCACCATTGATATCCCGGAAATCAACAATCTCAACGTCTCGGGCTCAAAATAAACTCGCCCTCCACCCTCATCTCGGCCTCAAGACGACTCAGCCATAGTCAAATTGGCCTCAGTCAAGTCGACCTAGGCAAATATATAAGCTGTCTTATAACTATAACGCTATTCTGTTTTTTTTTTTTTTTTTTTTACTGTTCTTTAATATTTTTTGAAAAATTCACTGGATTTCATCGATAACTAAATTTCCTTAACTAATTTCTTCAAAACAAAGTTTATCACTTTTCATGCCAGACTAGCATAAACATATACCTGCTGAATTTCCTGATGAGTTCAAGTCGATTGATAAACCAATTCTGATTTTAGTCAAATACGAAGCGCCAGACTTACATTGTCCCTAATGACGTCACTTCTATACTGGGCGAGGACAGTGATAAGGACCGTAAACAGCTGCAGGCCGACGTCACGACAGTCGGCGCCGCACACACGAACCAGACCGTCTATGCTTTGCAGTAACTGGTTTTGCAGCCGACTCTGTCGAACATACATCCAGCAACAGATTGTTTCACCGGTACACGCCTGTGCTCATCCCCCCCCCCCCCCCCCCGCCGCACACTGGTGATGTCATTTAAGGCCCTAATCCTGCTTTGCAGCCGACTCTGTCAAACACACATTCAGCTAGAGATACGCTTGCTTAACTTTAACGCAGTTCTTCGAACTTTGAAGTCAGCAAGGGCGACCGGGTCACATTTGAACACTAGTGAAGAAGAATGGAACAAAGTCTGTAGCAGAAAGGCAGAAGGAGGCAATATATAAATGGTATCACCGGTATCCCCCCCCCCCATACATTGGTGACGTCATTTATGGCCTTCCTGTTGCTTTTCAGCTACAAGCTTTGTCCCACTCCACCCTAGTGTTCCAATGTACCCCGAACTCCAGTATGGTGATTGTCAAAATGTCTTGAAAAGGGAGAGGGTGTGGGGGGAGGGGAGGGGGGTATTAAAGTAAAGAAGGAAGAATAAAAAATCAAAAACAAATGCTATCAAGCAGTTATAAAGAAAACATTTGTGTGAGAGAAAAAAAAACAACCTCTGCAATGCGGCATATGTCGGGATCTACGAGTATGCTGATGATGTCGTGCAAATAAGGCTTGAGACTAGCCCTCTCCGAACCTCGCAACACCGCCGCTAGGAGCATGAGGGAGCCCGGTGATTGCGCTAGCTTGATGTGCTTCAGAACCATCTTGACCCAGACTTCAGGCGAGACGAAATAGCCGATCAGTTCGGCACTCTTGTTGACCTTAAAGTACACGGAAAACAGAAATTGTCTTTTATCATTCACATATTCTGTTGCATATTTATAAATGTAATTAAAATTATTCAGAGAAATGTCCACCCGGAACTGATTTTCAAAAGCACAAGCCAGGCTGGTGACCCCTGGTCTACTTTCTACACACTCTGAAAATGGACCGTTAGGATATTCTATTTTACAAATACAAGGAGTATATTTTTCAACATTTAAGATCAAATACCGAAAATGCGATATCGATCGATTACTGCAATTAATTTCTCCCATTTAGTTTCACTGATAATCCATACAAGGCAGTTGTGGAAACTGCACTTAAATAATCCAAGACATGACACAAGGTAAATTGTTTCGTTGTACGCTATTCAATTAGTTTTGCGGCAGTACAACAACGGGGAAAGGAACAGCATTTTGGGAAATTAGAAATTGTAATTTATGAAAACACGTTTAAAATTGATTCAAGCACAATCCATCCCGCACCGAAGTATAAATTTTCATTTGCAACTATTTCTTGGCCAAATTTTGTCCCACAATACACCTAACACTGCAGTCCGTTTTCAAAATGGCTATAAAAAGGGCGAAAAGCTCGGTGAGATTGTCAATTTCTCAGGGAATCATTTGATAAGCATTTAAAAAACCTACATCTTTTGTCGCGTTTTCATTTCGACCTTTTGTCGCTAGACCTTTTGTCTGGACGCCCTCAAGATTTATCAGGGTTGGCAGGTATCTGCCAAGGTGAAAAAAGAACCACTGAAAAAAACCTAGTTTAAACCCTCCGGAAACAATAGTGTTTTCTTGTCCAAAAGCGGACAAAACGGCAAGAAACTCTGAGCCTATCTTGGATGCATTTTTGTGTTACTAAAGTCATTGACAGTTTTAATATGAAGTGAATAAACAACATGCTATTTAATTAGCAAGTGGCGTTTTGCAACAAAGCGGGGCAAGTGGTCATTTCAACGCTTGTTTGCATTAAAAACTGTGCTTTATATGGCGGCAGCCGCGAATGTTACTGGTCATTTTTTCACGCATCCGTCTGATCACACTAATTCCAGACAGCAAGACTATTTTCCTGGTGTCAGTTCAGATTTTACTAAAACTGTATTTCTCTGCGTCACTTAGGTCGCAGAACAATAGCATTAAAAAATTTTCACGAAAAATAACGCGTTTTTGGCCATTCTTCGCCATTTAAGCAACGATTTTGTCCGTTTGCGTTATAATAATGATGGACCATGGATCAGGCGTGTTTTGCATAAGATTCGAGCACTTGTGGAAGGCCAGTGAACTCACCGCTGCGCGCTTCGTTCACAGGTGCTCGAATCCCATACAAAACACTCATCTTCATGATCTATCCCTATATCCATACACACACACACACATACGGACGGCAGATGACCCCTGTCTTACCACACTAAACCATTCCGATATTTTCAGCTGGCCTAAATTAACACATAATAGAAAAATATGACATGCAAACCCAGTTTAATCCTTCATTTGAGGATTTTTCCACCAACACCAAATAGTAATTGCAGATGTCACTTGAACGACTTACATATTCGATGACCTCGGCCTCGTCATCGCCGGCGGCTCGCTGCAGACAGCTGAGCACCTTCTCCAGGTGCTGCGTCGTGTTGTCCTCCTCGTTGATGAGGAGAGTGTAGAGCAGCTGGGCGCTCTTGATGCGCGTACCCACCACCCAGTCCACGATGTCGTTGTAGAGACCGGACAGGATCCGCGAGAAATGGCGATACACCAAAGTGCGGCAGCCCAAGTTCGGGCGCTCAACTGAAAGATATATGTCATCACAAATGGAAATACAAAACGGCCTGCTGTGCAGCGTTACAGCTGCTGGCATATAAAATCAGCAGAAAAAGTTGCAATACAAAGAAAGCAAAGCACATGGATGATCCACTTAAAGCATCGTTGGTCAAATCGTTAATGGATGTTTGGAAATCAACAGTATATGTCCCGTTTGTGAAATCGTGTGGGACAACACGAACCTTCGTTACGTGTCTGTTCATAAACACACTGTTATGTTACATCAGGCACAACAAAACTGAGCCAGCCATTAGTTCGCTCACAATTTCCGAGCATCTAACCAGTGTTTTTTAAACTTCTGTGACGTAGTTCATGGTCTTACTTCCTGGTGGGTAATGATCTGGATCTGGCTTCATGAAATCCTGCTTATCTTTCAGATCATCCTCGTTCTCCGCTTCATATTTCAAACCTGACCGTTTATTAAAACATAAAACAAATTAATAAACACAAGTACTAAACAAAAACCTTTATTCTGGTGCTCAGGGCCAACAGTCCCCAGGGCTAATAATTCCCCTGTTTGCCAAAACTGCCTGTTAGTTTGACTTGCTTCTTTGATATCTGAGACAGAACTTTGAACGCGGGTGAGATGACTAAGTATTTGCCATGTTACTAATCCGTTCCGCAAAATTTTCAAGAAGGTTTTACCAAATGTTTTACATTCAGATTTCAAAGGAAAATTTCAGTTTTGACACTTTTTGAAGCCTAAGTTTCCCACAGCAACGATGTTTGAAAAGCAAAGCGAAACAATCTGCACAGAGGCACTAACTGCTCACACAGTAAACATTCTAAAAGGCCAGAAGGACCTTTTGGTGCGAGGAAAAGGAGTGCCTTTTCACCTGAAACACCCGGTTTTATTACTACTCTTGTTTCTGACATTGCATACATGATGCTGTCTTACCTATGTCATGCCACAGTGCCTCCGCTTGCTTTCTGATATCGGGCATCTCGTCTAACATGCTTGTCAAGAGCAGCGGTATTAGTTTGTGGAAGAATGAATATCTAAAACAAAAGAAAAAAATCCCATTTATGTGACGAGACAATAACGGAAAAATGTTCTTTTTATATACAATTTACGCTTACGGAAAAGCACGACCAACAGAAACTGTCTTTACAGACTATGGACAGATAAGAAGGTGCAAAAATCACACTTTTACTGTTTACCAACATCGCATAGCATTTTACCATACCTGTCCATTAAATCAAGAAGCCAGCTGCCAACAACTTGCGTCAAGGCGGCTCTGACCGTTGGCGCTTGATCAAACAATCGTTGAGCAAAATGAGTAACAACATCGTCTACCGACTTGTTGTTTCCAAACTGGATGACGTCCCCTGGCATAAGACACATATTGCTGCAATGTATTGGCACGGCGAAACCTTCCGTTGCATGGCGTACATTGAATTATTCTAAAACTGTTAGGCAGCTACTTGTAATTACTTGTATACGATTAAAATAAGGCAGATACTTTGCACATTTTCACGTCTTATTTATTTTTTGCATTTCTATTTCTGCGCACGAAATAATAAACAGAAGAATACACACACACAACAATAAAAAAAACTAAATTCTGTTTAAACCGATAAGGGGATTTGTACTCTGCCGTTTGCCGAAAATTCTGAATTTCGACCGAATTCGGTTGGAATAAAGACATAAAAGAAATGATAGGAAAAAAAACTGGAATTTTGATGTTTTCCCCTTTTCATTTTTTTTTATAATTCATCCAAAAATGTGCAGTCGAAACGCTACCTGCATCAGAAAGATCTGAAAGTAAGAACTGGCTTATATCAACCTCACCTATAGCTAAAATAACTTCGACACGAACTCGAGAATGCTGGTGAGAAATGGTCGCTGTGAGAGGCTTAATGAGAGACTCGGACTGTTGGTGGAAGTATTCCGGAATTGCTCTAGCAGTCTTTGACGCACACTTACAACTTTCCTTCTTGACTTCAGGATACGAGTCAATTATTGTTCGCTGGAGTATTTTTATGATGTCATCTAAATAAGGACCCACCGCCTTTTGAGAAAGCTCAATTAAGGCTGATAAAGTTTGAACAATTTCCAATCTGAGTTCTTCAGATGGCTCTGTAATTTCCTGCTGGCCAAGTCTTTGAACAAATACTGGTATTATATATGGCAAAAATTCTTGAACACTTTCAATTTTCTGAATCACCTCGGCTGTATATAAAATTGCCAATTCTCTACATTTTTCCACAGGATCAGACACGACTTTTAAAACTGGCTTGGCTATTTCACTGAACACAGCTTGCATTACCGGGGCTTCAAGAGCCGGTTTCCGTCCAACAGTTTCCTTTTTTATTCCTTCAATAGCTCTCTTTCTAGAATTTCGGTTTTCTTCACCCAAACAATTAATGTGTCGGGCGATATTTTGCAATATTTCAGCAGACTCATCTTTCACGTTTTTCGCCATGTTGTTTACCGCAACGCCTCGTTTTCAATTTGAAAAACCATGTACAAAGCAGTTAAAATAGGAGAGTAGTAGGGAAACGAGGGTTCTGACCCACTTTTTTCTAGAACATTCTATTGTTGCAGAACCTCCATGGGGTTCTGGACCAGATGGCTATTTATAGGGCAGGCTGAGTGCGCGTCCGTCACAATGACGTCGTAGTCCGTAGGCGACGGGGTCTTGACGTCATCAATCACTTGACTCGACCACCCTATGCGGCATATAGGGGTGCGTTATAACCTTATGTGGCATGTTTTCCAGATCATTCTGGTTAAGTCATCTGTAGCGCAGTCGGTGGAGCATAGGACTCATAGTCGGAAGATTGGTGGTTCGAGCTAACCAATGGGCGGTGTAACCCTAACCCTATATGAAGACCCCCAGGACATACTATGTGAGAACCCCCTAGGCGGCGACACTCCTACCATCTGTCTATCATAACATCACTCAGTCACTCATCACTCATTTACTCACATTCACTCATTCACTCACATTCACTCACATTTACTCATTCACTCATTATGTCATACTATGTGAGGACACCCCCCCCCCCCTCAGGCGACACAACACTAGACCATACTAGGTGAGGACCCTGGATCACCTATGACGTCATAATAGGCGGCGTAACTATAATGAGGACATCTATTTTTAGACTGGAGGGAAAGTTTACACCATTTATTTTAAGAGTGGAAAATTTTACCTTTTGATTCAGTTTTATATCTAGATAAGCACTATAAAAAGGTAAAACTTTCAAATTTTCAAACCTGTAAGATTCTTTGCAGAATGAGCTCATTATATGAATATTATATAAATTATATTATATGGGTATCATATAAATTCATATATATATATATATATTTATTTGGCTTCATTTTAAGTGTTACATTTTAGAAACCATACCCTGAATACTCCAATAATGCGTCAAAATATAGCTAAAATAAATATAGTAGTAGGAAAATGACAGTTCTGGATCACTCCAGGACATACTATGTTGCACCCCCCTCCCGTCCCACACTCCGTGGGAAAATTTCGTGAGTTTTGGATATTTATCCGTTTCATATGATTCTGAACATTTCTGGATTTTTTTACCTCCCGATCCCCCATCGGTGGAAAACTTTTGTGATTTTTGCATATTTATATATTTCAGATGATTCTGAACATTTTTGAGATTTTGACCTCCCGACCCCCACTCCCCACTTCTTCTCCCTGAGAAATTATTTTGCCACATGGCTAGCATGACAACTTCAACAGTACATAACTTTACAACTATTTGAGCGATTTGAACCATTCTTTCACTAAAACGTTCAGCAATACTTGGTTGGTTGGTTGTCGGTTGGTTCTTGGTTAGTTGGTTGTTTGGTTGTTGGTTGGTAGTTGTTGTTTGGTTGGTAGTTGTTGGTTAGTTGGTTGGTTGGTTAGTTGGTTGGTTGGTTGTTAGTTGGTTGGTTGTTGTTGATCGGTAGTTTTTAGTTGGTTGGATGGTTGGTTGTTTTTGGTTGGTTGCTGGTTGGTTGCTTGTTGGAAGATGGGAAGTGAAAATTTGAGGTAAGTGAAATTCTTTGTTATGTATGTTTATTTGTTATATATTTTTTCCTTTGGTTGGTTGTGTAGGAAGACCGTTCAAACATGTTTTCGAATGGCAAGCCCATTCAAACATGTGGTAAAGTTATTTCTAAACATATCAGGACATAGTGTGTCCAACCTCGAGTGCGACATCTCCCTACGAAATTGGGAACTTGGAAATCAAATTGGCATAAATAATAGAAAAAACTGGTACTATCGCTGACTGGAAGTGACGTCACGAAGTAATGTCTGTTGTTGTTGTTGTTGTCTTCATATATTTATGTTCAAAGACTTTTTGTCATTTGAAAAGTGGATGTGGAATCGAAAAGATGCATAAATGCAACATTTGTTCGAATTCTTAGGACTGGCCACAAAATCTTAAAAGGCATTTAAAGCAAGCATACGCTTCAGAAGTGGATAAAGAATGGGATTTGGAAAACCCTGTAAAACCACCTATCTCTTAAACTTTAGATGAGTCTTCTATGGAAAGTCATAGCGTCAATGTGGCTGAAATTAATGCACATGCTCGTACATAATGTGGTGTATTATACAACAGCAAAGAAGCTTTGTTCAAACAGCAGTTCAGACAGTAGTTCTGACAGTGAATCAGAAATAGACTCTGTTTGGTATGACATGCTTCAAGAAGTCAAGAAAAGGTTTTAGAATATAAAGAACAAGGACTTGAAGATGCGCGTGAAATAGCAAGTGATTACCTTCGACCCATTTATAAACGCCGACTAAAACAACTGTTTATGAGGCTATTTAAAAATACCCATCGCATAGAACAAAGCCAACATTATCAAACCATTTTTGAAGACTTTAATTACTTTGTTGATAAAAAACATCATGAGTATTCAAAAGCACGAAAGGCGGCTATAAGAAAAAAAATGCATTCGTTGAAGAGCTACTAGATAAGGAGAAGGAGGAGGAGGAGGATGACAGCAGTGATGAAGGAAGTGGCATGGGCAGTGAGGTGCAACAGAGTGAAACAGATGAAGAAAACTAGACTTATTTGACTAAACTTTATAATAAAGACTTTATAAATCAACAAGTGTTGTAATATTTTATTAACTTAAGCGTTGTGTATTTAAGTGTATTAATATGTCTTGCTTTTGATGCTACAGATATGAAGTCGCAAGAGGCTAAGGTCCATGGCGCGGTGTTAATTCACCCGTGAACCATATATCATACATTATGTATTATAGTCAACCATTGTATGAGAAAAATAAAAAATTGAAAAGCATCATATGTATTTTTTTTTTTATTGAATATTACAACTATTTACACTTATGTACAATTGTGAAAACAACAAAAAAATTCAGATACATATGAGGTTAATACATGTAACATATTAGCCAACTTACAAGAACCTAAATTGACATGAGGATCATAAATGTTATTAAAACTGACTTACCATTAATCTAATCCAATCACTTTCACATCAACATGGTTTGATAATGTTAATTCATAGTCTTTATCATAGTCCAAATATTAGGTATAAGTTCCACGATAACAGATGGTCAATTCACCCAAGTGATCTAGAGATAGTTTCACGTTTTAATTCATGATGATAAATGAGTTCTACTCAACCATCTTCTGACTGTGACTTCATTTATGCATCAATTTTCTGAAGCATGATATCCACTAATGTCATTTGCTTCTTCAGCATTTGCCAATCTTTCAATGACAAAAAATTCCCTTCTTGGTAGGATATAACCTCCAAGATGTATATTAACGAATGTCAACCATCGTTTTCTGTTGATATTTTGTAAATTTAACATATATTTCTCCATTAATGGGTATCATGACTGGTAAATCGTCTACACTCCTCTTCTTCATGGACTTTGTAGTGGTGGTAGCTTTACGCTCAGGTTCTTGCTTCATTTTAGACTCTGCCTTAATTTCTCTATTAATGGGTATATAACCGGTAAATCGTCTACACTCGTCTACTTCATGGACTTTGTAGTGGCAGCTTTACGGTCAGGTTCTCGCTTTATTTTAGGCCCTGTCTTAATTTTTCGTTTTTTACACGGCAACGTCGTAAATGGTAACCAATCTCTTTTTATCTTTCTAAAATGTGGCCGCCTTTGACGCTGCTGCATTGCTAGTGACTTCACCTCAGACTTCACCATAGGCATTGCCTTAGACTTTGCTGTAGGTATTGTCTCAGGCTTTGCTATAAAATTTTCTGCAGGCATTGTATCAGACTTTTCTGCAGGCATTGCCATAGATGGCAGTTGTTGTTCACTCACCACAGACACGTTCACTCTTCAGTATTTTGATACAGACTGTTTGTTACGTCTGAGGGTGGGTGCCTTTTATGCCCAATAGGGAGATGTCACACTCGAGGTTGGACACACTATGTCCTGATATGTTTAGAAATGACTTTACCACATGTTTGAATGGGCTTGCCATTCGAACGCATGTTTGAATGGGCGCAGTCTTCCTTCACAACTAGCCAAAGAAAAAATATAAATAAAAAATAAACATATATAATAAAGAATTTCTCTACCTCAAATTTTCACTTCCCATCTTCCAACAACCAATCAACAACCAACCAACCAGCCAACCAACCAACCAACCAACCAACAACAACCAACCAACCACCAACCGACCAACCAACCAACAAAAAACCAACCAGCAACAACCAACCAACAAACAACCAACAACCGACCAACCAACTAGCTAACAACCAACCAACCACAACAACCAACCAACCAACCAACCAGGGTCGGGAGGTCAAAAAACCAAAAATTTCAGAATCGTCTGAAACTTATAAATATGCAAAACTCACAAAATTTTCCCACGGAGGAGGGGGGCGACATAATATGTCCCAGAGGGGCGACACAGTATGCCCTAGGGGGTGATCCAGAACTGTCATTTTCCTACTACTAAATATATTAAGAACATAGCAGCTATTTTCAAATTTAATTTACATGTTTACTTATGCAACAACAAACCATAAATTCATCATGATGAAATTGGTAGACATTTCAAGAATACAAGAATGACATTACTTATATATATATATATATATATATATATATATATATATATATATATATATATATATATATATATATATATATATATATATATATATATATATATATATATATAATCGGGTTTACTCTTACACCTTCTAGCTCCACCACCTTGAAACCTCAATAAACATTAACTAGAAAAGCAGCATAAATGACATGAATGAAAATAATTGTAGAAAAACAGATGTTTCCCCAAATACACTCATAATTCCCCATTAACCATTTTCCTTTTTTTTTTACTGAAATAAAAGATCAAGATTTTTGCAAACATAATCATAATTATTGTTAAAAATTTAAAAACTAAACAAAGCTCGAGCCCCAGTGCTCAACCAACAACAGTTTATCCACATCATGTGAACCACTTTTATTAGCCGTTATTGTTATTAATTTCATTGTTTTTATAAGACTTTTTTATTATATAAATGTATGCGAATAAATGTATGCTTTGTGGCCGAAGTTGGGTTGCAAATTACCTTCATCCCGCTTTTGATCCAGGGAGGGCGGTACGTAATTGACTTGTGTGTATTTCAGTCCTCTTTTTCTATACAAAGCGTTTTATCTAAGCCTGGAAGGTTGTCACTACAGACAGGTTTATGGTACGCCTTTGCATCAGGATCTGGAAGGTGGTCGCTTAAAGAAGTTTCACTGTACTTTTTTGTCATCCGGGTGCGTATGGTGGCCACTATGAAATAGGTCTTACAGTACGTCTTTTTGTCGGTCTGGAAATCAGTCACTAAAACAGAATTTACTGTTCATTTTTTGTACGAATTTGGAAGGTGATCGCTAAAACAGGATTTTGAGTACGTTCTTTCCATTGTGGTCTCAGGAGTTGGTTATTACGGTAGCTTTTCTGTGCATACTTTTTTATCCGGGTCTGGAAGGTGGTCAAGACAGGCAGATCTTATCGTGTCTTTTTTATCCGAATTTGGAAGGGATGGAATCTACAAACAGGTTTTATTTTACGCCTTTTTATCGGGGTATTGGAGATGGCCGTTACAAACAGGATTTACCACAGTCTTTTTATCCGGGTCGCGACATCACCATGGTGATTTCATTTTATTTTTGCTAACCGTTATTTATCAAACAGTGTAGCTTATCGCCTATTCACCATGCCCCTTTGATACCTAAACAGTCCATACGAAACCTTATGTAATGTTAAGTTTTCTCACAACTGAACATTTTGATTAGCTGTTTTATCCCCGAAATATTTGATTACGTGTCAGGGCCAATCTCCTCCAATCTGACCAATCTGATACCATGTGTTCAGTTACTGTTGACCACTATTCTAATTATGGGCGATAAGGCTAGTTATTTTAGACTCTTGAATAACGGATTACATAACTTCAAGGAACATAGTATCGAGCCCTTGGAGCGGAGTAACATCTCTCCTCGAATCAAGGAACGATCTGACGGAATTTACTATACTAGTTATAAGAAACTTATGACGTTCAAAAGGTATTTATAATTAATTGTTTATAAATTCTATTTGTAGTTAAATACTTGTGTTTTATTTCCGTGTTACTCACAATTCCCGGTAATAGATTAAGTTGCGAAATCAACTACACACACCCTCAAAAGTTGGTTACGACATATATCTTGTCTTCGTACATTTTCATCGATCAGAAAAAAGTACAAGAAAGGTATTCTTCATAACTGCAAACAGTGTTTGATGTCGATTCGACTCTTCGTTCTCGAGATACCTTGCACATTTTCTTCACAACAGACTAACACACACACAAATTTCAAACACTATATGTCTCCCTTTAGTCGGGGAGACAAAATGAATCGTATAAAAAATAGAGTGGCCAGTACACACAAAACATGAGAGTACAGGCTAACTTTCAATCGATACCTACTTAGTTTCTTGTTTTTGTAAACAAAAACAAATATCTCCCCTACTAAACCCATAATCTCCCCCAAAATCCTTTTTTATGACTGAAATAAAATATTCATTTTTGCAAACATAACCATAATTCATTGTAAAAAAATCAAAATAAACAAAACAGATGGTGGTCACTAAAACAGATATAAATGGACGTCTTTTTTCATCCGAGTCTGGAAGGTGGTCACTAAAACGGGTTTTACTGTAGGCCCTTCTTATTCAGATCTTAAGTTGGTCACTACAGTAGTTTTACTGTACGTTACATTTTTATCCGGGTCTGGGAATTGGTCAAGACAGGCAGTTTTACCGTACTTATTTTTACCCGAATCTGGAAGGGGTCATAACAAACTGGTCTTACTTTACATCTTTTTATCCAGGTCTTGAAGGTGGTCCGAATTTTTTTTCCTAACCATCATCCTCCACACACCCCCCTCCCCAGCTATTTAATGCAGGTCCGACTATACACGTAACTCTAACCCTTTTACCCAAGATAACGGTAACCGTCTGTACCCCAAGTGTAGCTATACCTATGATATACTACCTTGTCTTCGCACATTCCCATCGGCCACAAAGCACTAGAAAGGCATTCTTCATAACTGCGCATCAGATGACGCACCTCGGTGGGAGAAGCGAGAAGGCATTTCGGTGGCAAAATGGTGAGCTTCTCATAACACAAGATATCAGATGACCCACTTTAATAGCGAAAAATGCTTCTGCAAACAATGCTAATCGATACAAATAGTTCCTATATATAGAACACCTTGGCAACCGAATCAAGTATGCGGCGAAAAAAATCAATGGCTAGACCTGCTTAGACCTATAAATGGCATTCCATGACCTCGTAGATAACGACTTAATCATGCACCACAACTGACACTGACCCCTGACTGAGTGGCATGTTATGTAACAGCCGTAGATGAGAAACGCAAAAAACGCAATTTCAGGCAATAACAAATAGCAATGGACCGACAGTAATGCTGTTACTGTTTTGAAGCATTCTAAAGAATGCAGGAACACTTGTGAATCTTCTGGAAAACGTTGAAATCCCCAGCGTGATTAACAAGTATGCTTAGTTAACAAAGGAGTCAAAAACTGGGGAGGGGGGAGTTGTTGACGTTATGCACCTTTCTTGATTTTCTATACGAGTTTAAGAATGTTTAACCAAAAATGGTGCGACTTATCCGAGGAATAACCACACCAAATTTAAAGTCGATCCGACTTTCCGATGTCGAGATATTTTGCTTAACAACAGATAATTTTTTACCCGTCAAAAGTTGAACCAGTCGTCTGACTGAACCAAGGAATATCCGTATAAAGTTTCAACTCTTTCAAGACTTTCCGTTATCGAGATATTATGCATACAAGGCCTGGTTCAAAATATATACACATTTTACGCGATGACGTCATACGCCGCATTCGTTCGCTCTACTCGCGAAAAAAATTTATAGTTTCTTTCGGATCTATCAAACAACAATCCCAACAAGTTTCAACTTTCTACAACGTTCAGCAGCTGAGAAATTTCGCATACAAGATTTTTACGTAATGACGTCATACACCTGCTTCTAATCATACGACATGCGTGAAAAGTTGAAAGAACCGTCCGACTGATCCAATGAATATTCATATAAAATTTGAAGTCGATAGGACTTTCCGTTATCGAGAGATTTTACACACAAGATCTCTTTCAAACTATATTCATATTTTACGTGATGACGTCATACGCCGCATTCGTTCGCTATACTCGCAAAAAAAATTCTACAGTCTTTCGGACCTACCAAGCAACAATCCCACCAAGTTTCAACTTTCTCCGATGATCAGCGGCTAAGAAATTTCGCATACAAGATTTTTACGTACCAGTAATGACGTCATACACCTGCATTATTCACGTGACATGCGTCAAAAGTTGAAAGAACCGTCTAACTGATCCAAGGAATATTCATATAAAATTTGAAGTCGATACGAGTTTCCGTTATCGAGATATTTTGCACACAAAATCTGGTTTATAATATACACATATTTTACGTGATGACGTCATACACCGCATTCGTTCGTTCTACTCACGAAAAATTTTATCGAGGCTTTCGGACCTACTGTTCAACAATCCCACCAAGTTTCAACTTTCTCCGATGTTCAGCGGCTGAGAAATTTCGCACACAATATTTTTACGTAATGACGTCATACACCTGCCCTAATCACGTGACATGCGTCACAAGTTGACAGAACCGTCCGACCCAACCACGGAATAAATCGATGAAGTTTGAAGTCGATCCGACGTTTCGTTCTCGAGATATCTTGCACACAACACTTTGTTCACAACAGTTTTACACACACACTCACACACATACAGAACGCACAAACACTATATGTCTCCCCTTGGTCGGGGAGACATAACTAATGCTTAAGACATAAGCAAAAAATTTTTTCTGCTGTAGTATGTAAAATAATTTATTATGGTTTACTCTATCGAAAGTTTTCCAGGCATCAGTGAATAACACGAATACATTAGCGGCCAATGATCTGTAATACGGTTTCTTTAAGAATACCATTGATCCTGTCCGTGCTGTGTTTCTTCTTGAATCCCGACTGATAACTGACTGATAATTGATTGATAATTGTACAACTGCTAAGATTTTGTCAGATAATGCTAAGCAATTGTTATTTGTTCAAAATTTGAGATACTTGTAATGTCACCCCTTTGGGATTTTACTTCATGTGCGGTTACCGATAACATAAATACACTTGGTATATAACCATGAATGAGCAATAAGAAATGGTATATTTTCATGGGAATGTTGTACATGTCCAACAGACAGACCCGAATGATCCTTGGATTTACCCTTTTTAACTTTAAAACTATTTCGATTTCAATTTATCCAGATACTGTTCACCTTGGCCCACACTGAACAGTGGCGATTGCTTGGGTAAGATATATTCCATCTGTTTAGGTTTCTATTAAGCTTAGGGGTTATTTTTTCGCTACAGATTTTTCTTCACCTTGTCTCTTTACCTTTCTTGATGTATTAGGGCAAGTTTCATAATCAAGAAGTTGTTTTGAAAAAAGTTAGGGCGTATCGAAATTTTCTAATGATCGGGATTAGTTTTTGTTATCGTTGAAAAAATATGGGTAAAAATCTCAAGATGGAGGCGTATAAACCTAAAGTCCGTCCCCACCCTCACCCTTCCCCCAGCACATAAAGCTCTGGTTATGCTCTAGTAAAAACCTGACGCAAAGCATAACCAGTACTGTCTCGTTATATCGAACGTTGATACCTATAAGTGTAAGTTTATTTAAAACTCATCCTGCCTCGCCGGTTAAGTCCATACCTAAAGTCCGTCCCCACCCCCCACCCTTCCCCCCAGCACACAAAGCTCTGGTTATGCTCTAGTAAAAACCTGACGCAAAGTATAACCAGTACTGTCTCGTTATATCGAACGTTGATACCTATAAGTGTAAGTTTATTTAAACCTCATCCTGCCTCGTCGGTCAAGTCCATACCTAAAGTCCGTCCCCACCCCCCACCCTTCCCCCAGCACACAAAGCTCTGGTTATGCTCTAGTAAAAACCTGACGCAAAGCATAACCAGTACTGTCTCGTTATATCGAACGTTGATACCTATAAGTGTAAGTTTATTTAAACCTCATCCTGCCTCGCCGGTCAAGTCCGGACAAAACATGTTTGGAGTAGCTGCCACACAGAGTTCCAGAGATATGGTTCAGGAGTTATACAACACACAGACACAAGACTCACCTACAAAGTCGCCTTTATATCAAGTTCTTTATTATCAAATTGTTCTGCATGAACAATTACAATCGTAAAGTGTGTTACATTATTGAATTTTAGAAGTTTTAAAACAGTAAAACATTGGGTTAAAAAGAGTTGAAAGATCAAGATAGGTCGGAATGTGAGTGAATGATATGGCGAAACAAACAATTTTAACTACGCTACATCGGTGGCACTACAAGATATATCGGCAATACCTGGTGAATAACATGACTAACACTGATTAGAAACGCTAAAAAAAAAAAACAAACAAACAAACGAACAATAAAAACAACCAATAATAAAAAACAAGTTCAAATAGCAGATAAAAGGAACTCTCAAAATGTAGACCCAACCTCAACGTCAAAATTAGACAGGACCCCCGAACACGATGATTCAGCAAACAAAAAGCGTTCAAAGCACTGGAATTGATGAAACTATAGCACATTTTAACCAGTGACGGGAAGTAAACGTTCAGTCTCGTTATTATTCTACCATATTGTTCATATCGTTGTCCTTCACCCCATCGATTGCCATTTCCAAATACCTATGTACCTTCGAGGCATTCGTGCACACCGCTAAATGATTGTACTGCCAAAGGAGGAAGATTTAGAATAAACTCTACGGCACCGACGCACAGGAAAACAAGATACACAGACAGAGATCGTTGACACTAAACCAGTGCAAGTGAAAAGTCTGATAAAACATGCCCAAAATCAGCAAATAAGTCTTCGAATGCACGTACATTCTTTAGAATGAGAGGGCTTTACGTTATTAATTTGTTGGCACGAGCCCACTCGATGACCTGTCTGACCACAAATTCACCTGTCCAACTGCAACATCTAGTCTGCATCAACTAAACGATTACGGCGACGAAGTCAATCTCTTAAAACTAATCTATTGCATCCTGTCTGAAATAAAAGAAGCGTATTTCTCTACTGATTTCTGTAAATCTTAAATCTCTCCATTATCTGCAGGAGAATCGGAGGGCAGCGGGTTATCACCGATATGGTGTGGGGGGGGGGGGGGTTTCCAATGCGATCAGTAGACCAGAAAGCACCTGTGTGTCGCAAACCGCCATACATTCTACAAACTGTAGAATATTGGAAAATGCGTTGGCGGTGAAAGCTGGATGAGTGTCTCCACCAACACATTGTTTAACGCCATTTGCGTTAATTTTAATCACGGGGTTTGCATTTAATTTGTTGCTGATCGTTCTGGGGTTCCACGTCCGGATTGACTAACTGCCCCACAATGTTGCTAACGCATACCGCTGACAGCTAGAAACCCGTCAAACTTTAGTTCCCTTTTTTATTTTAAAATGCGTGAGGCGAAAGACGCAAAGGGCGATAATTTTGAATTCTATGACTGGTGATTTGACCCACTGCATTCGCTTAGCTGAGAGAATCGAAGCGAAGGTCAATCCGCTGCTTACTACCCGTGACCAGTGGTCGAAAACGGGGGCTTGGGGTTTTTTACTGGGTCAACGCGCTGACCAAATGCGCTGACCGTCATTTTGCTTAAACTTTGAAAAGAATCAGTGTCATGCAGACTGGTGCTGATAAGGTATTACATCTAAATCACACTGACAAGTAGATCCAGTCCTAAATGTCTATCCCCGAGGACATGATACAACTTAACTCGGTTAACGTCGGCGCGATGGGTTAATACTTAACGTTAGTGACCCTGTAACCCGTAAGAAACTGGTACAACAGCGACTAATTACAATTCGATAACATGTAATTATATGGAGTATATGCAGCTAAAATAAACGCAGATACCAATCAAAGATTTCAATACGGATAACTGGAACTATTTATGTTATTTACACTTCAGTTAGGCAATTCTAATAAGTACCCTTAACTGTTATAACTATGTATATAACTATAACTATGTACTGCATCTGAACTTGTGAGACATATCAACGATAAAGCAAACTACACATTACTTATATGAGTTGCTGAACGGCACGGATCCAAACTAGAAGAGCAGAGCTCACAGAACAGAACCCCCTCCCCCTCCCCCCATAGCATACCAAATATCGTTGACAGTCACGAACAAATTCTGCACGATGCATGTATGTCTTGCGTTGACTTGACAGTTCAAAGCTTTCTACAAAACTACAAAACACGGACCTAACATTCGAATCTCGGCCCTTTCGGGAACCTCCCAATCACACTCCTATATTAACTGCTGAAACATGATAGATGCGCACACAACACGCAGCAAAAACTGGGTTAAGGGCGCTACACAGTAACGAACAGACTTAATCAATTTACTTATAACAACAACAAGCCTGACTGAAAAACCAACACTTTCATATCCACACGAAAGACTCTACAATCCCTCCAAACCCCCAACCTGCGAAAACAATAACACACTACAAAAGGTAATGTAGTTCCCTCGAACACAGTTTGGTACCTTCAGGTTTTGCAATATGAACACTGATCATTTTGACTGATTTTTGCGTAGATTTAGACATATGCAATACATATCGTTTATTATAGCAAGATTTTGAACCCACTAAAGAGAGATCAGGACGGAAGATTAATTTTAAACACCTTATCTGAGTCTGAATTCAGTACAGTTATTTTGCCTGAAGTTTCATTTTTACTCTGGAGCAAATTTTTCAAAATTTGATCCACCACGGAGAGTTCAACACTCGCGACAGGTGTGCCACCAGATGGTGCCCCGTCGCCATGGGAACCACTGGGACTGTCCACGTCACTGGGCACCTGCAGAACGACCTGCAGCTGTGTTTCTCCAGATGGTTTGATACTTTGTTCGGGATCGCACTCGACGTGCTGTGGCTCGTTTGCTGTGCTTTGATGATTGTCTCCATTCATCTTGTTTTCAATGATGCTGATGATTTCTTGAATATCTGCTGAATTGATGTAGATGACGTTTTTACTTTCTTGCGCAGCTGCATTTTGCTCTTCAATTTTCTCTATAAAACTTTGCAATTCTTGTTCTATGTAGTCAAGGTTGTTTGCCCCCTCGGTTACATCATTTTCACCCCATTCTTCGCTGTTTTCGGGCAACTCAACCTTGGGCATCTCCACACTTGCAGGAGATGCAATGTCAGGCCTTAACCATGATTCTGGCTCCGTGTCAGATCCAATCACATCGATATCAGGATCTGTAGATCCAGCTCCTAAATCAACACCTTTGAAAAACTCCGTTAAATCAGTTCCCTGCTTAACGCTCGGATTCATAAAATCGGTGGTGGAGAAGTCGCCGCCCAAAATACTCTCCTGTGCCGACATCGCCCGGCCATTCTCCTGGTGACGTGAGCTGTCAATCAAAGCTGGGGGCGGGCCACGCTGAGCCAATGAAGCGCTCGCACGTTGAGATGCCGCCAGCAATTTCTCCTTCACGTCTGAGCGCAGAACGCTTTTTAACCTGGACACTCGAGGTTTCGATTCTGAATTCGACACGACACTGGGTTTCTCTGAGGCAAACTCGTTGCTCAGCTGAGGTTTAATCTGCATCGTTTCTGGAACACAGCTTCGAGTAGCAGCTGATTCCACACTTACCTCCATCACACGCTCCTGCTTTCTTACCAGATCGGACACATTGAGTACTTGGAAATGATCGGCCACTTCATCTCTACTGATTATCAACTGTGGGTCTTTGTTCTTTTGAGCACCATTAGATAAGGCGCGAAAGGAGGCATTATCCATAGATAAGAGATGAGCGAGACTCGTACCCAGTGAGCTATTTGTTAACATAACACCCTGAGAGCCAGCCGGATCAGAACTCAAAATGCCGTCTTGCCGAAGCCCATAGACGATGCCATTCTCTTCTTGGTAGGTGCTACTTGTTGTCAAGCTTTGGCCTATACTTTTTCCCTTGGAAGAATTCTGTTGCGTAGGATTTTTCTGCGAGTCTACACACACTGACTTCTTCATGCACAGCCCTGCGACTTGCAGCCTGCCCATATTGACCGTCGTCCGTACAGTGTGTTCGACAGAGTAGTGCACCAGATCCTGCTTCTTATCGCGCGACACAATGCCGCAGAGTGCGCACGTGACCCGCTGCGGCGACGCATGCGCCTGGGCGTGGCGCGTCAGCTGCTTCCGCCAGCCGCACGTGTATGGGCACAGGTCGCACGTGAAGGCCTTGTTGTTGCTGTGCGTCGATAAGTGAGAATAAAGGGACTGGTTGTCGGTTGTCGTGTAGTCGCAAAACGGGCATTTCACAGACTGCTCTTCTGAAGAAAAATCATTTAAATATTTCTTAGACATTTTCAAATTCTGTAAGAATTTGCCTGAATCAGCCTGGACCTACAAAACCATGGAGTAACCAATTTTTATACGCAACTCTCATTTACTGAATGAATTTTCTTATTATTTACCTCAAGTTATTCCGTCGCATTTTTTTTTACGTTGAGCCCCACCATTTTGAAAACAGTACAGTCTTTTCGTTGGAGCGACACGGGATATAATCCATACATTTTGAATTCATTATAAAATTATTACTCTTGTAAAAAAAAGAAACAAAACAATTCAATACAATGTTATAAGCAAGATCCAACACAACTTACTTAGATGCACTCTCTGTTCATGTAGAATCACCTCGCGTCTGTAGAATGCTCTAAAATCACAGAACTGACACAAGTGCCTCTTCTCTTTCAGGTGTACTCTCTTCACGTGCTTGTCCTGAATATATGACGTCATATGATTGACTTCTATCAATACACTTGTAGGTTATTTAGGTCACTCCTTTTGACCCTACCAATATTCTTTAGTTAATCAACAATGAATTCGAAAGTAAAAATGTAAGTTAAATTATCTCTCTTCTGCTCTTTACCAACTGTACTGAAAAACCTAGAAAAGTGAGTATCTACTTAACGAGAAGTTGCACATGGCTTCTAACTATCACTGGATTTAACGACACTTTTTTCTTTTAGATGCGTGTACGCATGGTGTACTTTATGTTACGTCACGGGGATGTGGCTATACACACCAGTAATGGGGCACTGTTGTACATTTGGCCACAGATTGAACACTGAACGCGAAGATGTGGCTCCACTTGGGAACTATCTGGAGGACTTGCGTGTCTGCCACTCTGATCCAGGCGTCCGTACGTTTTCATAACTTTGATTGGTCTTGTGACGTCAAGATCCCCTTCTCTACAAATCAACAACGGTAAAAAAAAAAGAACCTCCACTTTACACTGCCTCCGCACACGGCATCTTTATGGTATACGACCGAGTGACTGAGCCAGAACGAAGCGGAAGCCGGACCTTGCACGACCTGTTCTTTGCATTATTATTGCAGCCCTCAAAAATAAATCATGTTTCTGCCAGGCTTCTCTTAATTTTGTGGCAAAATGAGGGAATCCGACAAAACAGACAAAGTTGGTTTATATATAAAAAAAGTTTTTAAGATGGTTCCGTCAAGAAACGTTGTCTCCCGAGCGTGTTAATGAGAATGAACACCACTAGTGATTAGTACCGCCACTTTGCAACCGAATGTCATGTACTGTTTTTTTTTTTTTTTAAACAGGATCGATACCATGCAGAACTTGCATAGGTTTTGATTGGGAAGTTTTCGTTATTAACCTCTGACATCTTTTAAATATACAGTGCATATTCAATAACTCGATCTTTAACCGTCCGAGGGTGCAAACAATTGGAACAATGTTTGCAATTAAATTATACGAAGTGCTGTGTAATTTTTTATAATTCGAATTCTCGTTATCTCGAACCCGTAGTTCGGATAAAGAATATTTACTGTATTTTGATTGAAGCTATCAATTCGGACTTACGTTTCCGGGTAAAGGGGTCTTTTATTTGACGGTACTTCATTGCTGCCATCAGATGATTTTGGCGGTTTTCTTTTTATCAGATTCAATATCTTTCTCCTTACAGCCTGATCTGTTTGGAAAGTAGCTATCTGCTTCACCTTTTCACTTTTTTCAGACATGCCGGACTCAAAGACGGTGGGGGTCTGCGCAAACAGCTTGCGCAAACCCTACTCGTTAGTTATTTCCGCATCTGAAAAGTAATGTAACAGTGAATGAACAGAACATTGATTTCGCAAGAGTAAATGCAACGTTAATTGATTAATTAATTGGTGATTGATTACCAATAAGCCTGGTTATGGTCCCTGGCCAAAAACAAAAAGTGTTAAGAGAGGTGTATGTATGCTACACGCAAAATGTCAAATCAGGATGCTTACAAACTTCCTGAAAGTTTCAGGAACTCTGTAAACTTCCTGATTTGACAATTGGCCTGTAACATGTATAACTTTCAGGAAGTTTGTAAAGTGCCTGAAATATTTCAGAAATTTTATAAGTTCATGATTTTGGGGTTTGAAATTTGTCATTCATTGTGATAGCAATGAGCAAAAACTGATCTCATTTCTGACCAATATTGGTCCCTACCCAAAGTATATTTATATCCATGATAGATACCTTGTCTTCGTACATTCTCCTCCGCCAAAAACGTAATACAAAGGTCGCTTCACAACTGCACAATAGATGACTCACTTCGACAGGGAGGGGAGGGAGGAAGGGGGAAATTTTGGTGCCAAAAATGTTGAGCTGCCTGTCATAGCACAGCATAGCAGATGACCAACTTAAAAGTGAAAACAACGCTACAAGGCCTACATAACTATAGATATATGGAACAGCTTACGAGCCAATTGAGAACAACTTTGCTGGGGAGGGGAAGGGAGGGGGGAGGGGGGTGATGGGAGTAGCACTCCTGTTTACTTGTCAGTTATCAACAAACACATCTCTCAAGAAGCGGATCAGTAACTGAAGGGAACAATAAGTAAGTGCTATGTTGCTGTGTCGTTCTATGTCCAGCCAGGCTCAATAACTTATGCACTAGTTAACAAAGGTACCGCCCACCGCGTTTATTGTTCGAGGTCTGCAATGGAAATGGAAAACAACCTGTTGGTTATTTTCTATCATCACGTCTAGTTGAACAAGCCATCGTCGAAGGCGCAGACCCTAACCGGACACAACAAGTCGCCATTTTGACAATTTTTGATCAATTTGAAAAATAATACGACATTGCATAACTTCAATATATATATATTCACTGTGCAAGGTAGCATATGCCTAGAATAAATATTCGGAGAACTCGCATGGAAAGCACCCAAGTCTTACATTGCAGTTATCTTAAAAAATTATAATTTTTGACAAGTCGCCATTTTGGCAATTTTTGGCCGATTTGAAAAATAACACGACATTGCACAACTTCAATATATATATTTTCACTGTGCAAGGTTGAATATGCCTAGTGTAAATCGTTTCGGAGAACTCGCGTAGAAACCACCAAAGTCTTACATTACAGTTATCTAAAAAAATTGACAATTTTTGACAAGTCGCCATTTTGGCAATTTGTTACCGATTTGAAAAATAACACGACGCTGCACAACTTCAATATATATATTTTCACTGTGAAGGTTGCATATGCCTAGGGTAAATAGTTTCGGAGAACTTGGAAACAAAACAGCATCCAAAGTGTGACACACGGACGGACGGACAGAGGGCAATCCTATAGACCCCCCCCCCCCCCCGGGCTCGCCCGATTGGGGTCTGAACCTGATGTGAAGAGAAGGAAAAACTTACGGAATCGCAAGGCTTGAAGAAAGTATAAAAGGCTTGCCCGTAAACGAAGTTCCCGACATGCTAAAGCCCCATTTCCCCATTTGTCAACGGTTGACGGTAGAAAACGGCACAATATATAAAGGCGATAGAATCATAATTTCCAGATAATTGCTGAAGTCGTCATAGAACTCATCCATCTTCCCCAAACCGGTATAGAAAGCACCCTTACATAGGGCACGAGTCCGTGTATGTTGGTACAATATGAACTCTGAAATTTACGATTTAATTTCTGTCGTGGCCTTGAGCTGACTCCAGAAAAAAACCCTTATGCCCTGTGATCTACCCGACAGACCTTGGCAATTCGTTTCTGCCGATATCATCACCCACAACGCTAATGGGTATCTAATAACTGTCCACCATTAGAGCTGTTTTGGGGGAAATCGACCGCCTTTATTATATATCTTCAAAACCTTAGTTATTAAGTTGAAACATCATTGTGCAAGGTGCGGTATCCCATTCTCTTTGGCCTCCAACACTGACCTTCAATTTTACAATGCCGACTTTCAAAAATTCGCGAATTCATGGGGATTCGAACACAAAACCGGTCACACCCACGCCGATGCCTTGGAAGAACTCGCAGTTAAGACCACCAAAAGACGCCTAGAAAAGTCCTAGAAAGCAGGTTTTGATATCTATTTGGCCCTCTTAGCCCAACGAAACACCCAACAACCAAACCTTGGTTAGCAGCCTTGCACAAAGGTCAATGTCTCGCGGTACAAAAACTACTGCTCCCAACTTATAGTCCCTGAACCCTCAGAGAACATCCGTGGAAAACCCGGACTAGGGTTGGACAGTCAGTAGTGTTGGTATCATCTCAGTTTGCCTTAAACACAGATAGTTGCCCATCACATTTCATTTTGTTATTTGGGGTGCCTGAGCACTGTTTGTGTAAACTTTATAGTTATGCACCTTAACAAGCCATACACGGAACAGTTTGCCTCTCATTTTCCGCTTGTGACTCAGTTCCCCTACCATTTTCAATTAGTCAAGTACTTCATTCTTCATAGCAGCAGGCAATTCTGGTGGGTTAAATGCTTTCCTTACCTTTAAGCAGCACAGTTACCTAAATATTAATTTAATTAACAACCTGTTAATCAATAGCTGTTTGTTTGTACACTGAATCAGTGTAGCAACTTCGCAACATTTATTTATTGATAAAAGTACATGATCACACGCCCGACCCACGACAACACTAGCTCAACCGCGTACGCAAACCACATCAACAACCTCAGCTGCGTGTATCACCTCAGCTGAATAAATAATTTACCCGCAAATCAATCATCGAAAACCCCGCAACACCTATTTCGTGCAAAACCCGTCGCAAGAGCATTTCGCCAATTTGTGACAACAAAATGACATCAACAGGATCCGGAAGAATCATGATGAGTGATAAGAACTCTGCAGCTGTATATACTGGCCCAAAATAATAGGGCTACATGGCAGACTACTATGTGTGTCCACTGTAAATAGCATTTTGTTTGTTTGTCATGTTTAAATAAAAAAATCATCGCATTTATTCAAGTATTAGCCTCAGTAGTATTTTCATTTAAAAAAAGAAAAAGAAACAAACTCAAATTTAAAGACTGAATTCTACCGTTTGCGTCACATGACTTAATTTTAGTATCAGTGTCACATGATTTAAAAAGTAATTTTGGATTAATTTTCATTTATTTATTTTTTGTATTTTTTTAATTTGCTTTATACAGATGACGAGATTAATCTTGATGTTGTGAGTTTGATTTTCAAATGTTTATACTCATTACTTGGCACAGTTGTTAACTATCAAGTGTTGGTTTCGACCATTGACACTTGTGCTGATTTAGACAGTTTGATTAATTTTCAGTTTTAAAGGAAATTGATGTCAAGATTCCAGTCTAAACTAATTCCTTGTGTTTAGTTGTTCTGACAGCGTGGCGACATGGATGTAAACAACGCCAACCAACAGAAGGAATAAAGTTGCTTGAAGTTATATCTAGACTTTACCCATATATTATTCACACTGCCGATGGCTTATTTGTATCAATATCATTACATCTACGAGTAGTCCCAGCGGACCCTTTCTATCTTCCTAGGGCAGAAAGGGTCACAGTTCCTGCAATAGAAATGGCCATTGATCTCAATTTTCGAGGCTCTGGATCTTTCGGCGCACGTTCAAGGACACCGAGGCTCGAACTGGCAGGCTTTTTCTTTAAAAGCACACTGAGAAGTACCCTTGCACATTATTTTCGACCTCAGCGAAACTCCCAAACTAGAGTAAAGCGTGGTTTTGCAACTGTGGATTCACTGTTGTTGTGGGCGATAATGAGGGATTCGATATCCTGATCTCAAGAAAACACATATTTTTCTCAGTAAAAAATTGTTATCTGACCATAAAACTTGTGCGCCATAATTTATAATTGGGCCATTTATGTTATGCACCCTTTCTAAAATAACGCCGTTGGCCCCAGTCGTGGGCCGAGATTTGAAAATTGACATCAATGACATTTCCTATTGTAGGAACTATGACTTTAGCTGTCAGAGGAAGACTGCAAGAGTCATCTAGGACTAATCTACGAGTATCTCCACGCGAGAACTTAGTACAAACAGTCTTTGTTTACAAGGAGGCAAACCACGATTGAAATAAATTTATAATGTTTCCATATTTTAGGGAAATCCGTAATGAATTGGACAGAACCAAAAGTACCACAACAGGCTTATTCCCTTCACCAAATTTACCCTCCATGGAAGGAAGGCGTCCCTTTTTTAGCCCCTTCATCTTCATTATCGCCCCAATTGAGCAGGAGAAATCACAAAACCTATGCATTCAATTTGTTTGCAATTAGAATGCTCATTGGCGTTAAGACTTTCTTTCCATAAACCAAGAATAGTATTTAATCAATGCAAGTATAAACTGAAAATTACATACTTTTTTATTGTTTTTAATCAACTTCCTACTTTGCTGTAGAAATTGACTATACATTGAGCAGATTAGGATTTGCTAACCCATACTTCAAGATCCTCAGATAACAATTAATTAATTAGATTTCAGATTTCAGATTTTCAGATTTCAAGTTTTCATTTTCTGTACTACAAATATAAATAACTTTAAAATTGCCAAAAAAAGGTAAAAATTCTTATACATACATAAATAGACAGAAAAGGGATCAAGCAAAAGCAGAGCTTGATAAACGCTTGTCCGATTACAATAAATAGTGTACATCTTTACCACTGTCTTATAATGATTCGTTCATAATTAGGTAAATTCTTTATTAACTGTAATAAAAGAAAACATTTTGGTGACGACACAGATTAATATTCAAGATTTCAAAATAGTGAGGCACTCGAAAAATTTAACATACTATCACCAAATAGGTGTTATTGACTACGTGTTAAGTAAGATTTTCCTAAACAATATCGTCATTGTTCAAAAGGAGAAATTGTTTTAATTTCGACTTAAAGTGACACATTCGCTCAATATTTTTTAAATCTCTTGGTAAGGAGTTCCACAGCTGAACACCTGCAATACTTATGCTTTGTTTCTTGAAAGTTGTTCTCGAAAAATTACATTGGAAATTACCATGCTGCCTTGTTTTCCTTTCTACACCAACAGTTTGAAATAAACGCTGTAATTTACTTGGAAGTACATTTTGCTTAGCCTTGAACATAATAAGTAAAGTTTTGAATTTGACTAGGTCATAAAAATCTAATAAGCGCAAATTACTGAAAATACCTTTAGTATGTGCTAATCTATCCGCACCGTATATTAATCGCACAGCTCTTTTTTGCATTACAAGAAGTGATTTAGTGTTGCTTTCATAGGAGCTACCCCATACTTCTGAACAATATGACATGTATGGCAAGAACAGTGTGGAATATATTAATAACAATGCTTTCCTCTCTAAGATGAAGCTTGCTTTATACAATATTGAATAACATTTTGATAATTTAGTTCTTACTTTAGATACCTGATTTTTCCAGTTTAATTTTTCATCAATAATTACTCCAAGAAATTTAGTCGACTGTACTCTTGAAAGCGCTTCATTACCAAATAAAATGTTGGGTTGATACCTGCTTTTTAGTTTTCCAAACACCATGAAGTTGGTTTTCGAAGCATTTAAAGACAGCTTATTCAATTTGAACCACCTGTTTCATTTTGTTAATTCTTTGCTTATTTCATACATGTTAACCAGGTCTCTACCTGTATAGAAAATATTTGTATCATCAGCAAATACAATAAATTTGAGGAAAGACGAAACATCCATAATATCATTTATATATAATATAAAGAGCTTGGGTCCCAAAATTGACCCTTGTGGGACACCACAGGAAACATTTAAGGTATCAGAGACAAAATTATCGATCTGTATATACTGCTGCCGATTACATAAATAACTATTTAGCCAACTGTTTGAGACACCCCTAATGCCATAAAAATTTAGCTTTTGCAAAAGTAACTTGTGGTCAATCGTATCGAATGCTTTCTTTAAGTCTATGAACACTCCAATGGTAATAAGTTTTTTTGTATATAGATGAGGTTATTTCCTCCACAAGTTCTAATAAAGCTGTTGAGGTAGATCTCCCACTACGAAAACCATATTGACTATCACTTAACAATGTATACTTATCAATAAATTTATTTAGGCGACATTGAAATAATTTTTCCAAAACTTTAGAAAATTGGGGTAACAATGATACAAGTCGATAGTTATTAAACTTATTTTTTTCTCCTGATTTATACAAAGGGATAACTTTTGCTTTTTTCATAATGTTCGGAAAAACACCCGTTGTAAACGACAGGTTACATATAAACGTAAAAGGCTTGACAATACTTGAGATAACATTCTTAACAGTTGTCATTGCTAAGTCATCACAATCTAACGACACCTTGTTATGAAAGGCTTTAACAATTTTTTCAACTTCAATTTCTTCCACAGGAGTTAAGAAAAAAGAAATTTATATTTTGATTTCCCATATAATCCAATACATTTCCATCAACTACTGATTCAATGTTTTCGGCTAAGTCTGGGCCGAAATTAACAAAAAACCTGTTGAAACAATGCCATTAAAGCTTGATACTTTGTTACCCTTTGAATCAATAAAGGAATCCGGAAATTTTGACTTAATTTTTTCCCGTCTGAGGACATTATTAAATATTTTCCAAATAGTTTTGCTATTACCTTGCTGTTTTTCAATACATTAGTGAAATATTGTTTTTTACAGTATCTTAGGATTGTACTCAATTTGTTTCTGTAAGATTTATATTTTACTTCATTAAAAGACGTTCTGCATCGGATAAATGTTTTATGTAATCTGTCCCGCTTATGGCATGCATTTCTTAAACCTTTCGTCATCCAGGGTTTGTGTGTGCGCTTGGGGTTAACCTTAAAACGTTTGATAGGACAATATTTGTCATAAACATTTTAAAACCGTTTAATAAGCGTTTCGTACGCATCATTCACCTCCTTCAATTCGTAAATATCCGACCAGTTGGATGAGGCTAGGCCAACTTTAAAAGCCTGTAATGTAAGAAAATTAACATCCCTCCTCAAAATCAACCTATTTTGTTTATCCTTAGTAATGTTTACATAATTAATAACCGTGAATATCCCTAAATGGTCACTAATGTCATTAATAATTATACCGTTTAAAGTAGTGTTGTTTAAGACACTGGTAAAAATATTATCGATTAAACTTGCGGAATGACTCGTAACCCATGTTGGCTTATTAATGAGGGGGAACAAACCATATTTATAAAGCACATCTACAAAATCTTTGGTACCAGTTTGTGAATCATAATTTGTAAGATTGATATTGAAATCGCCACAGAGAAAAAAATATTTTATTTTCGCTTTAGTGAGCATTTCCTCTATGTAATTAATACAGTCATCAATATTTGATCCGGGACTTCTATACAAACAACTGACAATAACATTTTTGGAGTGTTTAACAATGACTTCAACAGTGACACCGTCAAATAAGTTGCATACAGAAACAGAATACTCATCATTTTTCTTGAACTGTAGATCAGAATCCACGTATTATGATTATGATTATTATTAATATTATTAACATGCCGATTCCCGGTAGCGTCGGGGGGTCGGCGTGTTAGATCCCGAAGCACCCTTTATACTTAATCAGGCATGGAGCATAATGTCAGGTACCGTGCCGTGGTTAACATACGATCACTGTGCACTTCTTGTGCGACGGAAATTTACTTCTCAGTAGTTTGATTCATAAGATCCTTTTTGTGCGTTCGAATCCGAATCCTCTCGATTTGACGATGGATTCCCATCGCCTTTCCGTCCAAAGGTGTACGCCTTGAGAGAAGTTCTGACTGTCAGCCCGTAGTAATGCAAACACACGGAAAGCCTGGGTAACCCTTCATATTCTCTACCGATTATCCGATACCATTGTGGAGACCAGAGAACCAATGACTATAGGGTGTAACTCTAGACGATACATTTTCTCAGTGTATAGTAACCCAAAGAGAGCGGAAAAGCTAACTTCTATACCTTCTATAACAGCGTTATTTATACAAAGATTTTAACTTCCAACTCATGACGGTTAGTTGTCAGTTACTTACTCAGTGTCCATTGGAGTGTTGAGGTGGAATTTCTATATAGCGCCGTCAATCTATCTCTCTAGTTCCTCCTGCAATCAGCGTCACTTCTCCCACTGAGTGAAACATCGACTTGAGGTCGCTCAAAATGTGTCGTGCCACCTTTGTCTTTTAGTTGCAAGATGCGTGGTGTCGCATCTGGAATCATACGGACTACATGGCCGAACAAGGAAAGCCCTTTTAGCAGGTAGGCTAGATTCATCAGGGCTGAAAAATAACCATCTCTGGAGCATTAGGTGAGCATCAAATGAGCATAAAGAAATTAAGTTCTTCGGTTTTAATTTGGAAGATGTCGGTTTGTGGATGACCAGGCCATCACTTTGGAAGAATAAAACCAGTGGAGGGAATTTTATCATGATACAGGGCAGTTGGATTACGTAATACCTTAAGTGAAAAGACAGCAAAAAAAAAAAGGCATCAGAGATTCAAAGCTCCCAGTCAGAAAGACTCACTGCCTGGGCAGACTGTCAGCGTTGCGGTAGGTTTGGTTGTTGTCACTTACATTAATATGAACAGCATCAGTATCGCCATTTCAGGCGATAAAGCGAGGTAGATGTAGCTTTCGCGCATGTTGGAATAAGAGGAAATGTCTGCTATGAGTTTTAATCACTACTGCTACTTTGCAAATATTCTGACGCGAAAGTGCACGGCTTAAGGCATATTAGGATTAAACTTAACAGAAAATATTCAACCCCTGTTAATGTTATCGGATGATTCCACGAGAGGGCTCGTCTGCAATTTGTCGTGTGAAATGGTATTCATGCCAGAAATGAAAATGCCAAAGTTACATTTACTTCAGCAGTCCTCCCCTCCACTTTTTAAAATTAAATCTCTGAATATAATAATTTGGGCTTTGGATATGGAAATCATTTCAAACGACATTTTATGCACAGCTTATGCCAATCATATTGCAACCCAAACGATGGACATAATGTGTTCAAGTCAATCACCTCACTTGTCAAACCTTAAGCAAACAAAAATATTCCACGAGGACGCTCGTCTGCTTTTTGTCATGTGAAATGGCCATAATTGAAAAAGCAAAAATTACACTTACTTCGGCAGTCCTCCCACTTGTTTTATTAAGTATTTGAATAAAATAAATTTGGGGTTTTGGTTATGGAAATCATTTTAAGATATTTCATGGGGAATGGAGAAATAGTGCTTTCAAAGTGCGTGGACTGCGACAATTTTAGGGCGATGTCATTTCAACAGTTTTGTACCGATTCGGACTAAACTTAAACGTTGCATATGTGCAGTATATATTCTTCCACTGCATAACGTTTGAAACCTGTAGTGTGAAGACTTCACACAAAAATTCGTGGACAAACATCTTAATATCTGAATCAATATGCAAATTTTCACTTATTCTCAAAGTGCTGTAATTTCAACAATTTTCCGTCGAATCAGATCTAGATGTTGTACATCTGCAAAAAAATATTTTTTTACTGCATGACCTTTTAAACCTGTAGCACAAAGGCTTCACACAAAAATGCCGCGGACAACCTCTCAATATCTGAATCAATATGCAGAGGTTTACCTACTTCAAAGTGCTGCAAATTCAGTTTCAGCCGATCCAGATCAAACCAGCGCACAATTTGGTACAGACGGATGGAAGGACAGACAGACGGAAAGATGGACGGAACGATCGATTTGCCTAAGGGCTATAAGCGATATTATATTCAAGCAAGGTTGCAACAACAACTGCTCATTGTCAACTGATACATAGGTAGATTCCAAACACGTCTCTGCTTGATAAATCTATCTGTATGATGCAAATAATGTACCCATGAATAAATCGCTTCCTATTTGTTTTAAGAAATGAGAGGACACATGTTATAGGAGGATTAAACTCTAAAGAATTGCTTATATCCCGGCACTGACCAAGACTTTCAGTGTACAAGATTCATCGCGGCCAGTCGGAGCTACACCGGTTTGCTGATTCAGCGATCACATGACCGATGCAATACCAACAATTGGAGTACTTACATAGTTAATTGGACATGTCCTTCTTTTCCGAGAGGGGTCCCACGCTATGTAGGCTCTTTGTCTTGAACCCTTGTAGCGAACTGCGTATAAACGAGTTTAGAGAAGTCCAACAACAATCCAATAACTGAGTCAGGAAGTCAGGTGGTGTCTCGTAGTCAATATGTGACAAGTGTTACTTGAGTTTTAGCGCGACCAGTAAAGCCGTCTTTTTAATTCAGATAAAACAGAAGCTTCCGGCACATCGTCTTCCACTGTACACAAGTGAGATGAATAGTTGGTGTTCTCAAGGGTAATTTAATGTGCTGCTGTAGCAGCGACATCGGAACAACAGCGCTGTGTATGTCGTTGCGTACTTACACGCCCTACTAGGCTGGAATGACGCTTTCTTTGAATGCACATCAACTCTTTGTTATTAAATGAGTCTTTTCCAAGAAAAACGATGACGAGTGCAGCATTTAAACTTCCCATAAGACTTTTAATGTTTGATTTTATTCAACAGGGATTGTATTTTACCGTGGCATTTTTTCAATGCCGGTCTCACAAAAAAATACAGTTGAGCCACTAATTACTAAACGGTAATGGTAGGCCTTTAGATAAAGCATTCAGAGCCAATGATAAATCCCATTGGACGTAATATAACTCTTACGGGAAGTACTGACGGATCAATACATCCACCGCTATTGCTACCATATATACAATGGAAGACGATGATTCAATTGGTTGATAAAGCAAAGACATTAAAGACTTAGGTCCTTATGGAGTGATCGCTTATCCATTGGAACAAATTTTCTGTTAAAGCCCGTTCCGTTTGAACACTTTCAACCACCGTCCATGGTATCTGAAGTTTGTTTGGAACTGCCGTATTTATTTATGGAATTTCTGTTCTGAAAATGATTTGGCATCTATGAAATAGGCTTTTATGCACTTCCCACCAGAGTGTAACCGAAAAACTGACTGAAGGAAAAAAAGTTATTCAAGAACACAAAGCCCAAAAAGCTTGATTTTGGAGTTGTGTCCATTTCACTCCCGACATTTTATCTATGATTTTGGTATGCTATTTGATCTGTGGGGCAAAAAGCAACAAGCCCATATATCATGCCTAGCTTGAACCAAGTTAAGCGAGCTATCGTCTGACATAATGGCCCAAAATTTATGGGTGATCTTTGGAGTATCATCGGTTAAGACCATCATTGACCAGGTATAATTCTGCTACACGCTCACTGTTGTTCTGAGGTAACAATTGTCCCTGAAATTAATTTTATAATGTAGTGAGCAAATCGTCTTCATATCCGTTTGTAGGAGGAAGTTTAGCTGTGGTTTTTTAATTTCCGTTGGGTAAAAGTTGTTTAATTAAAGAAGTATTTGGTCAAAATGAACAAAAATATATTAAAACGGGGTTGAATTTTAGGCATTTGTCTCAGCTTTGTTCTCTGTAAGGAATTGCTGTACTTCTTTGAAAGGTAATAATAAAAGCGTGAATAGTCTTAACAGCTATGAAAAACAATTTCTGTCTCTATGTAGTACAGAATTTAATAAAAAAAGTAGATAGATATTGTAAGGCATCCTTTTTTTAATCTTAAGGCATAGTCTGATGTTATAAACAGTACCAATCACAATTATTTTTCTGAGTTTTGAAACTCCATTTTTTTGCGTTCAATTTGTTGATAGAACGTGTATTTCTGAAGGTGCACGTCTAAGCACACATGGTACATATGTTTGGATTACAGAAAACTTCCCTAGAGAAACAGAATTATTGTTGTGAATCAGACTGGTGAATCATCAAAATTATCTCTAAACTGTTGTTAAAATTGAACAAATGTCTTCCAATTGCATTAATTGTAATAAGTAATGAAAAGGGTCTACTCAAACACTAATTCATTACAAAGAATCACATAAAAGTCTCCTTTGACTGATTTTCTGTCGCATCTTTGCTTAAAAAACTTTTATTCTGATTCTATGGAATGCCTAATATCAATATCATATTTACAAACACGAAAATTTCAATACAATATGCAACTAATACGAATATCGCCAAAAGCCACAAATATACATTATCTTTATATTTCACTTCACATTGATTTCCCCAAGGAGAGAACTTGATTTTAGTCTTTGGTGAAGAGATAGTTAAACATCACTTTGAATAGAAAGGAATTCAAATGCCCAAAATAATAAAACGAAATATTTCAGTACAAAATATGGAATTTGATAAATCTTTTTTAAGAGATATAAACAACAACAATAACAACAGCAACAACAACAAAAGAGGTTTTAACACAAATATTTTTGTAGATCTATGAAATACAAACCAATATTAGATCTAAAGTATAATTCCATTACCAGAATTCTTGCTGTAGAGAAGTTGTTATAAGCCCTTTTGTGATGTTGAACACACATGAATGATTTGAACACACAGATGCACTTCATTTTATGCCACTCGTAATTCAAACAAATTTTAAGAGAATTTTTGAAACAATATAAAGAGACGTAAGCAGCAAACAAAATTTCAAAGCATAAAGGCTTTTAACAAGCTCTTTTTAAGGTTTAAAAATTATTTATTGATTCATTCGACATTTGTATTATTCTTAAAGTCTTAAAAACAATTATAAGTAATGAAATTAGGAATTCAGTTAATTATATCACAAATATTACTCGGGTTGGCAGTATGGTCAGGAATTAACAATCTGGAGATACAAGTGCTCTGTATCTAATCGTGTAAAATGCCTCAAGCAAAACGGTGATAGCAAATGGCCAGGCACTAATAGCCAAGTCCACTTTTATCAAGCAGCATTAATCCTCAATGCTGGAAGACGAAGCAACTATCACAATTTCATAATATAGACGAAATCTAAAACACAAGAAAAACATTGCATTACTACATTAATAAATTGATGACTATTTTTACTTTAGAACTTTTAGTGCAACTAGTTAATTGCTGTAAGAACAAAATACTTGTAACCACGTCAGGCATGTATATAGCTTCTAAAATTCTGTGGAAAGGACAGGTACAATTCTTATGTTTCTCGAACAAAACCAAAGATTAAGTAACATAAAAGTGAAAATAAAAATTATTACATTTTTAGTAGGAGGTTTTATGATTTATTTAATCTCTCTCTCTCTCACTCTATAATCATAATCATCATCATCATAATCATCATCATCATCATCATAATCATCATCATCATCAAATAAGTTTTATTATGAGCACCTTCATAATTTATTTTGCCATCGTGGTCATGGTCAGCCTCTTTCATCATGAGATCTAAGGCTTTGTCAGATACACATTCTCCTATCAGTTTGAGGCCTTCTTTCAATTCAGACTAGTGAACATTCAAGAATAATATTTAACAATGCTTTTTGCATGAAAATAGGTGTATGCACATGTACCAATTATGTAGATTTAAAGATATATTTTTATATATCAACTGTGCACAAGCTCGTTTATATATTGATATTTGTGTTCATTAGAAACCTGTGTTGTAAATTCAATAAGGTACCTTTCTGCATTTAAATTAGCTTGTGAATGCACCACATGTAACAAGTACATGAAATTATAAATTATAGATTTTTACATAATCTTGTTTGCATAAGGACATTTTTACTTTGTGGTCCAGTTTTAAAATTATAAATCTAAGGTGTATAAATGTATTGCTACAAGCTTTGATCATGTATTTTAAGATAAGCACAAGTTATGTATTTGTGAAATATATATGTAAGTGTTCTTTACTTTGCTGATAAATCCATCCTTATTACGGTCAAACGTTGCAAATGCATCTTTTAATATTGTGTTATTTGTTTGTACTCTTTCTATCTTTTCCATACACGTGATGAATTCATGTTCCCTGATACACTGACCTGAATAGAAATTAGACTAAATTTAGGGCATATTTTGATTAAAAACTAATCCATTTTAAAAGCAAGAGTTAGTTAGAAAAGGCTAAACATCACACAACGTAAAGCGTCTCTAAGAAGTACTCTTAAAGTTTTTATAAAAAAGTGTAATATTTCTGCACTCGTGTCTTTCATATAGTTTGCATTGTCACCCAAATGCTTTAAAACCACTCTCTCATGGGAAGTAAAACGCTCACTGATAAGGAGCTGTTTTCCATTTCACGTTCTTGCCAAGGTAGATGTATGGGTCAATTCTTTCCATTAATTACATATATAATATCTACACCACTTACCACCATTCGCGGCTGTATTAATAAACATTTTAATATTTTCCTCGCCCATATTATAACCAAGACTTTGCATCATGTGTTGTATATCCTCAGCAAACACTCGCCCGTCGTGATTTCTATCCAGCATTCCAAATGCTAGTCTAAGCTCTAAAAAGTAGTTGTTGAAACATTAATTCACAACATTTTGAAAAAGCCCGTTTAGGTTTAGTAGAACAATAACTAACATATAAAACGAGCAAATCATTAAGACTTTCTGCAGTTACATTTCCTCATAATAATAAGAGTACCTCATGTTTAAGCCCTGGAACTTGAAACCAGCAAAAGAATAACTTAGTTGCCATTAAATTTATTATTATAAAAGTTCTTTCCTGCAGACAGTGAATTAACATCATGAGGTGCTTGAAGTACCATTCTGAAGGCACTGGTTTACTGTTTTGTGACAGCGTACTTAAGGGTTACTCTTATTCATAGATTTTTGTTGCATTTTCTTTTAACTCTTGAGATTAATGGATGATATCTTGCAAAGATCATATTAGACAAGGAAACAGATCTAAATCAACTAAATGACGCTCATGGTTCACCTAAAATAGAATTGACCAAACTAAAAACAACAATTAAAAACTTCAGGTGATATTTGATTGATCGGATAAGTTTGCCTAATCAAAATATCAAATCGTATAAAAATTTACTAATTTAATTCCAAATTATGACGTTAGATTATTGAACCTACTTTTTTCCAGTCAAATAAAAAAAATCACATGAACATTTAGCAATGTAGTACTTTATATTCAACCTCTAATAGTTGACAATATTGAATACATTAAAAATACAAGCCTGAATTTCGATTTTGTAAAGCAACAAAAATTGCTGTAAAGATGTGTTTAATAAAAAACCTTGGTAAAATCGTGATTAAGATCTTCTTTGTCAGTTTTGTAATTTAAAGAAGGGTAAAGTGCTTTTTTATTTGTTGTTCTGATCATAATTTTGAAGAAAGGTTATTACATAAATTCTCAGTTACTAAATGAATAAAAGCCAGAATAAGTTAAATTCCTAAATTTTAAGTTAACATGCAGGTAAGTAATAAGTAAAAGCACAAAGCAGCAGTATTAACTTACAGGCTTGCAAGGTACAGTGTAGATTGGATTAATTTATTTCCTAAGCCAATTCAAAGTGTTCACATATGACATGTTCGGCCCCATGTTCATAAAGCACTGTTAGATAAGTACATCTGTGGAATGAAATGAAGGTGTTTTGACTTTTAGTGCTAGGTCTAGTAGTGCATTATTACTATTGGTGCAGCGTGTGTGCGTGTGTTTGGTGAAACCACTGGATAAGTTATGCATTTTAGAAGGGTCATAGCGAATCAGTTTTCGAGCATTTCAGGCAATGCGTGAATCTCTTGTCTATATCTATGAAAATCAATTTAGTAGTATGAAGAACTGATTTATGGGCAAATTAACTTCATTGAGAAGACCAAATGAGGTGGGTTCTTAAAGCAATAGCAATGAAGGATACTACTTAAACAGAACATTCAAAAATCATTCAAAATAGGAAGCATATGTCTTATTATGCTAATTACATCATAAAATAAACTAGTCTTTGAGCCTTGTTTCTCTTTCTGTTACCTATTGCATAATTTTGATTTAAAACATAATAAAGATGATACTCCGCAGTATCTTCTTATTATATTCACTTATATCCATGCAATAAACCGTTTGCATAAAAATGTGACAAACCATGTTACAGGTATGCATCCCATTAGAAACAACAATGGGATGAATATATGAATATGTAGATAGGGCACTTTCATACGGAAGATTCCACGACTGGTCTTCCAATAAATAACCCACTTTAGGACGCATGGATGTTTAATGGATTTAATATTTACATTGATGTCTGCAGAAATAATATGTTCATTTTAACACCAAGAATTTCCATGTTCAATGTTCAGGTTGGTTTACTTTGCAAAAACTGCTACAAAAAGGAAAAAGATCAGATAGGGTATCAAAAAAAAACATGCAGGTATATCACCTAGCTTCTACATAATTCAAGTGCAATATTTCGTAATCAGATATTATACCAACAACATTGCCACATCATATGCCATTATATATTAACTTCACTTACTTTCCTTTGTTTTTTTACATAGAGAAAAACTATCATTTACTCCCGCAGATTTTATCTGAAATTTTAAAACTTTTGTAGCATCTCCAAAACTTTTGTAGCATCTCCAGTTTAAGACGGGACTTGACCACCGGTAATATCGTGCTTTCTCTTGAAACATGTGCTATATAAAGCTGATCATAAGGGGATAACAAGCATGCTGTACCGACTTAATGAGAAAAAGGTGTAAAATAGCAGATGAGGGTTATGTTACATTCGTTTTGCTTCTCATGTACATAACAACATGGTTTCAAAAATGATTCTAGCATTCAGAAATAAACATGGTGTCAACAAATAAGCATGAAAAGAGAATAACTGTTTTTTCAGTTTTGATTGGTACTTTTTTTCTCTAACATAATTTTATCTGTGTAATAGTTTATGACTGTCATTATTTGTCGTTAAGAATGAAATGTCTAAAAATTCTAAAATATAGACAGAATTATAATACTTATCAAGCTCCGATTGTATTGCCTGATAAACCATCTGATAAACTAAACTTTATCTTGTGAAAATTTTTAAATATAAAAATTAATTATTTCATAATTCTTTAAATAACTGACAAAATGGGGTTGTATTTTATCATATTTATCATATTTTTATTTGTGTCGATGTATATTAGCAATATTTATACAATGTATTACCCTATGTGTTTGGGACACTGATGATATCTTTTTCAAATTGATTGCTTTGTTGATCACGACTATATTAGCCATGACTCTATTGACCATAATTGTATTGACAACCACTGTGTTGGTCACAACAATTGGTCATCACTCTGTTGACCATCACTGTGTTGATCATGACCGTATTGATATCATTGTATTGAACATCACTGTGTTGGTCATGACTGTATCGGCCATCACTGAATTGTCCACGACTGCATTGACCAGTACTGTATTGACCATACCTTTAATGGCCATGATTGTGTTGGTCATGATTGTATTGTCCATCACTTACACAGTGAAATCGAATTTTCATTAACGTATTTAATATGCTATGTGCAATAAATTCAAATCGGCACTCTTTTTTGCCATTGTGTTTTTTGTATTACCACTTCCCTGCATGATTCAGCGTATAAAGGCGTAAAATGCAACAAACCATCAATCCCACTCATTAGGTATCTGTCTACATCTTAAAACTGCATATTTTGCTGACAAATGCGTCTTACTTTTCGTATATCTGGTATTTCCTTCAAGCAAACTGATGCCAGTTTAAACTAAGAAAGACAATTGTGTATCAGTTAACAATTTTGCCTGGTTTCTTCACCAGGAGATTGAAATGTTCAGACCTCGGGGGCACTTAGCAGCATATGTGTTTGCATACGCGTCCAAAAACGCAGAAGGGGGTAAGATAATTTTGAGGCCTGAAGTTAACGTATGTAGAATGTCAAATTCGATAAAAAGGGGCATTCTAATTGCGAAAGATTCTCAAGAATAAAAACTATAAATAGATAAATAATAGAAACCAATAAACCTGCTTGTCCCTTTCACTGGTTTTAGCATTTTGGCTCCACTTTGGCAATAAACAGGGTGACAAATAATGATTATACTGACAAGTAAATAAAGTAAATTAATATCTTATCTGTCTATCTCTTTTTCATCTAACTAGATAACACATGAAACTTTCAAAAGCAGCACCTTAAAAATACACACCGTTATATTGTAGTAGACACAAAACTAAAACCTATTGTTTAAAGGGCAAATACACATTTGATATTTTGATTGCTAACTTAATTCTGAAACAGTGAACAAAATGTAACGATTTTTACGATATCATATGTACCTCTCATGGTGGTATCTGAATGAACTCGCGTGTCTCTGGTTCTTCGTCTGCCTTCTCCTCTCTCCTGCAGAACCAAAACATAAACAAGAACAAAACTATAAAGCTGGCATAAATTAGATGGATTGAACGGTAAACTGTACAATATTTTAAGCATACCTGATTTAAAATATACTCCACAGTCCTAACTTTCGGAATAACAAAAGATAGGTTATTCTAATTCTCCATGGGTGTACACTCTAAGAGACATCTTATTCACAACTCATAGATTTGTGGCATGTATATTCATCATTCCTCGTTCATCGTCTGAAAGGCTATGGTCATATGATATCTATGGATCCGAGATCATTGGTGTGTTATATCAAAGAAGGGACGCTGATGTGTTGCTCAGTTAATTAGTTAATCTAGATCAATGACAAACTCATTGTCCAGGCGCTTTATGATTTAAATAGCTACTAATCAGTTAGCTGCTAATTGAGGTGACTGCATTTGACTCCCTTAGAAAACGATAATAAAATAGCGTTTACACGACCACCGTTTTAATGCGGACATGTATTTATAATATTTAACACTTGACAAGCCTTTGGCTTGCAAGAGTTATATGAATTTGTGCGAGCAAAATTCGTCCTTTTTTTCTTCTTGACAGTTTTTCCGATTTTTTTGTGTCTTCTTCTTCTCTGACACTATGGGCCCTACGACCATGAAACTTGGGACTTATGAAGAGCTTGATCTGAACATGTGCATGTCACTTTTTATTTTCGTCTTTGATTTCGTTTTCTTTGTTAAAACGCCATGTGAAAAGAGTGTATTTTTTGCAAATAAATGCGCAGCATTTAACGACAGCACAGAATACACATTTGCTCAGTGAGCTTTGTGCGAGCTCTCACTGCGTAAATAGATAACAAGGCGCATGCCTGATCAGTCAATAAAACTTTAAGTCAACAACAACCAAACACTACTCGGCTTATAAGAGGTATTCAAGCTGTGTTGTTTGCAATATATTATTCAAGAAATAACCCATTGAAGAAAGTATTTTTGCGTTTTAGTTTTGGTCAAGTGTTTAACATTTCGCTAGCGGAATGAGCTTCTAGTTTATATTGAATTTAATAAGTACAAGCAGATACCATTTATAACATAAGTATTCCTAAGAGTAACATAATAAGACCTAAAATAGATTCTTCTACTTCCAAGTTTGCTATTCCCAAACGAACTTGGACAGATGCACGAAGAAGGCTGGTTGTATTAACACTTGACAAGCCTTTGGCTTGCAAGAGTTATATGAATTTGTGCGAGCAGCCGTTCGTCCTTTTTTTCTTCTTGACAGTTTTTCCGATTTTTTGTGTCTTCTTCTTCTCTGACACTATGGGCCCTACGACCATGAAACTTGGGACTTATGAAGAGCTTGATCTGAACGTGTGCAGGTCACTTTTTATTTTCGTCTTTGATTTCGTTTTCTTTGTTAAAACGCCATGTGAAAAGAGTGTAGTTTTGCAACTAAATACAGTGCATTTTACGTACATCACAGAACACAGTTGCTGAGCTTTGTGCGAGCTCTCACTGCGTAAACAGATAGCACAGCGTATGCCTGCTCAATCAATAAAACCTTAAGCCAACAAAAACCAAACACTACTCGGCTTATAAGAGTATTCAAGCTGTGTTGTTTGTAATTTATTATTCAAGAAATAACCCATTGAAGGAAGTATTTTTGCGTTTCAATTTTTGTCAAGTGTTTAACATTTTGCTAGCGAAATAAAGTTCTAGTTTACAATATGGCGACATGTACTGGGGAAAACTTTGTCCCTTGGCGTTCTTATAGAAATGGTGATCTTTTTACTGAAGAGCATGCATGCTTTTTACTGATGATTGGTAAAAACGTTTGGTGTCATCCAGCTGCGATAAATGACTATTTTTCTACGTTTAAAAGTTTATGGTTTTATATGTAGTGACAATATTAATCCCTGACAGAGATTTAATGAAATGTTTTTTTCAAGAAACATTTGCTCAGCTGAGTTAATACTGATCAACTGGCTGCTGGTAAGATGCACTCAGGCAAATAGGTCAACAAACTCGTATGTGTTTATATTTTGCATTGGTTATTGGTAAATGTGTAAATTAGCCCCTCCCCCTCCCTGCTTCAGTTTGATTATGACATCGAAATGACACCAAAGATGGAAGCCACCAATTCGAAGCGTAAAAAGTGCGTATCATACCAAGACAGCACTACTGTCAGTGGGGGATAAGGTTTTAGTCAAATAGGGATTCAATTACCCAAAATGGCGAGTTTCCCAGACAAATGTTTTTTTTTTTTTTTTGGTGAAAACACGAAGTTTAACAGCAAAATCTTTTTTATTCTCTCAAATTTAGCAGCACTGCAATCCTTTGAACCTTTAGATACGCAACTGACTGCACATAACATCATATCAGCAGACCGAAATATTGGAAGCTTTCCTACTGGAACCCTGCATATAACGTACAGTATGGATAGGGATACACCCAAAAGCGTTTGCACAAAATCCGTATAATGTATGGTGGTTGGTTCATTCGAAAGCATTTATGCAAAATCTGTGTAAGCTGGGGTGGAGTGGTTACACTCGAAAGTATTTACACAAACTTTGTACAGGAAAGGCAAAATTTTATAGAGTAACGAAGTTTTATTTCATTAATTATCATACATCAGAAAGTAATTTATTTGAAATAATTCGTTGGAATTGACAAATATATATATATTAATTAATAATTGAATAAATGCGTCAGATCTTTCATCGTTCACAAGACCATAATGTGGAAAACACAAAAGAATACAAAGACAAAAAACAAACAAACAAAAGAAAAAAAAACGAAAACAAAAAAACAAAAACAAACAACAACCACAACAACAACAACAATAAAACATTTAATTAACAACGTGATCATGCATAACTTCCTAACTCAAAGATGACGATGTTACTGGACAGGTAAAGGACACTTACTGACGAAAAAATTAATAATTCACTAAACAACTAAACAATTAAACAACTACATGACAAACGGACGAAGTTAAGGAAAGCAATAATTTACATAATTAACAAAATACAATAAATATAAAGGTAATACCTTGTGTCATAATCACGCGGTATCGATTTTTTTATATAATTGTCTACGTAAAAGTGATGAAATTAATTCAGTTGTGAACTGGCATGTCATGGGAAAATTTTCTTTTTATGTCTTACTTACAGAAACAAACATTATGATGCAAACCAATTTTAATTAGAATATTTCTCACTCGACAGCACTATTATTTAACACAGAGAAACCTAGTTACTGATGATAAACATTTTCTAATTTTCTTTTTCTTTCTTTTCTTTTTTTCTCCTTTTTTATATTTAGTAAGTCCGTATAAATGTAATAAAAACTTTTAAAGATTTTGTATTTCTTTTGTTCCTCAATTAGCATTCAAACCCTCGTCCAGTCTGGAATTAATAAATCCTTAGTTATTACTCGATCGTATTATTCCATTATTTCCTAGAAATTGTTTTTTTTTTTTTTTTGTTTTTTTTTTTTTTTTTTTTTTTCAATGATTAGCCACAGTGCATGCTGCCTGGTGGCACACTTTATTGTAAATTGTTAAAAACCAAAATAACATTTTTTGACAATCGTCATCCGGTGAAAATGCTAAAAAAGTATATGTACCCGAATGTACACTGGAATGGCATATACACTGGAACGGAATAATGTCGACTGTCAAAACGTCGTGACAAAATGTTCACGGGTCTGCTTAATAAAAGCGTCGAAAAACGTCACCAGTCATTCGTCAAAAGTCTCCTCCTCTATATGAAATCACTTATTGTTATCAATATGTGTATGGAATGCCATTTTCACATTTATTACGGAATTATTGATATCAAGAATTAATTTTTGATCTCAAAAAATCCATATGTTGATATCAAGAATTAATTTTTGCTATCTGTAATTGTATTTTTGATATCTCGAAATGTATTCTTGAACTCAAAAAATAATTTTTGATATCAGTAAATACTTAGAGATATCAAGAAATATTTATTGATATTCATTGATTTAATGATCTCTAGAATTGATTTTTTGATATCAAAAATTCAATTCTTGATAGCAAAAATGAAATATTTGAGAGCAAAATATCAATTTTTAGCTCAGTAATTCACTTTCCTTTTATTGATATGAAGAATTTATTTCAGATATCATTATTCCAGAAGGAGACTTTTTAATTTGTATTTTAAAATCTGCAAATGATTTTTTGATCTCAAAAACTGATTTTTGATTTTAAAATATCCGTCTAATTTTTAAAATAAAAATTCAGAAGTGCACATCTGTAAATTAAAAATGGTTTGGTCCTTGAATACAGAATCTTTCTTAAAATTTTTGCTGTATAAAAAAGAAGCAATTCTTGAGATCAAAAATTGTGTTGTTATTATTGATCTCAATAATTCAAGTTTTCATCTCCAAAATTTAATTGACGATTCGTTAAATTTTATGTAAATGTGTGTCTCCCTTAAGATTTTTTAAGTTTGTAAATTTGATTTTTTGATCTCAAAAATAAATTTTTGCCATCTAAAATTCAATTATTGATAGCAAAACATAAATTATTGCGATCTACATTGATTTCTTGATATCTTTAATTATATTTTGATGTCAAAAATAAGCATTAAATGTTAAAACGGCATTCCATATATGTGAGACACTATTATGTTAACAGCGATTTATACGGACACTTTTTACTGCCTTTCACGTTTCAAGTGGGAAAAGCTATGGCGCTATATTTGTACAAAACTTTCACGACGTTGGCGCTCCAACATTTATTTTTGATCGCTGTGGTATTTATGTACAAATAATAGACAAGAAAATATTTAATTCTTTCGCGAACCACTTTTTATGTTATCCAAGTAATATTAATTTCTGCACTTTGTTTTTATTATTAAAAAAATATAGAGAATGAATTAAATTAAAGCGCCCTATAATTAACACTTTGTGTTCCAAAATTAAGAAATTACATTTGAAAGCATGTTACATAAAAGAACCAGTCAGAGGAGGTTTCACAAACTCGTGATAAAACGCATGTTCAGACAAAGTTCTTTAAAAACAAGACGTTTAATTATGGCGCAAGAAGAAAATACGGCGAAACTAAAGAGCGCGAAATAAATAGTCAAACAATGCATGAATTGTTACGCGACTAAGGAAACTGCCGCGAGGCCATTCAAAGGAACGCGAAAAAAATATACAATGTGTATGCTTTGCTAAAAATTCTGGCTATTTATTCCTTTTTTTTTGTTTGTTTCTTTTTTTTTTTTTCATCTCGGAGGTTTCCAGAAAACTCGTCCTATGCTAATTGACGTAGGACATGTTATTTGGCACAGTGATACAGGATGATGAGATGTCGTGAAATCCGCAATTTTTTTTACCTTGATCTTCAAATTAAGGTCAAAATATTTTGGACCTCAAAGTGGTTTCCAGGAAACTCCTCCTACAGGGTTTGTAGTAGAAAAACGGCATGAGGCAGAGACATAGAAAGTAATGAGTTTTCCTGAAATCCGCATTTTTGTACGTTGACCTTCAAGGTCAAGGTCAAAATGAGGTCAAAATATTTTTTCAAACCCCTATTCATCCCGAAAAATTGCTGGAAAATAGCGTTCAAATCCTTGTTTCAATACCTGTACGGTGTCAGTAGGCAGTAACATCGTCGACTGCATCTAGACATTCAGGGTCAAAGACAAGGTCATGTGAACTTTGTACATCGTAATCCCTCAGAAAAAAATTGTCCATCATCTCAAAAATTGTTAGAAATAGAGTGATTTTGAGCTTATTTTAGACTCTTTGGCCTAAAAGACGTTATGTAAGAGGTACTCTGTGAGCTTGACCTCCTCGATCCGTCATGGTCAAAAACCAGAAGTTGACCATTATACCGAAAACGGTTAGAGACAGAGCGATTTTGAGCTTATTTTAGACTCTTTGAGCCTAAAAGACGTGATATAAGAGGTACCTCGGTGACCTTGACCTCCTCCGTCATGGTCAAGGTCAAAAACCGGACGTTGACCATTATCTCGAAAACAGTTAGAGATAGAGCGATTTTGTGCTTATTTTCGAGCCCTTGGACCTAAAAGTCGCTCAAGATAATACCCAGAAAGCTGATAATTATGTCGAAATATTGAAAAATTGTCTTTGACCACATAGATTGTGTCTCTGGCCTTCTGCCATTGCAAGTGGGTGCCATTGCGCCACGTACGTGTAGCGAAATTCGGTCTAGTTTTCAAGTGAGACAACATTGAGCAGTCAGACACAAATAAGCAATATGCAGTTTTGATACGGTTAAGAGGATTGTATTCAGTTCGGTTCATCGTAGGTATTACGCCAGTTGAGTCTTGTCAATCACTTAAGTACTTTGCTATAGCTGTTCGTGCTGCGTCATTTGCTTTCGTCACAGCCTGAAAGTACTTTTTCTTTTCTTTATGAAATTGTCAGGTTTATTCAGACATTCAGAGCGAAGTTGTAAAAATGCTTTGGATTTCTGAACAACGCGCAAACATTCTAAAGATGTCAGATATTCGCAAAACCATATATTTGCCAGGTGAAAGACATTTGAAGGATGTATTTAAAAAAGAAGATTGGCAGTAGGGGGAAAAGGCCGGTTCTGGCTCACTTGATGACGTCATACTGTCTGGACCGGGAGTGACGTCATCATGTCTAGACCGGAAGTGCCGTCTGGACCGGAAGTGAGGCAATAGTGTCTGGAAGTGACGTCATAGTGTCTGGAAGTGACGTCATAGTGTCTGGAAGTGACGTCATAGTGTCTGGAAGTGACGTCATAGTGTCTGGAAGTGACGTCATCATGTCTAGACCGGAAGTGCCGTCTGGACCGGAAGTGAGGTCATAGTGTCTGGAAGTGAGGTCATAGTGTCTGGAAGTGAGGTCATAGTGTCTGGAAGTGACGTCATAGTATCTGGAAGTGACGTCATAGTGTCTGGAAGTGACGTCATACTGTCTGAATTTAGCCGAATACAGAATTTAGCCGAATCAGCATGATAACATCGTCGATTCAGCATGATACAATCGTATATAAGTGCGACGTCTCGAGGCTCAGACATCGTCAGACATCGTCAGACACATCATGGACAACACATCAGCTACTAAGAATGTGACCATACAATGGTACAAGTGCTGCGTGAGGTTGGAATATGAAGGACAGTCACACAACTGCCCGGTGCACCACAATGCACCGCAGCGCTTTTGCTGTAAAACCTGCGGTGGTCTGCTCTGGTACAGGTTTGCGACGACGCTACCTGGGCCAGGACCAATATGTAATGACTGCTGGTGGTGTGGTATGACTCTGAAGCTGAAGAGCTATTGCGACAGCCATCCGTTCAAGTGCGCGGGAAGACCATTTACGATGCAGGAGTACTACAAGTACAAATGCCGCTGCAGGAATCCAACTTGCTGATATACTAAAATATTTCGGCCCTTTTAAGGGCTATCCTATATTATGAAACGAAGCAAAACATGTGTGTGTGTGTGTGTGTGTGAGAGAGAGAGAGCGAGAGAGAGAATACATTTTATGACATTTCAGGTCTAGTTGGCGGATGAATACCATTTAACTTCACCGCTAGATGTCTCTGCTGTGCAGCTGTACAACTCCACAACTGTAAGTGAGACATTCATATACACAAGTAAAATTCTGCTGAGTCAGCAATTTAAACATTTTTTGAGCAAGTTTGAAAAGTTACACACCATTTTTTGATTACATCTAAGTAGCATAAAAGGAAGAGTGAGACATGCATTTCATGCATATCAAACAGTAATAAATTTTGCTGAGTCAGTTTTTTGGATAAAGAGCGCGCCTGTTCGAATGACGTTATTATGACGTCATCATGATGAGTTAGACTCCCGTAAGCGGCATAACCCTAACCCTAGGCGTAGACAACATGTTCAACAACATGTTCAACAACATTTTGAACATGTTGAACTTGTTGAACATGTTGTTCAACATATTCTTCAACATGTTGTTCAACAAGTTGAACATGTTCAACATGTTGTTCAACAAGTTGTATATAAAACTATGTTTAAAGGCTTTTTCATCATTTAAAAAGTGTATGTTGAACCGAAAGGATGTATAAGTAGGGGGAAAGGCCGGTTCTGGCTCACTTGATGACGTCATACTGTCTGGAGCGGAAGTGACGTCATAGTGTCTGGAGCGGAAGTGACGTCATCATGTCTGGAAGTGACGTCATCATGTCTGGAAGTGACGTCATCAAGTCTGGACCGGATATTGGACCGGAAGTGTTGTCTGGAGCGGAAGTGACGTCATGATAAGCGTTAGGCTAGGCGCGGCCATCCGTGACGACATAATGGCGTCATACTTACGTGATGTTGTCTGGAGCGAAAGTGGCATGAGAGTACTGGCGCAATGAACTCCACCTGTCAATCAGTGTAACCATGGCAACAGACCCTAAAAAGTGATGACCTCCCCTCCCGGACATACTATGTACCGACCCCCCCCCCCCGGACATACTATGTACCGACCCCCCCCCCCCCCCCCAGGATCGTGATATGGCTAACTTCAAGAATGTATAACTTTAAAACTACTTGGTCGATTTGCATGAAAATTTCACTGTTTGATTCAGTTTTATGCAAAATTTTGTTAGAAAGTGGTCACAGACTATTTACGCAGCTGGCTGTATGCATTTTTGTAACATGCCGCCATTTTAACTTTGTAAAAAGTGAAAAAGTGAGATAACTTCCGTTATAGTTGACCGATTTACCTGAAAATTTCACTGTTTGATTCAGTTTTATGTAAAGTTTTAACATTAACTGGCTATAGGCTATTTACACCGGTGGCTGTATGCATAATGTGACAGGCTGCGATTTTAACTTTGTAAAAAGTGAAAAATTGAGATAATTTTCGCTATAGTTGGTCGATTTGCATGAAACTTTCACTGTTTGGTTCAGTTTTATATCTAGTTTTGTTATAATGTAGTCATGGGCTATTTGTGCAGCTGGCTGTATGCATTTTTGTAACATTCCACCATTTTAACTTTGTAAAAAGTGGAAAAGTGTGATAACTTGGTTGTTGGTTGTTGGAATGGCGCGCGCCCACCATTCAAACATGTGTTTGAATTATTTTTACGTCAAACTATTGTTCAACAAGTTGTTTAGCAATTGTACAACAATTGTTCAACAAGCTGTTGTTCAACATGTTCAGCATGTTGTTGAACATGTTTAACAAGTTGAACATGTTCAACATGTTCAACAACATGTTCAACAAGTTGAACATGTTCAACATGTTCAACATGTTGTTGCACAAGTTGAACATGTTCAACATGTTACACATGTTCAACATGTTGAACATGTTCAACTTGTTCAACAACATGCTGTTTAACAAGTTGTTGTTCAACAAGTTGTAGTTCAAGCAAAGAAAGAACAAGTTGGTGTTCAACAAGTTGTAGTTCAAGCAAAGAAAAAACAAGACATATGTTGAATAGGTTTATTAATACAATTAAATACACTTAAATACATACAGCTTAAATCTATAACAATATTACAATATTTGTTGATTTACAAAGTCTTTATTATAAAGTTTAGTCAAATAAGTCTATTTTCTTCATCTGCTTCACTGTCATCCATATCACTTTCTTCATCGCTGCTTTCATCTTCCTCCTCATCTAGAAGCTCTTCAAAGAATGCGTCGTTTCTTCTTATAGCCGCCTTTAGTGCCTTTGAATACTCGTAATGTTTTTCATCAACAAAGTAATTAAAGTCTTCTAAAATGGTTTGATAATGTTCGTTTTGTTCTAGACGTTGGGCATATTTGAATAGTTTCATAACAGTTGTTTAAGTCGACGCTTATAAATGGGTCGAAAGTCATCACTTGCTATGTCACGCGCATCTTCAAGCCCTTGTTCTTCATATTCTGAGACCTTTTCTTTAAATTTGGTATCACATTCATCGTAGACTTCTTGAACCATATCATACCAAACAGAGTCTGTTTCTGACTCACTTTCAGAGTCTGTTTCTGACTCACTTTCAGAGCTGCTGTCCTCATCATCTTCAAAACAATGTTTGATATTTTTGAACAAAGCTTCTTGACTGTTGTATAACGCACCACATTCTGTACAAGCATGTGCATTCTTTTCAGTCGTGTTGACACTTTGACTTTCCATAGAAGACTCATCTAAAGTTTCAGTGATAGGTGGTTTTACAGGGTTTTCCATATCTGTCTCCAATTCTTCTTCTTCTGAAGTGTGAGCATCCTTTAAGTGCCTTTTAAGACTTTGTGGCCAATTGTAAGATTTCGAACAAATGTTGCATTTATACATCCTTTCGGTTCAACATACACTTTTTAAATGACGTAAAAGCCTTTAAACATAGCCTTATATACAACTTGTTGAACAACATGTTGAACATGTTCAACTTGTTGAACAACATGTTGAAGAATATGTTGAACAACATGTTCAACAAGTTCAACATGTTCAAAATGTTGTTGAACATGTTGTTGAACATGTTGTCTACGCCTAGGGTTAGGGTTATGCCGCTTACGGGAGTCTAACTCATCATTATGACGTCATAATAACGTCATTCGAACAGGCGCGCTCTTTATCAAAAAAAGTGACTCAGCAAAATTTATTACTGTTTGATATGCATGAAATGCATGTCTCACTCTTCCTTTTATGCTACTTAGATGTAATCAAAAAATGGTGTGTAACTTTTCAAACTTGCTCAAAAAATGTTTAAATTGCTGACTCAGCAGAATTTTACTTGTGTATATGAATGTCTCACTTACAGTTGTGGAGTTGTACAGCTGCACAGCAGAGACATCTAGCGGTGAAGTTAAATGGTATTCATCCGCCAACTAGACCTGAAATGTCATAAAATGTATTCTCTCTCTCGCTCTCTCTCTCTCTCACACACACACACACACATGTTTTGCTTCATTTCATAATATAGGATAGCCCTTAAAAGGGCCGAAATATTTTAGTATATCAGCAAGTTGGATTCCTGCAGCGGCATTTGTACTTGTAGTACTCCTGCATCGTAAATGGTCTTCCCGCGCACTTGAACGGATGGCTGTCGCAATAGCTCTTCAGCTTCAGAGTCATACCACACCACCAGCAGTCATTACATATTGGTCCTGGCCCAGGTAGCGTCGTCGCAAACCTGTACAAGAGCAGACCACCGCAGGTTTTACAGCAAAAGCGCTGCGGTGCATTGTGGTGCACCGGGCAGTTGTGTGACTGTCCTTCATATTCCAACCTCACGCAGCACTTGTACCATTGTATGGTCACATTCTTAGTAGCTGATGTGTTGTCCATGATGTGTCTGACGATGTCTGACGATGTCTGAGCCTCGAGACGTCGCACATATATACGATTGTATCATGCTGAATCGACGATGTTATCATGCTGATTCGGCTAAATTCTGTATTCGGCTAAATTCAGACAGTATGACGTCACTTCCAGACACTATGACGTCACTTCCAGATACTATGACGTCACTTCCAGACACTATGACCTCACTTCCAGACACTATGACCTCACTTCCAGACACTATGACCTCACTTCCGGTCCAGACGGCACTTCCGGTCTAGACATGATGACGTCACTTCCAGACACTATGACGTCACTTCCAGACACTATGACGTCACTTCCAGACACTATGACCTCACTTCCGGTCCAGACGGCACTTCCGGTCTAGACATGATGACGTCACTTCCGGTCCAGAAAGTATGACGTCATCAAGTTAGCCAGAACCGGTCTTTTCCCCCTACTATTGGCGAAATGCAAAAAAAAACAAACTAATAATAATAATAATAACAATAATAATAATAATAATAATAATAATAATAATAATAATAATAATAATAATAATAATAATAATAATAATAATAATAATAATGATAATAATAATAATAATAAAATAAATAAATAAATGTGATAGCTGAAAAAAAACGCTGTCAGGATAACTTTTCATCTCGAGTATTTTTGGGACATGTTTTGTCATGCAAACAGCTGCACCCCTCCATAATTATGGCAGCAGATCCCGGGGATAAGGGGGAGTATGGCGGTATATTTGGACTTAAAATCAAAATTTACATGTTTTTTTTATTTTTTCGCGTTCATTTGAACGGCCTTGCGGCAATTTTCTTAGCCGTGCAACATTTACATTTTATTATTTGACTATTTCGCGCTCTTTAATTTCGCCGTATTTTTTTCTCGCACCGTAATTTAACGTCTTGTGTTTTAAAGAACGTTTGTCTGAACATGAGTTTCATCACGAGTTTGTAAAGCCTCCTCTGTTTTGTATTTTATGTAACATGCGTTAGAATGTAATTTCTTAATTTTGGAACGCGAAACGTTAATTATACGCCACGATAAATTTAATTCATTCTGTAATTTTTTTTTTTTTTTTGAATAACAAAAATCACGGCTGAAATTAATTAGTGGCTTGGATAACATAAAAAGAGGTTCGCCAAAGAATTAAACATTTTCTCGTCTATTAATTGTACATAAATACCATAGCGCTCAAAAATAAATGCTGGAGTTCGAACGCCGTGATTTTTTTTTTTTTGCACTAATATACCGCCATAAAGCACTTCGTATGAAATGTGTTGGCACACGTGTCCAAAAACTCGGAGAAAGGGAGTAATTTTGAGGTTAGACGAGGAGTACCAATTTCGCTAAAGAAAAGTAGGGGGGGGGGTAATTTTCATTTAGTACTCCGCGTTTCTTACAAACATGGGGGTAATTTGTAATTTGTCTCCGCGTTTGATTAAAAAGAGGGTTTTATTTCAAAATCAGCACTCCGCGTCTAGGGGTTGTTTTAGAGGGTCATGGACACGCATAGTAACCAGTTGGTACATGATTGCCCACCACTCCACCCCACGGGGAGCAGATAGCACTTTGTCAGAATCAGGGAGGCGGGGGGGGGGGGGGGGGAGTACAGAGTAGGTGGAGGGCTAATCCGGGATTCGTAGTGCCTTCAGGAGTTAGATGAAATTAAGAAGCCAATTTTGCTTTAAGGTGCCACATGTTTCAAGAGTGATGGTAAGATACTGTTATCATCCCAGTACACCGAGCAAGACCACCCCAGCAGACATCAATTCTGGATTCGTTGGGAGGCATCCAATATTGATTTAAGATCTTTAAGTTGTGACTTGCGTTTGAGCCTCAGCTCATCATTTTATATGCCTGATATGTGTCAGCGTTCTGACCGTCGACGTTTTATACGTTGATTTTTTGGCGGTCGACGTTCTGACCGTCGGCGTTATAACCGTCAACGTTTTATCAATCATTCCATTGGAATACACCCTGTAAATGATTAACGTCTATCTTCTTTGGGATCTCTTTGAAGTCAAGCTATCACCCAAGTGGATACAGCAATACTCTGTAGGAAGCTTCAAGAATTTTGCTTAACTAAGGAAGAATCCTGTTCGGTTAACACTTGGACTTGACAAGAGGTCCTTCAAAGAATTTAAGTGTTTACCGGACACAACTCTTCGCTAGGCTTCATCCGAGGTCAAATAAGGGCCTAGCAGGAAACGCTCTCAGCCTTACTTTGTAACATCAAGTATCTTTGAAAGTAAATGTGTCCGTTAGATATAAATAACTGTCCCTTAAGAACAGAAGCTCAAACCGCTGCATTAATTTGCAATTTCCCTTGTGTGAATTAGAAATAATTTTTCATTTGTGCAGATATTTATTTATTTACTTTGTAAGTTTTGATAACAAACGCATTTATTTTTTATAATTTATTGTTCTGTTAGCATCACTCTATAACAATGAAACTTGATTGATTCTCTCGACCACCCATTAAAAATGATTTTAAAAATAATGAAGTATTTTGCCCCCAGAAATCACTTAAAGCTGCCGTTGCATAAAAAAACGCTAGAAATATCATTAATGTCTTTTCCGTGTTCTTTAGCATCGGTTCGATCCAACTATATAGCTACAATATTTGTAAAGACAAAAATCCGTTATAATTGGATACAAATGCGAATTATATAATTATAAACAACCAGCCTTGAATTGAGGTATTCGTTTTTTACAACCAGGAACTTAAATTGGTAAAGCGCATCTCTATATTTTTCTCATGAACAGTTAGAGATTGCTGCAATAATTCCTTTCAATGGTGATTTCATTCAGATTTGTGAATTGATGTTGAGGTTGAAAAGTTAAGAACATTTCAATTTCCCTTATTGAATTTCAAACCGCAAAATGTGTAAGAAACAAAACGTTCCATCTGAGACCGCATTGTATAGAAAAGAAGCCTCTGGAGGAACCTTAGATGTCAAAATTTCAAAACTGAATAGCAAATAAATGCCTATATATATACGTGAAAGATAAAATCAAGCATATTAAATTTGTATGCTTCAACTTATGTAATAAGAGACTGAATCATTCATCTCAATTTTTTGTATATCTGTTCATGTTATTGTATCCGTGCCAGTACCAGAGAAGACGACATCCTTTCGCCTTTTATATCTGATAAAAAATGGTAAACCTTTTTTGTTTCTACCTAAACATCCAGGGCTTGTGGGAAGGTAGTGATGAGAGACCCCGATAGGTGCGAATTGGTTACCATGCGTACCTATGGCTTTTTAAAACCACCCCGAAGGATAAATACACCGACATTGAGAGTGTGGTCTGTGTGCAGTGTTTGGGTACCCGTTTTTTGCTGGACGCGGAGTGCAGTTCCGAAACACGCCTTTGTGAGGAATGCGGTGTACTGAATGAAAATTCCGCTACCGCTTCTTTCAACGAAATTGTCTGTCTGCACAGGGCACGTTTGACCCCGTGATAACACATAAACGCTATCAAGTGCTCCAACGCCCCCACCCCCAAGGAACTTCATATATTTACGTCAGACTGAACAATCTTGCAGAACTCATGCTATAGGAATATCGGTGGACATAGAACCACCACGACCCAAGAATTGCCAAAAAAAAAAACAAAACAAAAAAAAAAAAAAAAAAAAAAAAAAAAAACAGCGGTTCATCACAATTTTATCCAATCGCTAAGAATAAAACTAACGCAGAAAGGCCGTTTTTCGGCACTTTTCCCGCCTTGCGGGTCACTCTTTTACTTTCATTTTTTTTCACCTTCACCCGACGGATATCTAGTTGCAGACTGGTCATATTTTTTATTTGCGCCTGACGGGGTGGGGGGTGAGTGGGGGTAGCGGTTCAGCCTTTTACGAAGATTGTGTTGTGATATTGTATTGTACATTCCAGTTTTAATGCCTGTTTTCTTCTTCGCATTGAAATAGGTATCACAGCTTTGAGGAAATATGAGACCATATATGCACACGCGCATTTTGTGCAGCCGTTGCATTTTTTCCCCTTTCGTGACTGACTTGCATATTTCTGTTTTTATGTGTGTGTTCATCTATCTTGTGTGGCCAAATAAACGGTTTCTTCACTACACAAAATGTGAAAAGTAGAAACAAGATCGTATAAAACAATGCATGTGCAGTTTGCACACGATACATTAGTTTTTTTTTAAAAATCTCGTTTAAGCTAAAAGAAATTAACAAATTACGATAAGGTTTTCTTATAGTTTACTTTGTCAAATTATGAGAGCACTCTATAGACTAATGTGTCCGTGAGTACACGGACGCCATGCCAAGCTTCACAAAATATGCATTCGGAATAAGTTTCTTGGACGTGTCTGACAATTTAATGGCAACCAGACGAACCGTGCCCAGCATACCCCCGCCCCGGTCAATTGAAACATTCCTCCGCTTTGCCCAGCAGTGCAAAATATCTTAAAATCAAATTGGGTCGTTTCAAAATTTACTTAAACCTAGACAGATCACAACCGATGACTACAAATTAAGTCAATTTTTTGGGCAATCTTTATGCATATTCATAAAAATGTCACCAAGATTCTTTCACCCGCATTGGGCACACCCTTCACAAAAAAAAAAAAACTAACGGAGTGTAAGATTGACGGGCGGATAAACAGATCTTACGCATAACATCACCCTATCTTCTTGGAGCCTCGGGCACAACAAGAATTAGTCTCCTCAAACTACAGAAAAAAATTGAAGCTACAAACGTAACAAAAGAAAACAATGTTTGACTGTAGTATGTTGGATTCGTATTAGATTTGGAACTACCCCCCCCCCCCCCCCCCCACACACACACGCTGGGCCCGGGTTTTACTGCACTAGCAGCAGTGTCCGAAGCCGTTTTTGGAAAAAAACTCACCTTCGGTATAGCTCCCATTGACCTGGTCATTTTCTTGTGTTCTAACTCCTATCCACACAATATTAAAACCAAAAAACATGAAGTCACAATTTATATCCTTTCGACTTTTAAAGCTTCTGTTTTTTTTTATTTAAGAGTAAAATTCATCCGGTGGTATGTGTTTTATAACATGATAAAAACCCCTTTCTTATCACACAAAATTAAACTTTAATTGGTACTGCAATTAAATGAGTGAGCTTTTATTCAAAGTTCAGCCGAATAAATTTATAACTATCACGAAAGTTCTTTAAATCCGGTTTTTATTTATATACAGAGTTTTAAAAACGCTTCATTTAAAATACAATGCAATTATTTCAAAGTCTGATAACTATGTCTAAGCCTATTTTACACTGCAATAGCTCCGAAAGCCGAGTGTACGTTTTCTTGTCAATAGACATACAAATAAGCGCTGTTCATCTTTTTTTAAACGACCCAGATTTTAGTCCGTGATACACGGTGATGGGAAGTGAACAGAACGTGAAAGTGAAAGATGAAATGCAGCCAGTTTAGCTGTACCTTTTTTGTTTGCAAAACAACACGTGAAATGGCATATGTGCGTTGTTAATGTGTTTTGTCACTGCAAGTTCACTCGACTGGGTAAAGCCTTTTGCTATGGGAAAGGGGCGTAAAATGAAGCATCGAAAGGTTCATTAAATTATATGAAATTTTTTGTACAGTCAACTTCTTTATTTCTGAGTCTTTAATTGTGTTTCTACTTGGTGCCACTTTTGCTGTTTGTGCTGACGACTGGAGGATGCATTCAACGAGTTGTCGACTTTTTTTAACAGTCTACATGTTCTGTTATCATTGAAGAAGACTTTAAAAACATGTTATTATTTCAAAGAGCATGTATTTTCCATTCATATATCTTTCAAGTTCTCCTTGTATCGTGCTGCAATTTGTTCCATAGCACAGAAAAAATTAATTTCTTTTACATGACAATAAAACTGCTATGAGTTAAATTACATCGTCAAGCTCTCACTAAAATTATTACGATTATCAAAATAAAAGAACACCATGGCTCTACCTCGGGACAATAAACAACTATTATACTGCTTGAATGATTAACTCGTGCCCAAATAAAACGCCATTGGCATTGTGACCCTACGGATACCTAATACTGAAATGAGGTTGTCATTCTGATAAAACTGATTAAACCCTGAGCTAAAAGGCACACATATGTATGATATATACACAACCATATGGTAAATACAGTAAAGCTTTGCATTAAACACTGTCGAGGCGGGATAAATGTTCATCAGCTGTAGATATTCGGTAAATAAACTACAAGGCGGTTGGGGGGGGGGGGGGGTGGGAGGGGGGGGGGGGTAGTAGTGTGGTAAAAGTTTTCCGAATCAGGATCACAGAGTGTTCGCGAATGAACGGTTTTCACCAGCTTAGCCTTTTGACGGCATCAGTTTATCCTACCACAGGATCTGACCTAAGTATATGTTAATTATACAAGTTAGATTTTACTTTATGTGAACATTATGATGTTGTTCACGTGCCCTTGTCAAGAGTTATAAACACAAGTTTGTTTCAGCATAATTTTTTTTTGTAGTTTTCAACGTGCTTGCCTGCATTTTATTGCAATACATGCATGGCAAGTGTTAACTTTATGTCCGCCAAATGTGACCTCCATATGACCGTAAAATTATGTATGCATCGATCATGACATCTCTGCTTATATGTTGACCATATGTTGTAGAAAGTGTTATATGTATTATTATATGTTAAGTTCTGAATGAAAGTGCTGGATTTGTGTAGACAATGACGCATCAGGAGTGAAATGATTTACATGTATATATATAAGTGACTGGAGAAAATCAAAACGGTCATACAAAACCCCATCCTCAGCATAGCTGTAAAAGTTAACCACTTTTTTTAGAACTAGTCTTACACTGCTTCAGCGTCGTTTCTCGCAAATTAACACTTTAGCTTTGACGAAGCAGTGACCTGAATAGATTTCCAAACAGATTATTTATTTGTGCGTGAGTTTTCATCAAGATAATGCGTGTTTTCTAAAGTGTGTACAGACTAAAGAACTACCTTGGGATGGTTAAGAATACCACCCAAAGAGCCATTCAGATCTCGTCAAGGAAAGCAGGAACAAAGAGAACAGTGGGATATAAGCGAAATATTCCCACTGGGAGATTATTTCATATATAATATGGAATTTTTCAAATCCAAAATGTCAGAAACAATAGAAGTTGAGCATTGTGATGCGGCATGCGAGACTACGAATGTACAGGGGCATTGTGCGCACTCGGATTTCAAATTTTTTGGTGTGGTAGGGAGGGTGTGAACAGTATACTAACAAGAATGTCCATGGACAGTGTGCCCAGCCGTAAAAGCGACATCACAGAGCTGAAAGTCACCAATTTTGGCAAAATATAAATCTGGTTAAAGGTCCTCCTTGGGGAACAATTGCTGTCAAATTTCAAAGCAATCGGACTGGATCTATGTTGTTGTTTTTTTTTTTTGCCCTGCAATTTATCTGTTCTGTTTATTTTTTGATAGACAGTTTCGCGAAATAAGACCAAAAACTGCTAATTAGTTAGACCACAATGTAGAAATAACTAAAAGCAAAATATTAAAATATTACAACCAAAACCAAAGGAAATGTAGTATGTTTAGGTGGACTACTTTGGCTATCAGTTATACCAGTTTTAGACGAGCTGCATTTCGCTAATCTTTAACGGATTATAAAATATAACGACTCACACAAGAAACCAACCATAACCATTTTTTTTAAATATTAACAGAAGCTTTTATCCTCTCCCCCACCCACTCCTAATTCTAATGTGATGGCCCTATTTCTCTAGCTCTGTCCATGGGTCGTTTGGATATCACTTTGGATATCAAGTGAACTCTTCACATCGTTACTCTTATTTTTGTATGTTAGTTAATGTTTTATAAACATTGTTTACTTCTGTATTATAAATATTATTTTGGGTACGACACTCATGTTTTTATTTTTTCATGGGATCTAGCCATCCGAAAATAAGAATAAATTTTCGGGGTTTTTTTCTCCTTTTCTTCACGTGCGGTTTTGTGGTGGTAACGAGTGTTCTTCAAGGTTCCCCAATCCATCGCTGTTGTAAAAGGGTCCTTAATCAAGTCGCTGCCTCGACACTTTCAAATCCACAAAAGGCACAGCGTCCTAATTTGTAGCGAGAAGTTTGTAAACTAAAATTATCGCACACAACTCCCCCCCCCCCCCCCACACCAACCCATCTCCCACTCCCATTTGACAATGACATTTTAAATGTTATATACTGAGGTCGTATCGTCGACCAAATAAAATACGTGTGTTGAATGCCCATTTCCGAATCAGACCATTTCCTGAAATCTAGACACACAGATGTCTTAAGCAGACTTTACCGGTGATAAAGGGTCCTTGTTTCCAACAATAGAAATCCTTGTGTCAAATAACAAGAAAATGGCGGCCATTTTTGAAGTGAATTTGATATATCATCAACATATCAAGGAACTTCTCGCCAATCTTGGCTTGGGTTTATTGATAATGCTTATGCATTTAGTCGCATAATATTTCTCTATTGAGGACGTTGAAAGAAAAGTATATCGTTTTTTTTTTTTCAACTTAAAAAATTTGGTTCTCATTATTTTGTTCCGATATCATACGAAATTCATTTGGTATGGCAACAAATAGAAACAGTGAATATATTTCACATTTACACTTGAAGTACGTAAAAGGATCTGTCGTATAAGAAGCATTTCCGCACAGAAACGTTACCGATATACAATACATCGCTTTCACCCTCCCCCGTCCCCCACCCCCCCCCCCCCACCCCCCTCTAGTGAAGTTAGTGATGCAGTTCAGCTTGTCGCCCTACGCCATAAAACGGTCTTTATCGTGTCAGGACTTTTAAGGTTTTTGCCCTTTCGCATAAATACCAACAACCTGACGAATGAAACATATGCTTCATTACAAATTTTCTTTAACGTTTTATTCCGTAATATTTTAAATTGATCATTGATATTTATCAAAGATGTGGCCTTATAAACTGTGTAACAATTCCCTTTGAACACATTCCTCTTTCAGATAGTGGAATAATCGAGAGCATACACGCTATTACTATACCGACCCTTGCAACGTTTTTGACAAAAAGACCAATTACTTTACAGCATGGCCACAAAAACATATATATGGGGTTCAACTGTACTGCATGTCAAAAGGCCAGTAACTCACACAGAAAAGAAAATCACAATAAAAATCACCTCTTTTTTGCAGTGCGTTATTAATAAAATGCAATTACAGCATGCTTCTTTATAATTTAAAAGGTTATTGACATATCTAAGGACATATCTAAGGATATGTCTAAGCGCCTTCTTTTTGTGCCTGCATACATTTTTAAAATGCTAGGATATTACAGTGACGTTTCACGCTGATTTCATTCTTATGTAAAACATGACAGATTTATGCCTTTTTTTACATCCGGTAACATAGGCTTTTGCCAAAACACCGCAAAAACAAGAAAAAAAACATAAATTCGAATTAAGATTTATACTGTGATAACAGCTTATGCTTTATACATTCTGACACTGCCTCTGATCATGCAAAAATCCCATGAGCCACGATACGAAAATATTTCCAGTTTCACGAATTTCATAAGTGTACTTTACTTAAAACTGTCTTGAATATAAATGCAAACTGTAACAGGAACAGATTTGTGAATTTCTTACATCACAAAGTCCGCTTTCTCTTCCCTAAAATCTTTTTTCACGTTGGGGGAAAATCCATACCAGATCCTTGATTAGTAACGTTCACTTTAGACGGATCAAAAGGTTGACCTTTAAAAGGGGATCCCTCCGCATCCCACGCTTGCCGCAACATGTCATGGACTTTCTGGAAAAAAAAACAAACAAAACAAAACAAAAACAGAACCACAAACATACATCAGTAACCCCTACACAAGTGACCATTTCTTATTTAATAGGGTTAAAATTTTAACGACAAAAAAAAAAAGAGGCCGACATGAAGAAGGTTGTCCAAGCTCTTTTTGATCCCTATTAAATCATAGCTGAAACAGAATCAGTTTTTTTATGGCAGTATTCCAGTGCCTTGGCTCCATAACATCTTAATCACTGGTTCGTTTCGGCAATCTTAACATAATACATTATTCGAACATCCCTACTTGTGGGCAGAGAGGGTGGGGGCAGTTGGTGGATCTTATCATATTAATATACTAAACAATCCAAGACCTACCATTTCATGCGACTGCGGCTTGCCTAATTTTTTCTGATGTTCATTAAACATCATTTCTTCAATTTTGGCCTGGGATTCCTGATCCAAATCGGTGATGGGCCTACTCGGATCGATCTTCTGCACATTGATTTTAGGTTCACCTTCTAGCAAGGCTTCCCACCACCTCTCTTGCACTTTTTCTAAATTCACCTACAAAATCAAATGTTTTCAGTCACAACCAACGCAGCAGTGCTATAATGATTGGCTGTGAATGTATCAGATGCACACCGTCAACGCCCAGACACGGCTGTCTCAACGCGTCACCACTGACGGCTCAAGTAAACAAAATTATTTAAATGACTTGCTGTCTCCGCTCCATCAACCACTGTCGGGGAAAAAAAAACGGAACGTGTCATCAAGTTGACAGCATTTATAATTTGTATAAATATTTGTTTTTCTTTTTTAACTATTTTTTTGACGATGACTTATTACCACCACATCCTCCCCCCCCCCCCCCCCCGTCACAGGTCAAACGTGCCATAATAGAAACACAATACAATAAGTACTACGAATAGGAATAGAAATGTGAATAACATTATGCAGACATCGCGAAGTTCATTTGCCTATGAAATGCAGAAATATTCTACGTTTTCATTTCAAAAACAGTTTTCTATAATCGTGAAACCGAATGTTCATCGGAATATCTATCGTTCATTCGTGGCCTTATAAAGAAGCCGCCTTCAAGTCGCAACACCTGGTGGCGGTGTTTTGAGGCCGCCTTTGAGTCGTAACACCTGGTGGCGGTGTTTTGAGGCCGCCTTCAAGTCGTGACACCTGGTGGCGGTGTTTTGAGGCCGCCTTTGAGTCGCGACACCTGGTGGCGGTGTTTTGAGACCGCCTCCAAGTCGCGACACCTGGTGGCGTCGTTCTGAGGCCGCCTTTAAGTCGCGACACCTGGTGGCGGTGTTTTGAGGCTACCTACAAATCGCGACACCTGGTGGCGGTGTTTTGAGGCTACCTACAAATCGCGACACCTGTGGCGGTGTTTTGAGGCCACCTTCAAATCGCGACACCAGGTGGCGGTGTTTTGAGGCTACCTTAAATCGCGACACCTGGTGGCAGTGTTTTGAGGCTACCTACAAATCGCGACACCAGGTGGCGGTGTTTTGAGGCCGCCTTGAAATCGCGACACCTGGTGGCGGTGTTCTATATGGAAACACCAAGAGCTAAAGTGAAATGTTGATGTGAAATGATAATAACTCAGTTCAGTTCGTACTTGATCCACGTGCTGACATGAATTAGTGGGGTATAACATCTTCAAACAAATGGCTAACCTCACGTCTGGAGATGCCGAGGCGTGGAAATGAACACGGAAGAGGAAGCCATACAGAACTGATCGGGTATAAAAGGCGTAATTTGTTATTGACTGCGGACGCCGTAGACGCCAGTGGCCGAGTTGTACCCAAATAGAAGACTCCATTCCCAACCACTCACTCGCTTTTTTGCGCACGAAAAAGCGTAGTTTATGGCTTAAACGTACAAACAAACTAGAGCAGTGTGCATAGCCCACATATTCCCCACAGCACCCCCCCCCCCAAATCAGTTAAACACGGCCATCAATAGTCAATCAAGAGCTGAAATTTTCCAAGTCCTGTTGGTGCAGTTTCCTTGGACGAACCTGGCCCAGTTATCGTGTTAACAAGCTCTTGATGACAGACCGACCGACCGACACGCGGTCGATCGCATATATTCCCCACAGGTTCTACCTGTGGGGAATAAAAGAATAGCTTACAAGCTCAAAGGATAACAAATTTAGCATATAGTTTTACTAGCTTTGCCAGATTCAAGTCATAAAAATATGAGGTAGGTAAATACGAAGACGGCAAACATTGTGGATAATTCTGCAAGTGACAGTACAGAAAATGCAGAAGTAGCCTTTAACCATGTACGCATTTATTCAGCTTTGAGTTGTGGGTAGAACTTATCGAACTCGTCTGCACCATCTTACCGTGATCTTGTCCCCCGGTGCGAGGCTCCACATGGACTCCTCCTTGTGTACGTCCCACGTCAGCCCACCATCCACCACCGGCACCCACCCACCACCAGACTCGGCTCTGTGGCACACCTTTAACTTCTTGCGGCTTATTTCCACTTGCACGTCTTTCCCTTTTCTAATAAATACCGGTACCTTAAACAAAAATATGCCACACTGTATTGCATCGCTAGCCTTTACGCCAATTTTTATGTAAATTTTTTCCTGCACATTTTTTACCACAAACTAATCAGGTTAAAAATGGATACATCAATGTTTGAAAGGAAAAAAATGTAGCGGGGTCGATCTGCAGCACTGCTCTACTGGTTCATTGATAAAGTAACGAGAAAAGTCAAATTCCAGCTGATATCATTTTTATTGAAGTCGCCTCTCAGCTGTAACACTGGTATGCGACTGTTACAAGGTCCAGTGAAAAAAAAAATCCCGGAATAAAATGCCCCACCCGGGAAAAATGGAGATAACGGAACCCGAACCTCCCTCCGAGAGAAATTTTTTTTTCGTCCTCCCTGGAAAAAGTCTCCCTCTATAGAACTCAATTCATGATAGCAAATATTTATAGAAAAAACGATCCGTTGTGAATACGGGCACTTCTTCCTGATCACATGTCAAGATGTCAGGGCATTTTTTCCGCCCACCCCGGTGAAGTGCAAGTAAGACAAAAAGAGAACATACGGCGCTTCTTCCTCCTACTTTAAACTAAATGTGAGTTGGAATCGCATATCGTTTTAGATTGTGCTGACGCCGATTTGGGGTAATCTTGCTTGTTTTATCTATGTACAATTCTCTTCCGGTCGAAAAATTATGGTTAGGAGTGTTTTTCTCGATATTTGGAAACGCGTTTCTCACAGAGCTTTCATTTCCATACTCGCCAGTGACAACCACCCAAATACCCACCCCACACCGGTGTGTGCATTGCAAATACTCATTTTAGTTGTCTTAAGTTTGCATAAACAATCAGCTTTCACTGCAATGTACTCCTAAAACTCATGTCAATTCATAACGCAAACATGTGTTGCACTATCGTTTGCAAAGCAAGGATGAAACTAATGTGGACGTTCAAACGCGAGTGTATTTGTCGGAATGTGTGGATTAAAATAGGGCAATTAAACGATCGATATAACATCGGCGAAGAAAAAGGACAATAGGTAATTCCAAACAAAACTTAAATCTAAATACCAAACAAATCTATTTTTTAACTAGAACCTCACTTCGCTAGCGAAATGTTAAACACTTGACAAAAATTAAAACGCAAAAATACTTCCTTCAATGGGTTATTTCTTGAATAATATATTCCAAACAACACAGCTTGACTACGTCTTATAGGCCGAGTAGTGTTTGGTTCTTGTTGACTTAAGGTTTTATTCACTGATAGGCATACGCCGTGTTATCTATTTACGCAGTGAGAGCTCGCACAAAGCTCACTGAGCAACTGTGTGTGATATGTGTTAAATGCTATCCATTTACTTGCAAAAATACACCCTTTTCACATGGCGTTTTAACAAAAAAAAAAAAAAACGAAATCAAAGACGAAAATAAAAAGTGGAATGCACATGTTCAGGTCAAGCTCTTCATAAGTCCCAAGTTTCATGGTCGTAGGGCCCATAGGGTTAGAGAAGAAGAAGACACAAAAAATCGGAAAAACTGTCAAGAAGAAAAAAAAGGACGAATTTTGCTCGCACAAATTCATATAACTCTTGCAAGCCAAAGGCTTGTCAAGTGTTAAAAACTGATAAAACGCCACGGTATTACGAGCTGGCGTTTCCAAAAAAAAAAGTAATGTCTTTGATGGTTCTCTCAGGTAAATTTTGGGTTACTATGCCCACAATCCAAATTTTGTATAACCATTGGAAAAAAATCAATAATTGTTGGAGTTTTTTTTTTTTTTTTTTTGGCAATCTCGGAGCGTAGCAGCTGCCAAGACCTGAAATTTCAGACTTTAAGTTAACAGTTTTACAAATATGAAATGCTGACCTTGACGGTGACATCCACGTCAGTGATGCTCTGACTCCACGCGTAATTGTCCCTGATTGCGCCGTTATAAGAGTCCGGGTGAGATTGGTACACTTTCTGTAACCTTGCGCAAGACATATCTCATGTTATTTCTCTCAAATGATGTGAAAAATGAAAAATTTCTGAGCTGCTCTTCTTGCCAGTCTAAAGGACCCTCACTGAGGGAGTGCATACGCTTAGAATACACCAGCAGGAAAAAATGGCGTTTGAATATCACACAAAGTCTACATCTGAAAAACATTTCATTTAAAAATCAACTTCAACAGACAAAGAATTAACTGATTATCAATCATTAAGCGATATGACTGTATTTAAGAAGGGCCATATTCAACTGTCATTCCCCCGTCACTCGCTTGTCTTCCACCTGTCACCCGCCCGTCATTCACCCGCCCGTCATTCCCCCGTCACTCGCTTGTCACTCCCCCGTCACTCGCCTGTCACTCCCCGACACTCGCCCGTCATTTCCCCGTCACTCGCTTGTCATTCTCCTGTCACTCGGCTGTCATTTCCCCGTCATCGCTTTTCATTCCCCCGTCACTCGCCTGTCATTCCCCCGTCACTCGCTTGTCACTCGATTGTCACTCCCCGTCACTCGCCTGTGACTCCCCGTCACTCGCCTCTCATTCCTTTGTCACTCGCTTGTCACTCGCCTGACATTCGCCCGTCATCGCTTGTCATTTCCCCGTCACTCCTCTATAATTCCCCCCTCACTCACCTGTCATTCATCCGTCACTCGCTTGTCATTCCCCCGCCGTCACTCGTCTATAATTCCCCCCTCACTCACCTGTCATTCATCCGTCACTCGCCTGACATTCCCCCGTCACTCGCTTGTCATTCCCATGTCACTCCCCCGTCACTCCTGTCATTCCCCTGTCGCTCCCTGTCCACAGTATGCCTTCACTACGAAAACTGTGTCTCAACGAAACCTCCTGCCACACACGTAAAGAATTCCCCCCCCCCCCCCCCCAATACTCACTGCGTCAATTCCCACTCTTTCTCCGTTGCTCCCTCGCCGCACTCCTCTGGGGGACGCCCTTCATCTGACTCTGCTTTGGCGTGCTCTGTTAATTCTGACACTGATCCAGTCCCTTTACAAGACTGCATTTGTTCGGCACCAGAATGTTTACTATCATTAGAACTGCGGGCGGCTGACTCTGGGGATTTTCCCAATGCACTCTGTTCGTTTATATGGGACTCTAACTGACTGCCTTCCGGCGCTGAGATCTTCGTATCCCGTGCAATTGCCGACGATTTACCGAGACGATTGTCAAAGGTCGCTGCAACCACCTCCTCCCTCACAACAGGACACTCGCTTTCTAAATCCACCACTGAACAGACCATAAAATTTGCTTTTTTTTTTCGAACACTGACCGTAAGAAAAAAAAACAATGTTTCTGTCTTCTGCTGTGTTAACGTAACAAGAACAGGACTCCCCACTCATTCTCAAAACGACTGCATTGATGTTAGGTTTTTTCTTGAGCTGATGGTGGGGATGGGACGGGGGGTGTTCAGGCTGCCATCAGTAGTATCAGATTCTATATGTTTATGAAAACTGGTGTGTGTTTTGAGTAAGAATTCAGTATTCGACACAGTTATTAGTGTTTTAGGTTACCGGAGAATACCCTTACCTGACATACAGCTTATTAAGATATAATTATCAAATTCCATATACACTCTCGCGTATTCTTTTTTAAAACTATTGAATATAACGATAAAACATTATAACGATATGCCCTCTGGGCCCGCAGTTGCTAAGCAAAGGTTGTGACGTAGAACACACCCTGTTTCGTCACGTGCTTTTCTTTTGCTTCCTGCGGTTTGGTTTTCGACTGTTCTCGGCTCTTGTTTGCCAATACCTCGTACTTCCTATACGCCTGTGAAAACACGCGAAAACAAGAACCGATAATATCAGTGCCTGTGCTTTTGAAGGCAAAATATGAACACCTATTCTTTATTTTTATCCATTTAACAGAAGGAAATAAAACTTTATTTCGTTTTGCCACATTTTTTACACAACTCACCTTGTTTACAGCTATCTTCTTTCTTTCTTCATTATTATTATTATTATTTATTTTTCTTTTTGGCGGATGCACGAATTCAAGCGCCAGCTCACAGTGGCTGATGATCTTAAAATTCGTCTGTCGGGACGAGACAGAATAGAATTTTAAAGCTTCTGTTCAAGGGCAGGATTGGGGAGTGCTGCTTCAAAGACTTAACCGTCCAATCAAATTGCTCAATTATTCAACCTTGAGCGTCAAACATAATACCAACACCTCACCTCAGTGAGTAGCTTGAAGGCCGCACCAGGAGGAAATCCCATCTTTTTGGTCAGTGGCAAATAGAAGTCTGTCCTGCACAGAAATGACCAAACACCTTGAACATGACTGAAGGATGCGCTGTGTGTCACTTCGATAACTAATTCCCCCGTATATATAAACAGCACACAACTTTGAGAAATAAAATGGCGGTCAATATGTGAACCAATCACAAACAACGATACAAAACTATTTCACTGAAACCAAGATGGTTACGTTAACAAACAAGACCGTTAATTGGCGGTGCCAAGGCCGCGCAAACTGGGCCTTACATCTTCTGAGCAATTCTCTGAACCAAACTTAACACATATACATATATAGCAGATGCTCGTTAATCCGAATAAGTCGGGACCGGCGAAATTTGTTCGGATTAACGAGCATCTCGGATAAACCGATATTTTGTCTATTCGATGCGGTGTGGTAATTTTAAACACAAATAAAATGCATTAAATTTAGTTCAACCACTTACTGAGACTAAACACAGCCTGTCGAATATAACAATACCAAAACAAGTTGAATAACACAAAACGAAGCAAAATCATACGAGTGGCAATCATCCTAACTTGCTAAAAAAATCTTTTCTGGCTTGTGTTTGAGGCTCGGTGTTTTTCTAAAAAGTAATCACACTATTCAAGTTCTCAAACATTTTCGTTGCATTTGGGCATGTTCTAGCTGTCAGCTGTCAGTCAAATGTACGATACCATGCTGATAGCAGGTGCAACGGACGGGACGTTTTGCACTTTTCCCAATGGTCCAAACAGGGACTTTCTCAGAACCGTTCATGTTAGCACATACCAGCATAGTTAGGCGCTCTATGGTTCTATGACTAGATTCACCACGGAAGGTAAACCATTTGTCTAGTAACAGCTTCCAGAATATTCCGTATGTAGTCGTATGTATCAACAATTTCCTGTAGTACAGTGTCATGCCACTCATGGACAGTATTCATGTTGACAGATTTTAATTCACCACAAATCTTTTTCAGTACAATGTCATGACGCGCCAAACACCTTTGAAGCCATCCAATACTTCACTTGAAATCATGACCAATGGCTTTGGATAAATCATCAGCCCTAGCAGTTAAAATCGGTCCACTAATGGGTAAAATGTGCGCTCTTACATTTAAAAACCACTTGTATAAAGCATTTTCCCACGTCATCATGCTGAGCATGTCTTATTCTTTTTCGTTTCGGTTCAACTGTGTCATTTTCAAACGTCGAAATGATTTGTCCTTTATCCATTCAGATAAAGTGCTTGGTGTAACGTTTAGATTTTTAGCCAATTTGGTTTTTACACCCTTTTCAACTTCTTTTAGTGATCTGTACTTTAGCTCGAGAGTGTACTCGCTACTTTTCCGTTTGCTAGCCATATCTGAACACTTAATTAGGCATTGTTTCTTGTTCTGAATCAATGTTCAAATTGGTGAAATAGCCGTTAGGAACGGGATTTTTATGAGCATGCTTAACATTCTTGCACTGACATCTTAATGTATGTGAATAAGGCACCTCACACAAACAACTCAAGATCAAACATTTTACCTAAGACCCCGAAGCAATCCCCAGTTATTTATAGAGCGTTAATAAGGCCGAGTTACAAAACAAAAGGCCTGAGTAGCAAAAGAGACATGTAAAAGAGCAAAAGAGACATCAGTCATTTTATTTAATCTTGATCCGCGCGGTAGCAACGCCGTTGTTTACATTCCACAACCTAACATGGATGTCCATTGGCTTCGAGTTTGTTCCTTCATTAAACACATTCTGACATATGGAGCAATGCCAAAGTTGGCAAGATAAGATGTTTTTGTTCCCCGCATAAAAACTGGTAACGACTGGGTTATCTTTAAACATCATACGAAACACATCTCCTACATCCTCATTGGATTGGAAAGAGCTATGCTCGTCTATTGTCCGAAGTGTCCACAGAATTTCTGATTTAAGCACATCTTTCTTTAGGGAATCTGAAACTGTCACTGAAGAGCTAGGTACACGTTTAGGGATCTCATTTGAAGATTTGTTTGTAGCAAATGACACCTTACTAGCAGAGGAAACTCTTACGGCTTGTTGATGCTTTTTTCCCTTTCTGGCGACTTGTTAAGGCGGTTACTCCCAAATTTCCGATATCGAATGATTTCATACACAGTATACATCGAGCTTTGTTTCTGTAAAATCTGTCTGCATCCAACCACTTTTTGTAGTTTTCCTTATGGAGTCAATCATCGCGAAACATACATTTGCATTTCGACAATTTCAAATTTGTTAAAGGGGCATCCATAAAAGAACATCCGCATGAGGGGGGGGGGGGGAGGGGGGATCTGGGCCAACGCGTTCGCTAATTTATACGCAAACTCGACTATGTCACACAAATGTACGTATAGATGTATAGGGATATACGCATGGAGGAGGGGGAGGGTAGGAGGAGAGAGAGAGAGAGAGAGAGAGAGAGAGAGGCGATTGAGTCAAGGCGTACGCTTATACATAAGCAAGTTGGATGATGTCACAAAAGTGCGTATAGGGGAAAGGAGGTCTAAAATCTGGAGAAAGTGCGCACGTAAGTTATGGATGACTCCTTAATAAATAACTGTAGATGGACCCATGCAGTATCACATTACTTGAACATGGAACAATGTGTATCCTTTAACTTCTGATAGACCTCATTATATCTTGAAGCCTAACCGACCCATTCCGATCAGTATGTTTTTCTCACCCACCCTCCTAAAATCTTTAGTCAACCCTCTTCCGCACCCAACCCTAAGACTCCGTTCACACATTAAAATACGAAAATAAAATTCAGGATTTTTATCCATCCCAATACGCAAAACACAATATGCAGTGATACAGAGTTCTCTATACCTATGCGCGCTTGAGCAGAGGCTATAAAAACTGTGTTTGAAGAAGCTAAATTAAAGGCCTAAATATGCGTGCGCATGCGTTTGGCTAGACCGGATCCCACTGACCACACTGACTCTGCAAGGTCTTGTATCCAAGTCCTACTCTTTGTGTAAGTAATAAATGAACGGCCTAAATTCTGAAATTTTTATCTTGAATACGACATTTTGGTAAATAACTCAAGAATTGATTCACTGAGCCTTGCGACGACAGAACCTTAAAAATTTACTCTAGACAGTATTTTTAATGCATTCAGTTTTTTGCATTTGAGTAGAAATAAAAAGAGAAATTGACAAAAAATCGATTAGGCTTTAGAAAGATTCTCATTCTATTTGGTGTCGCTGATGACCCATGCTGAATCGCTGCCACCGAGTACACAGCCAAAAAGTACACTGGCTCCTCTTATGCCTTTAAACAATCATTCATAGAATTCTATGATTAATAAGGGCATGCACGTGATTCTTTCCTAAATGCCTGTGGAGCATGTTCATTTACAGTCACACCCCTCACAAAGGCCTAGCCACGTAGACTCTATATAAACGCCATTTATGTAATGTACTACAGCGTACCTCTACTTATTCATAAATTATTCCAAAACACATCAACAAAACAGCAAGAGATCTGGAAGGTGGGGTCATACTATATTTTTTATGTAACAGAGAATTGAAGTACTTGTTTAGGTGTCAAGTATTCAGTGTTCGAATAAGGAAATCCAATGCACAAAATAAAGAAAACCCTGCAACCCAGAGCATTCAAGATAAAAATTCCGGACTTTAAATGTATCACGATCATAATGGACATAACAATATTTATCTTTATTACCAGAAGTTCGTATGAAAGTGTCTACGAGTCTACGATCTACCAGACTCTGAGAAATAGGACAAATGGAAAAATCATCATATTTTTATATAATTATATCAAAATCTGGATATGCATATGAATATATATATATACAAATTAATTATGATTTCGATTTCCAGGAGTTTTCCAGCAGTCTTGATGGAATTCCAGGAGTTTTCCAGGAGGTTTTGTGACCATTTCCAATATCCAGGAGATTTTCAGGAGGCGCACGAATCCTGTTTAAAGGGTGATAATTGGCGAGACAAAAATGACATTTTCGGGATAAATGTTGTTTTTCGGGTTGGCGAACTTGCATGCGCACTGGCGAAAGACATAGGTTACTGGGTATATAAAAAAGCAAGATTTCGGAAATAAAAGTGAAATCATTTATACCCTAAACAACGCAATAGGTTACTTCATTATTTAGAAATAAGAAGGTCAAACAAGAATCTTTTCAAGTGTTCGCCCTTACACTGTTTTAACCACAGGTCTTCATACCGGTAAGAATATTATATGTTGTGAAAATATGTGAGTCGCAAGCGGGGCTCGAACTGGGAACCTTTCGCTTCATAAGCGAGCGTGCTAACCACTAAGCCAAAAGCTGCAACTCATGGAAACAGCCAAGCACAAATGAACATGTAGTTACATGTTTGTATATATTCATTTTTCACAACACACATTATGGATACCAACTTCACGACATTCTTCCCTGTTGTGTTTTTTCACCACCCATAGCCGCACGTGGCTTTTCACATGCCCTTCTTTCCATTCGTATCAGTATAACACTACAGTGTTTGAACATCGTACGAATTTCTATATTTTCTCCCATCTTTGTCTCTTTGGGCCACCCATAGCCGCACGTGGCTGCTTTATTCCAATTTTCACACTTGCCCTTCTTGCCATTCGCACCCGCATCAACGTTGCACGAATATCTACCATACAACCGCGACAGGAACGTACTCGTACACTTCTGGTACCAATGTTGTGAAAATATGTGTCGCAAGCGGGGCTCGAACTGGGAACCTTTCGCTTCATAAGCGAGCGTGCTAACCACTAAGCCAAAAGCTGCAACTCATGGAAACAGCCAAGCACAAATGAACATGTAGTTACATGTTTGTATATATTCATTTTTCACAACACACATTATGGATACCAACTTCACGACATATACTTCAGCCAGGAACTCGTTTATCGCCCATCAGAAATCGATTACAACAAATATTCGAAATATCAAGTGGTAACAATTGACTCACTTTCTATATAAAAATGAAAATAAGGCATCAAGAAATCCTGCTAGATTCCCTTCACTTTGCAAAATGCCTAAAAATGGGGCATCGTACTTTTCTGTCCATTCCATTTTCAACCGTTGTTATAAAACAGCTGACCTCTGAGGAGACCTATAGGTTGGCTGTTGGGCAACAACGATTTTCAACTGCATGCTCAACAACCCCAACTTAAAACAAAATCAAGATTGCAGTGCAAAAGTCTAGCGAAAATCTCGTTGTTACAAAATGGCTGACATATGAGAAGGTCAATCTGTTAGGTATAAGCATAGAGCGAATAAATAGTATCTATCTAGCCGTACTGTGCATCCCCCACTGTTAGTATTCTTGCACATTGGCGAAAAAGGTGCAAATGAGTGTCCAAGGCACTAAAATCTATATTTTAATGACTTTGTTTTAAAAGTGATTCGTTTCCATAATGAGTTCTATTTTGCGCGGAATCCGCAGCGGATCTGCGGAGCAAAAAGGTGTTATAACAACAGACCGAACCGCCCTAGAGGTTGGCTGTCAGTCAACAACGCGGAAATCTTGGGCGTCCGTAGACCGGCATGTGTCGTTAATAAACTCTAGAGTGGCTTTGGGAACCAATTTAGGGAGTCCGTAGAAAGCTGCTGGTCAGACAGATTGGGTTCCTGGTCAGGATGCGTCGTAATTTGTACCCGCAGTAAGCCCAGTGGCGTGGATCCCAGTTAGCACAAGATTTTCTCCCACGTATAGCCGACGTTGGCATTATGTTGGCTTTACGTGGGATGTGGGACGTGGGGCGTCCTACGTCGTATACACGTTGGCTATATGTGGGATGTCCCAGTTGCACTTTGTCCCACCTAATGCCCACGTATAGCCGACATGGGACAGCCCACGTATAGCCTAAGTGGTACAGCCAACGTCGGCTATACGTCGGCATCAAGAGGAATGTCCCACGGTGGGGCGTGCCCTCTTTCTCCCACGTATACCCTACGTGGGACAACCCACGTGTAGCCAACGCCGGCTGTCCAACGTCGGCTGTACGTGGGCTTTATGTGGGATGTCCCACTGTCGGACGTCCCCTCTTACTCCCACGTATAACCTTCGTGGGACAGCCCATGTGTAGCCCACGTCGGCTGTCATACGTCGGCTCCAAGTGGGCATTATGTGGGATGTCCCACTGTCGGACGTCCCCTCTTACTCCCACGTATAACCTTCGTGGGACAGCCCATGTGTAGCCCACGTCGGCTGTCATACGTCGGCTCCAAGTGGGCATTATGTGGGATGTCCCACTGTCGGACGTCCCCTCTTACTCCCGCGTATAACCTTCGTGGGACAGCCCACGTGTATCCCACGTCGACTGTCCAACGTCGGCTTCAAGTGGGCATTATGTGAGATGTCCCACCGTCGGATGACCCCTCTTACTCCCGCGTATACCCAACGTTTTGCACTGGAGCATTATGAAAAATCAATATTATTGGATGTTGTGTTTTGGACCGTCATGGAAAACCATATAAACTAAAAACCATTTTTTGACAAATTTCAGATACTATTTATGATTTTAATATATAACTGCAAAATCAAATGTTGAATTTAGGCATCATTCATTTGATTTTGAATATTTTTATTATATTATGATATCTAGATGATATTCCATATAAGCAAATACCAAGTATAAAAGCGAACACAACGATTTTTGTTAAACAAATAATTATAAAAATAAAGAGTAAACAGTTAACAAAATGGACAATGTAAAAAATAAACTGCTGAGGACGAGAAGCTTTTGGGGGAAGAATAACATTGATTATCACATGGATCCGCCGTGGCGTAGGGGTAAGATCGACGCGTAGGATGCTAGAGGTTCCCGGTTCAAACCCAGGTAAGTACGATTCGTCAGTTGCTAAACAAAATCAGAATGGCGGGTTGTAGTGTAGTTTGAAAGATTAGTGGTCAGGTCAATGGTTAAAGTAATGGTCAGGCGAGATGTTAAATGGGATGTTACGAATTGTTTCAAATTCATTTTGGAAAGTTGGCTGTTCCAAGCATAGCCAACGTGGGACAGCCCACGTCGGCTATACGTCGGAACGTTTTTTAAAATCGCCAAATGCCCACGTAAGTTCGTGGGACATCCCACCTAAAACCCACGTTGCCTATACGTAGGCTATTCAATGTATTGCCAACGTGGGACAGCCTATGCATAGCCAACGTGGGACAGCCCACGTGGGGTATACGTCGGAACGTGTTTCAAAATCGCCAAGCGCCCACGTAATTACATGGGACAACCCACGAAAAGCACACGTATTGCCGATGTGGGAACACGGGATGTCCCACGTATAGCCGACGTGGGCTTTTTGTGGGGGTGCTAACTGGGATGGACTCTGATCGATCCGAGTTTGATTCTTCGCTCAAAGCGCGCTGGGCCATTGGAAATTAAAACTGAAGTATTAAATTTCTTAATACTCATTGCAGACATAGAAGCCATCACTTGAATTACACCCGCCAACAGTAGTTGAGAAACGAGAGTTCTGGCACAGGAAGTGACGTCATCATGACGTAACAAGGTGTGCTAGAACTCTCATGAGAGTTCAAGCACAGTGACGTCATAATGACGTCATATTGTGTTCTGGATCAGATGTTAAAGCGCGCGCCCGTGTCAATGACGTCATCATGACGTCATTCGTCACGTGACCTGTCAATCATGTGTCACATGACCTGTCAATGATGTGTCACATGACCTGTCAATCATGTATATGAGGAAAATTTTCCCGATCATAAACCTTCTGGCCTGAATGGCTCAGTTGGTAGAGCGCAGGGCCCGTGAGCGGACCCATGATCTGAAGGTCAATGGATCGAACCCGCCCTCGGGCATCACTTTCATATCATGGGGACCCCCCCTGGTGAAGAATCATATACCATGGGGACCCCCCCTGGTGAAGAATCATATACCATGGGACCCCCCCCTGGTGAAGAATCATATACCATGGGACCCCCCCTGGTGAAGAATCATATACCATGGGGACCCCCCCCGTGAAGAAGTATATCATATCATGGGACCCCCCCCCCCTAGGATGTGATTCAACACTCCTATAAGAGCACATTGTCTGTGCACATATGCATCATTCATGCTCTGACTGCCGTTGGATACACATGGAAAAAAAGTGAAAACAGTTGCTCTTACCTATTGTGTTGTGCTGTGCTGTTGAAGAACAAGTGAAGGATTGACTGGAATACACATAGGAGACGAAGTGAAACTAGGATGTGATTCAACACTCCTATAAGAGCACATTGTCTGTGCACATATGCATCATTCATGCTCTGACTGCCGTTGGATACACATGGAAAAAAAGTGAAAACAGTTGCTCTTACCTATTGTGTTGTGCTGTGCTGTTGAAGAACAAGTGAAGGATTGACTGGAATACACATAGGAGACGAAGTGAAACATTAGTTATTCTTTGGAAAAGGAAAGTGAACGATTGGTTATTCTTTGGAAAGGAAGTGAAAGATTGGAGACGAATTGGCAAAACAGTCGTGGTAAGTGACTTTTTTTTTTTTTTTTTTTTTTTTTTTTTTTTTTGGTTTGTGTTCACTTTTATGACTCTGTGACATTATGTGACAACATGTGACTGTGACATCATGTGACTCTGTGACATTATGTGACTGTGTAACTTTTTTTATTTTTTTTTATTATTATTATTATGATAATATTTAATTAGTCATATTTCAATGGTTTCCCCATTACAGTAACCACACACATAGCATAAGTACATGTGTACAGAGTGTGGGGGGAAAACCGACAGAGAAATTTTAGAGTGCACTCGTACAGAGTGTGGGGGGAAAACCGATCGATAATTTCAGAGTGCACTCGTACAGAGTGTGAGGGAAAACCGATCGATAATTTCAGAGTGCACTCGTACAGAGTGTGGGGGGAAAACCGATCGATAATTTCAGAGTGCACTCGTACAGAGTGTGAGGGAAAACCGATCGATAATTTCAGAGTGCACTCGTACAGAGTGTGAGGGAAAACCGATCGATAATTTCAGAGTGCGCTCGTACAGAGTGTGAGGGAAAACCGATCGATAATTTCAGAGTGCGCTCGAGTGTGGGAACAATCAATAAATTTGAGAAGGAATGGGATTTTCCGTACGTTAAGTCCAATGTTATGTTTTAAGTTATAGTAGTTGGAAAATGACACTTCTAAAACACATTTAACAAATGTAGTTTTTAACACCATATAATATATAAAATAAGTTTGAACATTTTAGCATGCTACTTATTTGAATGTTCTAAAGTTATAGTAGTGGGAAAATGGTGGTTCTAGACCAACTTTAACAAATTTAGTTTTTAACACCATATGATATATAAAATAAGTTTGAACATTTTAGCACGCTACTTATTTGAATATTCTAAAGTCATAGTAGTGGAAAAATGGTGGTTCTAGACCAATTTTAACAAATTTTGTTTTTTGACAAAATATGATGTATAAAATAAGTTTAAACATTATACAATGGTGTAGTAGAGTAAAAATGAGGGTTCTAGACCAACTTTAACAAATTTTGTTTTTTGACAAAATATGATGTATAAAATAAGTTTGAACATTTTACCATGGTGTAGTAGAGTAAAAATGAGGGTTCTAATCCAAAATTTAATTTTTTTTGAAAACATATTATGCTTTTCTTAATGCTTTCAGGTATCGTCAGAACACATCGCTCTCCGCTAGATGTCTCTGCAATACATGCCTAGGCGGTATAAATAGGATGAGTGAGACCTACATTTCATCATATCAGTTTAAGCAATTGACGTGACAACAACAATGGCATCTAATTCAGACACATCAGTCGTCTGTCATGATTGTAATGTAACATTTCCATCTCTGGAATTGTTCGTAGCACATACATGCAAACAAGCTAAGATGAAACGTGCTAATGAAGAGCTTGTTGAGATGATTGAAGCCAAGAGACGAAAGACGGTACAAGATGGTGTTATCAGACCTGATCCGTTCCTCTGCTGTGAATGCATTAAAATATTTCCATCTATGGATACTTATGATGCACATGTATGCACACCAGCTGAGATGGAAAATGCGTCTCATGAAGAACATGTTTCAAAGAAAGAAAAAACAGGACAAGTAGGGAGAGGTAGAAGGGTTAGTCTGGGAGAAAACGCGCAGGAAAGACGATTTGAGTCTGAGGATGGATCGGATTTACTGCTTGAAATGCGACAACAAGAGAACCGTATCAAGGCACATTTGTTGGAGACCTTAAACTATGGAATGAAATGGTACATTGTCGTTCATGCACGTTTCAAGAAACTGACAGCGAATGCTGAAGGTGTTATGGTAGAACAAGTGGATAATTCATTTATCAGCAGTCCAACATATACAGCATACAACCCAGCAGATATTGAGCAGGACTTGCCAGACGCCTATAAAGAATTGTTTACTAAGTTTGATGAACATGAGCGACAAGGCTCTGGCTGGGTATTGGATAACATACTGTACATTGAAGTACATACAGCTACGTCAGCGCCACTGGATGCGAGTAGTTTTATTCCACTGCCGAAGAAAGTGAAGAAAACAAAAGGTGTGATAAACATTAAGAATGATGACAACAAGTGTTTCTTATGGTCTGTATTGGCATACCTTCACCCTCATGACAGAAATGCAAATCGCATGAATAATTACAAGCCATTTGAGAAGGAATTAAAGGTAGAGGGTATGGCATTTCCGACACCGATTACAGACATTCCAAAGTTTGAAAAGGAGAATGATGTGTCCATTAACGTGTTTGGATATGAACAAGATGTAGTTGTTCCAATACAACTGAGTCGAAACACCAGTGCGAGAGAAATCAACTTGCTTTTGATTAGCGATGACAAGAAAAGGCATTACTGCCTCATCAAGAATTTCAGCAGACTTATGGCTTATCGATCAAAGCATAATGGTGCAGCTTTTTATTGTTTCAACTGTCTTCACGGGTTTATGCGACAAGAGCTTCTAGATGAGCATCGTGAAGTGTGTGACAAGAATGGAGCACAACGTTTATCATTTCCCAAGGAACCCTTCATCAAGTTCAAGAATGTAGCCAAACAACAGCGAGCACCGTTTGTGATTTATGCAGACTTTGAATGTTTCACGCAAAAGCATGAAGAAGGAGACAAGTATCAACATCATCGTCCAAACAGCTTTGCCTATGTGGTTGTGAGCCAGTACGACACACATGCACCAGTCGTGTATCGAGGAGACAATGCCGTAAAGGTCTTTTTAGACCATATGTTGAATGAACGTGATCGTATTGTACGTGGTTTAGAGCGGCCAAAGGAAATGGTTATGACTTCCGAAGACAAAGAGAATTTTAAGAACGCTGTTGATTGCTACATTTGTCATGAACCTCTAGGAGCAGATCGTGTGAGAGATCATGACCATATCAATGGCAAATATCGCGGAGCTGCACATAGTGAATGCAACTTACAATTCCGACTTAGAAAGGATAAGCAGGGGGATAAAGATTCTTTTATCATTCCTGTGTTTTTCCACAATTTGCGAGGTTATGACAGTCACCTTATCATGGAGGAAATTGGGAAATTCAAAGATGAAACGATTACAGTCATTCCCAACACCATTGAGAAATATATTGCATTCACCATGAGCAATCTGAAATTTACAGACAGCTTTCAGTTCATGAGTACCTCTCTACAGAAGTTGGTATCCAACCTTGCAGCAGAAGGCAAAGACAACTTCTACAACATGACCTCTCACATTCACGATAGTAACCAGCAAGATTTGCTGCTGAGAAAGGGAGTGTACCCCTACGATTACGTGGACGAGCCATCCAAGTTTGCTGAAACACAGCTACCATCAAAGGACAAGTTTTATAGTCAGCTTAGCGAAGAGGACATTAGCGATGAGGATTATGCACATGCGCAGAAGGTGTGGGATACATTCAACTGTACAACATTTGGTGAATACCACGACCTGTACCTGAAATCAGATGTGTTATTACTAGCTGACGTGTTTGAAAACTTTCGTCAAGTATGCCTCAACACGTATGAATTGGATCCTGCTCATTACTATACAGCACCAGGACTGTCGTGGGATGCAATGTTGAAAGCGACAAAGGTGAAGTTGGAATTGATCAATGACATTGACATGTACCAAATGGTTGAGCAAGGCATACGTGGAGGAATATCCGTGATCACACACAAGTATGCGAAAGCAAATAATCCCTACGTAGCAGATTACAATTCTGAGATACCAAACAACTATTTGATGTACCTCGACGCAAACAACTTGTATGGTTGGGCCATGTCACAAAGCATGCCACAAAGAGGATTTATGTGGGTGAGTGAGCCAGAATCCATTGACTTCATGGATGTGGATGAAGATGACGACATTGGATTCATTTTGGAAGTGGATTTAGAATATCCAAATTCAATCCATGATCATCATAATCACTACCCAGTGGCTCCAGAACGGAAATGTGTCAAAGTTGAAGAATTGTCAGAGTACAGTCAGAAGCTGCGGAAAGATCTAAACATGAAAGAGAAATCCAGTGAAAAGCTCATTCCTAACTTGTCTGACAAGAAGAAATATGTACTTCATTACAGGAATTTACAACAGTACGTCTCACTGGGGTTGAAAGTCACTAAAGTACATCGCGCCATCATGTTTGAACAGAGCAAATGGTTGGCAAAATACATTACCTTGAACACAGAAAAGAGAAAATTGGCCAAGAACCCATTTGAGAAAGACTTCTTCAAACTGATGAACAACTCAGTGTTTGGCAAAACCATGGAAAATGTGAGAAAGCGAATCAATGTTGAACTTGTTCACAAGGAAAAGCGGTTCAAGAAACTTGTGGCCAAACCTTCTTTCCACAAATTCAAAATTTTCAACGAAGATTTGACCGCGATACATTTGCGCAAAGTGGATTTGCTTCTGGATAAACCCATTCAAGTTGGTTTTACCATTCTCGACCTCAGCAAAGTGCTTATGTTCAACTTTCATTACAACTACATCATGGTCAAGTATCCCAATGCCAAGTTGTTGTTCAGCGACACCGACAGTCTTTGTTACGACATAGAAACGGAAGATATCTACAAGGATATGCAGCAAGATGCTGACCTGTTCGACACAAGTGACTATCCGCCAGATCACTTCCTACATTCCAACGTGAACAAAAAAGTGCTTGGGAAAATGAAGGATGAGACGGCAGGCGTCCCTATTGAAGAGTTTGTTGGACTCAGACCGAAAATGTACAGTTTATTGTGCGGTGGGAAAGAAAAACATACAGCTAAAGGCATCACTCAAGCTTGTCAAAGACGCATTAAACATGTGCAGTATAGAGACAGTTTGTTTAAGAAAACTCAAACGATGGCTACAGGACACATTATCCGAAGTCATAGTCACCAGCTTTTCTCGGAGAAGTTGAGGAAAGTAGCCCTCTCCCCATATGACGACAAGCGATATGTGATGAGTGATGGCTATTCCACCTTAGCGCATGGACATTACAAGGCTATGGTATAAAGGGGGAGGTCCTCCAACGGAAGAGTTATTTGAGGTGTGAACATTGAAGTGTTAACATGGAACGTGAAAGTCGTAAGAGATCTACAACTGATATGGATACTCTTGCAGATGCAGTTAAAGACTTAAAAGTGAAAAATCCTACCACTACCATCAAGAAATTGAAAGTGGAGACAGCACCAACACCACAGTCGTGGGATGGAATGCTTTCTCTAGGAAATGGAAAGTATATCAAGATTATGAAACAAAGCAATGAAGGAGTGGTAAACATTCGCAAGTACCTGAGAGATGAGGGGACTGGAAAAAACCGTCCTACGAAAAAGGGTATCTTGCTGACAATACCTGAATGGAAAATGCTGAAGAAGCAAGTGAAAGAAGTGGATAAAAGGCTTCGCAGACAAGAAGACGGCTCATTACAAGGTAAAAACATGAATGCACTCATGCTGAACGGTGGTGCTTACCTTACTGTAAATGATAGGAATGAAGTGATACTAGATTCTCAGACAAGTTATCATCGGTTTAAACCTGAAGTATGGAAAGACTTTAAAAACATACCACTTGAACATGGGTTTAAACGTAGACTTGAAAATAAAGTGGAAGTGACGGTGGCTGAATATGATTCTAACATACGTGTAGAAATCTGTAGAAATCTTTTACAGGATTATCCAGAGGATTATAAGGGAGTTGTACCAGATACACCATATACAGATTTGATCATCTTTGATATCAAGAACTGGCGCGCAGTCTTACGATTCCTAGAAGTGATACAACATCCACTCTTCGCCATCTTGCGCGCATAAAAAACGTCTTTGCAGACAAGGAGACAGCTCATAGTTCATCTGACTGTTGAACGAGATGGAAGACTTTTTATCGGAATATGAACCCATTACGCACGGATTCTCATATCTGAGAAACGTATATGATGACATCGTGCTAAAACATTTTGGAAAGTATATCATTCTATCAACTGACGAACAATCTGTGTTGAAAGACCATCTAGAGAAGCTGAGGATACCTGGCTTTCTCCTGAAACTCTCAGAGGATTTAGAAGTGCGTGTGACTGAGAACTATTTAGACGTGTTTGTACGATTTCGCCAATATGACGAGCTTACAAAATGCTACGACTACATCACCCTCAACACAGTGGAATGGTACGCTCTGTTACAAGCATTGGATTGGAAAGAACCTGACGCTTGAATTCAAAGAGGAAGGAGTGCAACTCATGCGAGGCACCAAGTCCATTGAACTGACGCATCCCATGTGTGTTATGGTGATGGACATTGACATGAATGATCATGGAGTTGAACTGAAACTGTCTGAACACAAAGATGTTAAAATAATAAAGTTTGGTAATGGACAGTGTTATGCTAGTTTTCATAGCATTTACAAACGTGGATGTAATGTCTATGATACATATATTAATTTAGATTGGTATGAATGGCATGTGTTTATCGATGTATTGAATGTATTTGTAAAATAAAAAATTCAATGTAAAATAATTGTTAAAATGTAAATAATGTATAACACAATAAACAAAGAATGTTGTATAAAACTGTCTTGTTTATTTACAATATTCATAATACAATTCACAATTACCAACAACTTAACTAATACAACTTAACTAATACAACATCAATAAAATAATGGTTTATAATGTCTATATACAAAATCCTTTACAACAAAATCACCATCACTTCTTCTTAATACATCAATGATTTCAAAAGGACTATGTCCTCGAGCTCTTTGAATTATATAATACACACAATAAAATCCACATGTAGAGGATATTGGTGTTTGTAATGGAACTGAATTATAAATGAAATTAAACTTTAAAAACTTATTCAAACGACTGTCTATAGGTAAAAGTCCATAAGAGTCAAAATATTCTGCAGGGTCTTCGTCATAATATACTGCCACCCAATGCTCTCCTGGCTCATCATGATCGTCTGTGTTGATGACATAGGCACCGCGTTGTAAAGATGGTAACTGGTCCATGGCAAACACACCTTGGAACAAGTCTTTTGTCGTGGCATCATGAGATAGGATGGCTTCTATCTGCTTCGTGTTCATGACTGGTAGTCGAATTGAATGCTACGATTTGCACTTATTTCAACAATGTTATCAAATTCAGCATACACTATAACATTGACTGTATTTTGCAAGGCACCAGCAAAATTCATTTCTAGTCTCAAATTCCCATGTTTGATAAGGGCATAATGATCCGCACCATCATAATCAGGTGTTAAGTCAAAAGAAAACAAAGAATAACCTCTAGGCCAATCTTCCCGTTTTATAATGGAACTTTTCTCACCATCCAGTCTATCAAAAGATTTGTAAAATGTTTCAAAAGCATCAAGATATTTGCCTTGATTTATATCAAGCTTGAGAGGTTTTGATAGGACTGGTTCACCATCAGAGTAAAGCTGCATAAAGTTAAGATTGAAATGTTCAAAATTGTATGGATTTCTCAATACTGTTCCAGCAAAGGATTCATTATGAACCATTCCAATGACAATACGTTTTGGTAATTGACCTAAAAAGATGCTATCTTTCACAAAAGATTGAAATCCAGTTGGAATAGCTAAAACTTTACATTCTTTTCTAGTAACAATAAACTTAGCAGGACTTTTCATCAATGCATCTGCATGTCCCAACTGAATACCTGGACTAACCCTCACTTTGCGAATGGTTAAAAATGCTTCTCTGACTTCTACTTTAAAACCATTATTTGCAGCCATTAATACATATTCATCTTTTTGTCTATGCAAGCGTAATTTCATACTAACACCATTGGGAAGATAACGATCCTGCTCAAACAAATCTACCCTTAAACCACCTGTAAGCATAAACTCACGGCTTAGACGTGTATACAAATAGCGATTATGTAAACCATTATTTCCTGTTTCAGCTATATCACCACCTTCAATATTTACATGAAAACCTGATACATATCTTTCATGATTAGGTCTTTTCACCTCATGAGTATTCATTGACCCGGCAGTATCTTTATAGATGAGACGCATAGAGCGCTCAGAATTGAGACTTTCTTCCGAGTCATGAACGAGATGAGATATGATACTGGTATAACCATGGGTATTGTTACTATGTGATACCAATCGATCATTTAGAAATAATTCAATATTAGACCATAACCCATTGAACAAATCATTGATACATGACACGTTATCATCTACACCACACGGTGTTCCATCAACTTTTACAATATGGCATACAATATGGAGTTTACTGTTCTTTAAATCTAGATATTCTTCTGTACTCGCAGGAATGTAGAATTCTATTGGAGCACCTTCTCTAATGATAGTTAGTGGTTGATAGTCTACATTATAACTTTTTTCTACAGCAGTTTGCGTTGGTGGTATGTGAAACCATTCTAATGGAGAAAGACTACATTCACAAGAATGATTATGAATTAAAGACATGATTAAAAAATATCTTTCTTATATTTTGTTGATGTTATCCGTTTAGCTGCCTTTCGCCTTCTGACAGGTTTTGCTGGTTTCGCTCTCTTTTGTCCTCCTAACTCATCACCAAACATACGTTGTGCTACTCGACCTGTAACATCTTTCGCGACATCTTTTGCAGCCTTTTTAAGATGTGGTGCAACGATTTTAGCCCCTGCCTTAAGCAGTGGAATAGCTTTTCGAGCCAATGATCCCAGTATTGAACCAATACCATCTCCATATTGTATTCGCGCTCCTTTAAATCCTGGTAATTCTCCACCCACTTGACGAAGAAAATGGTTGCGATAAATAGATGGATTGTGTGTGTATGCTTTCATAATGCTTTTGGTCGAAAATGAAGTTTACAGATCACCTTCCCAGTTTGAAATGGAACATTATGGTCTGTGTCATCCTTAATATTCATTTCTATCACGTCAAATTTGGATGTGTTTACAGGAACATAATGAGGTTCTCCATAAGTTTTCATGATAATGTCTCCATCATGTCCTTGTATTGCAACAGAACGTAGCAAAGGAACATAATAATCACCAACAACTTGTGGCTCGCAAATACTACAGTACACATAAAGTGTATAAAACCCCTGTTTCACATCAGCTTTATATTCAGCTGTACACGTTTCAGTATACCATTGATTTGGGATAAATCCTAAAATCTCAGCTAATCCAGTGGAGAATGACACTTTAAAACCATAATTTAGATATAGAAAAACGCGTCGTCTAATTTTATCATACTTTATCCGAATACCTTCTTTAAGGTCATCTTTCATAGAATTAGTTGCTTCTTCATTGACTGCATGACATATTTCTTGTATGGATCTGTAGTAACCATAAGGAATATTGATTGTGTCAAGAACAATATTATTCAGTGGTTGTTGACGATACTGAATAGAATAGTCCATTCCATGTCTCATGGTTGTCCATGTATGTGGATATTGAATTTCAGCTAATGCCACTTCATATTTTCCGTTCAGATAGATGGTTCGAGGCATACGAATTTGATAATTCGAAGTCTTGTTGTTGGGATAATAGTTCATACTAGCATTGCTGGGTAAAGTAATGTAAAAACTTGTTGACTCCATGACAGCTAAATCGTTTATGTGATGTAGATAGACTAGATGTGTATATACATTACTTCATGTTTGACACTCTTCATCCTCACTTTCTACATTGTTGTCTACATTGTTGTCTACATTGTCGTCTAAATTGCTATCTACATGATCTACATTGGTATCTACTACTTCTCCCTGACAACAAGCACTAACACACCTAATTTTTACAGGAATGGTATTTTTATTTCCATTTTCTTTACAACAACAACACCATAGCTCTTTAATCCATGTTAAAAAGTTTCCCATCCTTCTGGAAACAACCTTTGTTGACGTTGTTGTATCTCTTTTGTAATATCTTCACGAGTTGTCTTTTTACCAAAAACAGTTTTTGGAATATTAGCATCTACAATTTCCTCAATAAACTGCTTCCAACCATGCGGTGGTTCTCGTCGTTCTTTTCTTCTTGTAGCAACCAATGCTTCTTTCAACAAATCAATAATGTTGGAATTTGTAATGACAGTACCCGTTTTTAAAACAAGTTCATTTTTATCTGTCCATCTCGTACCATATTTCTTAAGTTCTGCTAGAAGTTGTGTTAGTTTTACATGATAAATAGGTTGAAAATGGCTTAGAAACTGTTGGGACTTTTCTGATTTTTCTGCTTTGGATGATGTAACAGACTTTTGCCGCTGTTGTTGCGACTGAATTGTTCGTAAATGACGACCAAGAACTTGAGACATTTCTATTGCCTTTTCACGAGTTCGTTTCCCACGTAAAAGTTTATTCACTTTCGTTTTGATTTCACCATCTTTTCCCTTCTTTTCTAACAACATTTTATATTCATATTCAGGAATGAGGACCATTTTCATAGTATGTTTCATTTTAACAGCAACTGAGCTAACAAGGGTAATGCAAATTTAGCAATAGCTCCAATGAATCCTCCTTTCTGATTAACCAACTTCTTTTTTCTTCGAAGTGATATCTTCTTATCTGCTAGTGTACGTAGGGTATGACGTTCACGCTTGAATACCTTATACCTTTTTGAGCTTAAGGGTAAATGTCCTCGCAATATATTCAAACAAATTTCAAACAAGCTAGTTAATTCTTCCTTAGTAGCTTGTTGTAGCAAGGATTTACGTCGTTTAGGCCCGCTGCGTGCGAGCAAGTGAAGAAATGGTTGATTCGCTTGAATACGTTTAGACATCTTGGTTGCGAATGGTTAAGTGACTTGGTTCTTGTTCATACGCCACCTTATCAACATAGACGTAATGTGTATCTTTTGGTAAAATGCCTGTACGAATACGTAGTTGATCATTTGTCTTCGGCTTCAAATCAATGAATAAATAGCCATGAGGTTTGCTGGTAGCATCTTGATAGGCTTCTATGAGAAATTGAGATTTTCCAGGATACATTTGTCGCGCTAATGTACTTATTTGTTGACTGTCTCTAGGATTTTTAAACAGAATGATGTAATGTGTATTCAAACTAATATTTCGCATTTCTCTACCATGATGAAACAAATTATGCACAATAAAAATAATGCTTAGATTTTGATGACTGCTACCAACACTAAATAGACGTGTCATGCGTTCATCACTATGACATTTGGTCATTAAGTCATCAATGATGAGTAAGTTTGGCTTTTTCGGGTTAAAACGCTCTTCAATGTTATCTGGAATGCCTTGGTAAAATTCCACACCCTTCATTCCCTTGTATAAAGGCTGATCTGCTGCATAGAGTCATAAAATGGTTTTTGGAGAGGGTTTAATTAACTTTTGTTCTAGAATTTCTCTAACTAGAGAAGTTTTACCACTGCCTGTAGGTCCAGAGACCAAACATGTGAATGGATGCTTCATTTTCGAATATCTGTTTCTTTCACCCAACTGTTAAACTTCTTTGGCCAACCTAACCACTTCACAAATAATTCTTTAACACCTCGTCTTCTTCGTGTTTTCAAGACCTTTTCAATTCTGTAGACTGATTCAATATCTTTTGTCACTTTCTGCAGTTCTTCTTCATAAAAATGTCCATCAATATCTTCATCCAAAAAGTCTTTCACACGATACAAGTGTATTCCTTGCTTCTTACAACGATGTGTGATAATGAAGACTTCTTGCGTCCACTTTATATGATAATCTCGTTGAAATACATATTTCATGTGAGAAATGCGAACCTGATCACCAATTTTAAATTTGTAGGGTTTTTTCTTCTTTGGTTTTAATTTCAATTTGTCTACATACATATACTTCCACACTTTCGATTCGTTGTCTTTACGAATATCTGCAGGAGCATACTTATTAGGGAGGGAGCCATGAGGTCTATGGTTGTAATTATACACTAAGTCTGGAAGGATGTCCATATATCGATACGTTTGATTATGTAGGAAATATCGATACATCATTCCCTTTAGAGTACGAATGACTCTCTCAGCAAAGTTGGCTTTGGTTTCATTCTTTGTCGTATAGGCATGTATTCCCTCCTTCTTCATAAATGCTTTTACCCATCTGTTTTTAAATTCAGTTCCTTTGTCTGACCTTAGAGTTCGTGGTCTTCGTTGTGTTTCATGAAAAATCTTTTGAAAGGCTTCTATGACACTCGTATGTGATTTATTAGGCATTGGTTGCACCCATAAATATTTGGAAAACACATCAATGACAACTAATAAAAAACGGGTGTCATCATTATAGGAAGCTATGTTTCCCATGTCAGCTAAATCAATATCCCACATGTCATCAATTCCACGTGTAATGACACGTTGCCTTTTAAACCTATATTTTACAGGTTGTAGTAAACTGAAGGCATCTTGATCCTGTAACCATTTCTTCACTTGTGAATGAGTGACTGGTTGATCATGTTTTCTTAATATGTGATATAGTTTGTAAGGACCAGCAAATGCCCCGGGTTGACCAGGTTTAAAATAAATACTGGTTAAGTAGTCTTTCCACGTCGACATGTTAACACTAAATGATTAACACTTGTTAACATATCTTACATTTTATTTTATCAACACATCTTGCATTTTATCAACATATCTTACAAATCAAGTATTGATACAATGGTGTGAATAATTGGAGTCCATTGATCTTCAATGTACATTAACCAACTACTTAATTCATCAAATGTGATAGCATCTACACCATATTTTTCACAACGTTGATTTGCATTATCTAACACTTTATCTAAATGAATGTAATATTTAGCTTCATTCCAATATGTATAGACACATGCAGAATGACAAGTATGTTCTGAACACTCTTCATTTTGACAAGCAGGACATACTAAACATGCAAACTTTTTTACAGCTAATAACATTTCTTCACAATATGTCTTTTGCACAATATATTGTCTCAATGTAATGTCTGTCATTATACTGCAATGTAGATTAACCACTCTCTCACTTCATAAAACAGTCTTGGATCAAATCGAGCAAAGTGATATGCTGCTTCCACATCAAACTCCTCAGCTCCGTCAATGTTTGAAAGCACACACTCTTTGATGAAATCCTCACGTAATTTCGGTACGTTCAGCGTGGAATGAGCAAGTTCCCAATAGATGTCAAAGTGTTCCAGTTGTTGTTGAATAGATCCAAAACGCGCCAGTTCACTTATCATGTAGTCCACATACGTCTCCTTGAAAAACGTTTCTACATCCATCTTTCACATATCCATATGACACGTCTACACACTTTGACGACTGGTAAGCAAATGACTTGTAGTCTTACTCGGCAGATACTGTTAGTGAGCCACACTTGTTGCAGAAGTTGTCAGGTTCACACAACTTGCAATTGTACTTGTGGCAGTGACAATCATAATCCTCAGCATATCCGTAAGCACCACAATATTCACAGGTAAGTCCAAGTTGATTTTGCACATCCATATTCTCCAATCGAACTTCAGACAGTCTTTTCTTGGAAAGCTTTGACACTTTCATTCGATTGTCCTTTTGCAGCTTAACAGGAGTTTTCTTCCCATGACATTCCGTACATGGCAGTAAGGTTGAGGTTATGCTATGGATTTCCTGAAGCAATGTCCCCCATTCACCATCATTCATGTTGATGTAACGCGTATATTCTTTCCCTTCAAACAGTGATGTTTGCACAAAACTCACATAGCGCATATCCAAGTATGAAATGACTTCAAGCCACTTCGTTTGCGTTAAGTACAGTTTGAAGCCAATGTTGCGTAATCTTGCCAAGTTCTGACACACAATCTTCCACAAGGATGGTGATAAAGCAAGCCATCTCTCTCCACGTTTGATTCGAAGAAATAGCCCAAATTCTCCATGCTCCACAGTAATGGTTAAGTTTGCACTAATTTTAAAGCTGCTTGTCTTCTCCATGGCTGCGCGTTGAATGATGACTTCACTTCACCCTTCTCCTTTTATGCCATTAGAAATTGCAGAGTCAGCTTTTTTATAGTTCTTCAAACATTTTACAAAGCTTTGAATTCACTTCAACTCGTTCATTGTTGAATCGAACAAGTTCTGATGCATTCGTCGTCAATGGAACGCCATCATCATAATGTAAAATAATTCTAGCAGCTACAGCTAGCATGAGTTCAGCTGCCCAAGTTGTATTCGCGCGGATAAATGCTGAATCAAAGTCGTAAGTTGATGGTAAAAGTAGTTCTTCACATTCCTGTAGAAATGAGTGGATGAATTCATGTCTTGGAATTATCTTTCCAACAGCTTCCCAATGCTTATGCAAATTCTTCACTTGTAAAATCCAATTAGATTCAAAAGCAGGAAGCTTTGAAAACACATAGTCAACATAGTTCACTTTGAAGACGTCATCCATGGTCTCTACACATCGGTGAAGAAGTAATGTTGACATTGTTAATAATCAGGTGAAAGCGGAGAGCGATGTGTTCTGACGATACCTGAAAGCATTAAGAAAAGCATAATATGTTTTCAAAAAAAATTAAATTTTGGATTAGAACCCTCATTTTTACTCTACTACACCATGGTAAAATGTTCAAACTTATTTTATACATCATATTTTGTCAAAAAACAAAATTTGTTAAAGTTGGTCTAGAACCCTCATTTTTACTCTACTACACCATTGTATAATGTTTAAACTTATTTTATACATCATATTTTGTCAAAAAACAAAATTTGTTAAAATTGGTCTAGAACCACCATTTTTCCACTACTATGACTTTAGAATATTCAAATAAGTAGCGTGCTAAAATGTTCAAACTTATTTTATATATCATATGGTGTTAAAAACTAAATTTGTTAAAGTTGGTCTAGAACCACCATTTTCCCACTACTATAACTTTAGAACATTCAAATAAGTAGCATGCTAAAATGTTCAAACTTATTTTATATATTATATGGTGTTAAAAACTACATTTGTTAAATGTGTTTTAGAAGTGTCATTTTCCAACTACTATAACTTAAAACATAACATTGGACTTAACGTACGGAAAATCCCATTCCTTCTCAAATTTATTGATTGTTCCCACACTCGAGCGCACTCTGAAATTATCGATCGGTTTTCCCTCACACTCTGTACGAGCGCACTCTGAAATTATCGATCGGTTTTCCCTCACACTCTGTACGAGTGCACTCTGAAATTATCGATCGGTTTTCCCTCACACTCTGTACGAGTGCACTCTGAAATTATCGATCGGTTTTCCCCCCACACTCTGTACGAGTGCACTCTAAAATTTCACAGTCGGTTTTCCCCCCACACTCTGTACACATGTACTTATGCTATGTGTGTGGTTACTGTAATGGGGAAACCATTGAAATATGACTAATTAAATATTATCATAATAATAATAATAAAAAAAAATAAAAAAAGTTACACAGTCACATAATGTCACAGAGTCACATGATGTCACAGTCACATGTTGTCACATAATGTCACAGAGTCATAAAAGTGAACACAAACCAAAAAAAAAAAAAAAAAAAAAAAAAAAAAAAGTCACTTACCACGACTGTTTTGCCAATTCGTCTCCAATCTTTCACTTCCTTTCCAAAGAATAACCAATCGTTCACTTTCCTTTTCCAAAGAATAACTAATGTTTCACTTCGTCTCCTATGTGTATTCCAGTCAATCCTTCACTTGTTCTTCAACAGCACAGCACAACACAATAGGTAAGAGCAACTGTTTTCACTTTTTTTCCATGTGTATCCAACGGCAGTCAGAGCATGAATGATGCATATGTGCACAGACAATGTGCTCTTATAGGAGTGTTGAATCACATCCTAGTTTCACTTCGTCTCCTATGTGTATTCCAGTCAATCCTTCACTTGTTCTTCAACAGCACAGCACAACACAATAGGTAAGAGCAACTGTTTTCACTTTTTTTTTCCATGTGTATCCAACGGCAGTCAGAGCATGAATGATGCATATGTGCACAGACAATGTGCTCTTATAGGAGTGTTGAATCACATCCTAGGGGGGGGGTCCCATGATATGATATACTTCTTCACGGGGGGGGGTCCCCATGGTATATGATTCTTCACCAGGGGGGGGGGGGTCCCATGGTATATGATTCTTCACCAGGGGGGGTCCCATGGTATATGATTCTTCACCAGGGGGGGGTCCCCATGGTATATGATTCTTCACCAGGGGGGGGGGGTCCCCATGATATGAAAGTGATGCCCGAGGGCGGGTTCGATCCATTGACCTTCAGATCATGGGTCCGCTCACGGGCCCTGCGCTCTACCAACTGAGCCATTCAGGCCAGAAGGTTTATGATCGGGAAAATTTTCCTCATATACATGATTGACAGGTCATGTGACACATCATTGACAGGTCATGTGACACATGATTGACAGGTCACGTGACGAATGACGTCATGATGACGTCATTGACACGGGCGCGCGCTTTAACATCTGATCCAGAACACAATATGACGTCATTATGACGTCACTGTGCTTGAACTCTCATGAGAGTTCTAGCACACCTTGTTACGTCATGATGACGTCACTTCCTGTGCCAGAACTCTCGTTTCTCAACTACTGCCAACTCCCTATCAATTGGCATCGCGGTATTCGATAAATTGGGAATAGCTCATTCAGGTGACTGAAACTGCACCGACTTTGATCGGCGAGTTGGTTGACAGCCCATTGTAAACACAGCAACGGGTGAAACCCGTTCAACGCTAACATACCTAAGACCTTGGTCTCAATATGCGTTTTGTCAAGAAAAGAAGGCTATGGTTTTAGGACCACCGCCTCCCATGAATCATTAACCTGACCGATTTTCCCAACACTATCGCTACGAGGAAAACGTACTTTAGCGTAAGAGGTTTGTTGTTAATGACAGAGTGATAGAAAAATAGATAAGTGAGATATTCCAAAGCTAAGGGACGACGCTCCAACTGAAAGAACCTGAGCAAATCCAGCAGCACATCACATGCAGACAAATAATACCCAGACGAACAATTAAGGACAAACATAAGAGCTCACCGATTTGCCATGATCGACGTCACTGAAACCTTCCCGATCTCAAAGAAATCGGCCACAGCCATAGCCACCACAGAATCGATGGCTTTACCAACGCACCATGTCTCGAAAAGCCGCCAATATGACAAATAGACCTGATAAGTGGAGTCCTTGTGAACTGTCTCCATCCTCTGTAATATCCCCTAAGGAAATCCCTTGTTTCTCGTGAAGGAAAACTTATGCCTAAAGCCTGAACTGGAACAACAGAAGATTTCGGTGGCAATAGTCCCAACTGTGTTGCATCAGACTGCCGTACTCCAGGGGAATTCGGATACTACTGACGTACAGTAACCACACCAAAAAGGAAATCAAGGCAGTTTTAGCATATTGGAAGCCACAAGCAATAATGTTTTCGCAACTTCTGCCAAATTTATATTAGAACCTTCAGCATTATGGAAAGGGAAATGAGAAAAACACCCCTGGAGACCGACTGCACAGTAATGATTCGATAACCAACGATGCTAAATCTGGACACAACGAAATGCTCACAGGAAGACAATAATTGAGGCGGTTTGCAAAGACGTCGACTTGAGGGATCCCAAGGCGATTGACAGTGAATCCAATAAAATGTGATGTCTGCCAAAGCCCACTCCGTATGGACGATTTCCTTCATTCTGGACCCGATATCGGCAAGAACATTCAGTCTGCCTGCGAAATGAGATGCTTGAATGACAAAACCATTGTCGCGAGCACATAAGTGAATCTACTTGGTGAGTAAGCACAACGCCGGCGAGAGCGTGCTACCCCGCCTGGACAATTAAGAAAAAACCGTCTGTTTGTCCACTAGGAACTGACCCACATGACCCTTTAGAAACTCAGAGAGAAATTGACAGGTAATTAAGACAGTTTTCAATCCCAAGACATTGATATGAAGCATACACTCGTGACAAGGCATTGACCTTTCAAAGTGTATCCTCAGAAAAAAAAACCACGACCGCTGCAAGACACGTCCGTCTGCTCCTGTCGGGAAAGCACACCCTTCATGAGATTGACCTGAGATGACCAAAAGTTGAGGTCTCTCATTGCTAACAGGGAGAACCGTATTCAATGATGTGGCAACCTGTCTCTACTCAACACTCAGAATCACACGTTAAAAGTCGCAAAAATGGCACCTGCATAGTTCACCAGTTTTCTCCGTGGCGACTAAAAATAAACCGAGGAGGGATTCTAGCAAAGACATCCGAGACCTGGGAGTGGACACGACAGAGACAATCAAAGTCGACAACTATTGAATGCGTGGTTGCGTGGAAAATCCCTGTCACTTACAAAGTTCAGAAGGTCAATGAGAAATTCTATTCGCTCAATTAGAACTAACTTTGATCTCTTGAATTTGACCAAAAGGCCGAGAACAAAACACTCTTAAGAAATATGACTAGCTAAGATAGTAGGAGGTCCTTGTTTTCGTTTAGCAACAGCAAAATGGCCATGATACGCGAAAATGAACATCCCGCATTGTCGACCCCAGTGTTTGATGAACTATGTAACCCTAGTGAACACAACCCAAATAGGAGAGACACCAACAAGCTACACCCCTTCCTTTAAGCACAGATAGTGACGAGCAGATTTGTGAATGGGAATGTGGAACTACTGAGATTTCCTAAATTTCAGTTTAGATTTCCTAAATGCCCTGACTTATACGGGATTTGATGAGATGTGGAGTGTCCATTTTGAACTACTGGATATGTAGGAGTTTAATTTCGAAAATATTGGCTTGCAGACTACGAAGCAATCACTATGAGTTTTTCCAATGTGTTAACATTGGTTATTCCGATCAATAAAAAAGAATTTTGCGGGATAAACCGCCAGATATTAGTACCCCTAACATGTGCCCCTGTCACTATGTTTACAATGCTTATCAACTATCTGACCAATCAGTGTCGGTGCAGTTCCTCCTATGTGATCGAATTATTTCCAACCTACCGCGATCCGAGTAACAGCAGCTTTTCCTCCGCTTACTTTTTGGTAAAGATGACTGATCAAAACCAAGGTAAATACATGCTTTTTAGAAATTGTTCATCTCAGTAATTTTACGTATACTGTAAGTTTCATCTTGTTTGGTCGACTTTTTTTCAGTTTGCTGACTTTGGTGATCCCTACACGTGGTAGTTCTGGGTTTCGTCAGACCGGCTTTCGTTCATAAATGCTTCTCTGCCATCAAGAACGTGATGCAGGTTATTGGTAATGGAGAATGAGATGGTTTCTGGGCGATTTCCTCAGAATTTCTATTTCGAGGGTTTCCCTCATGGTCAGCAAACTGTTTTCATCGAGTCGGCTCTGCAAACAGGAAAGTTTCAACATTTTAACTACTCCATCTTCTATTTCTTGAGAGTCCGGGCAATCGGTCGCAAGCTTCGAAGAGTGACAAGTCGTCTAAATAGATTCATACGTTTTCGCCTAGTACGCTTTTTACTGTGGACAGATCTGACACAAATGTGGAGGGATCGAGACAGCCGACTAAACTCGAACGTAAGTCTCTTCTGTTGCCCCTTCCAGAATCTGCGGTGTAGACGCCAGGCATTTACATCACGGATCCCGGTCAAGTTGATGTGACAACGCCAATGGGGACTTGTGTTGTGACTGCGACGCCTGCTTTACAGGCCCTTATTCAACGCGGTCCCGTCGGCCACTGTTACGACCAAACCTTCCTCATCGAAGGACACGCAACCACCACAAATTCCCCTCATGGCCCCTATACTGCCATTGACGGGCAGTGAACATCGTCTGCGTCGACATTCTATTCATGCTTCCTCTTCGTCTTCCTCAGCAGACAATTCGTGGTCCGGCGAGGAGGAACCAATGATTGTCAGTGATAGTGAACACATTCTAATACGCGTGACTCAAGCTGCTGTGAGTAATATCTCGTTGTCACCACTAGGGCTTCGAGCCCCGCTCTACTGGTGTTTACCCACGATGCACCGTCAAAGATATCGTACCCCATGCCGTATCACGCCTCGCAGCGGGATATACCGCCTGAGAATTACAAACCCTTGCGGCCGGTGCGCACCACACTCGTCCAGACGTTGAACTTTTGCCGGGTGAAGGGTGGATATGATCAACAGTGGAGTGTCAACCATCGACAGTCGCTTTTTCAGCAGCAGACTTTTGTTTTAAAGACATCCTCAGATTCATTGCGGATAACTCGTCTGCCTCAATAACGGCATCGAAACCACAGGTCTTTTTTCGACTCAATCGCAACCGCCGCCGCATAAAGATTTCATGGGCTTATAGACAGTTCCCTGTACGGCGAATATTGTACAAGCACGGGTGGACGTATTGCAGACGTTGCATGATGCTCGCCTACTCACTGGTCTCGCTTACACCCAGCAAAGGTTTTACATTTTAAACAAGACTAGTCCAATGACGGGATCTTACCTATTCAGCGACTTGTGAATCCTGGAGACATGGGAGCGTGGCTTCCTAATGTAAATCCGGAATCTAGTGTGCCACTAGCTTAATACACGCCTTGCAAAACTCTATTAGTCAAGTCCATGGTTCATGAGAGGCGGTTGTCCTAAAACCATTACCGCCTCTCTTAGGCAAGACGCACATTGCGACCAAAGGCTTAGATTCATTTAAGCAGATTGTTACAGCAGCCTTGTGAGGCCCCGTGCTAGTGTCGACACCGAATCTTTATGCCCCGTATCCCTACTACGAGCATATAGCCAATGATCAAGTACTTACCGCAGCCCATTACAGCGTCGCTTATTTAAATTCTTCATGCGTAGTATCATGGTAGATCTTTCCAAGGCGTCCATATCATATTATAGCAAGAAAACTATATTGTTGGCATATGATGATATGATTAAAGGACCTGAAGATGTTATGCAAAAGAGATTGTCATTTAAAGCTCATCAGGTTAGACATGTAGCGCACTCCTATTATTAAACATGTAGCGCACTGCTTTATATTATTAATAATAGGCACTTCGTGGTGAACCCTCACTGAATGTTGTTATTGTTACTGAATGGTGAGACACCACTGACGTCAAAAGATAAATCGAATTCAGTCTCCTTTATTTCTGCCTCCTTCGGCACAATGTCTTGTAAATAGGGTGTCAACCAGTTCGTATGCATTGCGTATTCAATTGCCATCGCCAGTTCGAGTCTCCAACAGTGATGGCTTCGTAGTCTACAAGCCGGTATTTTCGAAATTAAAACTGAAAGATTTAATTGCTTAATACTCATTTTAATGAGTAAAATATCTTGTAGACGTAGAAGCCATCACTTGAATTATATCCACCCACCGCTCCATCGTTTGGTACGATAATTTGGTTATGGTTCGATCATATGACAGGAACTGTCTGACTGGTGCTTGGTCCAGGTAATAAAAGAAGGATCCGTAAGTTCGGTCTGTTAGGGGTACCCATATCTGGAGGTTTATCCAGCAAAATTCTCTTTATGGATTGCAATAACCAATGTTAACACATTGGAAAACCCATAGTGATGGCTTCGTAGTCTACAAGATATTTTACTCACAAAAACGAGTATTGAGAAATTAAATACTTCAGATTGATTGAGTTGTGACAAGTCTATGACTAGTCGCCGACTGCCAGACTTTTCTGATAAAAGAATGATTTGACTGAAAAACTAGTGAGTGCCATAATTGGCATAATTTCTATGGCTTTTTGTCTAATAGTTCTTGGATCATGGTATTTAATGCCATTTGTTTGTCTGGCTGGTGCTTGGTCGAGGTGACTAAAGAAGGATCAGTAAGTTTGGTCACAACGGGAAGATTTGTTGATCCAGCCGATCTATTGCGAACGCTAAGAGGTACCCCTGTCGCAACCGACGTCGAAGGCATGGGTGGCGGACGCTGAGTAAGCCGGTTATGCTGCGGCATCAAGGCTGTACGCATAAGTGCATCCTGTTTTCTTCACTCGGGCTCTTCGATTGCTCCTTTCAGCAAAGTCGTCAGAAAACTTTCGATTGGCTGCCTATTAGAACAAAACGCAGCTTACGTGTTGATATTTGAGTGCGTTAGAGCCTGGTCCGACGCAAAACCACCAAAAACGACAACAAATAATGTTCATTTTAAGAAAGTCTAACGACGCTGCAATGACAGAGTCCAAAACACGCCCAGTCAGCGAATTCATGTCTGGCTCAACAAATATGCGCAACGTCTGACGCATGGACCCATGCTGCGAAGATAGACAAGGGATTGAATCTGTAACAACCATCACTGGACCAATATGTGATCGCGTTGACGTGTAGAAGTTTGGAGGGCAACAGATGCGACCACTAGCACGGTTTCTAAGATTGAATCGACTGTAGCTCTTCCATCTTTGCCTGCAGTGTATTCAGTGCACAAGGTGTCGTGGATAGACCCACAAAGTCCCCCTCGGTTGCGGCTGTGATTGAGCAGTAACATACAGAGACAGCCTCAGCATTTGACGTCGTGAGTGACGACGAAGAATTGTGTGCTTTAAATTAATTATGTCTCTAAATTGATGGTCCGTCGATGTAAAACTTGTAGCAGACACATAATTCCACTCATCCTGTGCGGTGTCAACCCGAACAACCCGTGCCAGTCTTAGAGGCATGCAATCCTTCCCCGTCATGGCGAATGGCGAAGCCTCGTAGGCAATTGTTTCAGGTACGGTTGTCGGCACCGACATGTAAGGTTCGGCAGATTGTGGAAGAAGCTCTGACTCACTCTTCTTGTTTCTCTTTGCCGGAGGACAAGGAAGACCCATAGACTGAATCATCACTGGATTGCTGTTTCTCAGCCGTTAGAGGTTGTTTAGGGGTCATCAACGGTAGATGAGGCGGTTGTGTCGCAGATGGTGACTCCGCTTCCATGGCAATAGTTGCTACATGGACAGCACTAGGACACCATGTGGCTGAGGCTACCGACCCCGACTTTAACGGCAGATCACGAAGTCAATGCAAACTTATGACGAAACTACTCTTTCCGTGCTGGAGAACTGGCTTCCTGTATAGTCGCTTTCATTTTCATTGTGAAGTCACTACCTAAAGAATACGACACTGGCGACGATAACACAGAATTAATAGATGGATGTACAGAGTTTTTCGATTGGCAATAAGCATCTTCATCGGCGATCCACGTCGTGAGGATCAACGAGACAAATCCTCCGTTAACGGCAACGTGATTGAGAGTGACTAGCTTCTGCTTGAGTTTACGCTTCAGTAAATTCATTGTCTGGATTGTCAATTACAATCGTGTCAGCTTGTGAAAAGGGGTTTTTCGACGCTGCTTACTTTTCACTCTTAAGCCCTTTGGTATGCAAATGAACTGACTCTGTAGTACGAAAGAAAAAAGCGACTGCACCAAGGTTGTATACTGATTGCAGCGAGTGTCTAGAGTACATAGATGTGAGAATCAGGGACGTAAAGAAGCAGTGCAGTGTATGTGTGGATCAACGATCCACTTGCCGTTAGCACAGGAATCCGGGATCGGCTTCTGGTCTATAAAAGAAAGCACTTCAAGGAAGCGTACACTAACCACTGAAGTTGCTATACAAAGTCATTAACACGAGCCACAACACGACATAATCACTTAAAACTACATTAAAGCCTTGAAAACAGTCATATGAAGTCGATAGAGCTAGGAGACGTTGCGCGAGCTATCCGTTACATGCCCCACTCAATCCTGTGTCGAAAAATCTGATCGGTGAAACGCGATCAAATCACTGCATGTACTACACGAGGCATTTACCCGCTACTCGCTGCATTTACCCGCTGCGTGAACGAGTCGTGGCAGCGAGGACCCGTAACAATGACGACCTGTCGCATGTACGACCTGTACCAACAGCGACTTTTCAAATTATCGACTTGCCACTACCACTAACCGCTGCATGTATGAATAATGTCAGGGACGACCCATCACATGTCCGATCCGTCACAGTCATCCCGGGTCCTGCCGGTAGAACCCGCGACAGAGGAAACCCGTAACACGGTCGACCTGCCACTGCCACAGATAGGGACAGACACCTCAACGGAGCATATAGCTACCAATCACGTGACTGACATACTCGAGTCAACGCAACAACAATGCATCAACACGGCCATCAACATTGCAAGAAACATGACACTATCCATATGATTAAGCAGTGTGACTGGTCGCTGCTGTCATGACAACAACCAGCTCCATCAGGTGATCGTACTTGTGTCGATGAATATGAACCAAAATTTAGAGTATTTCGCGTAAAACTGGAGCACCAGCTCTGATGAAACTAAATACCCAGACGAAACCTTGTGCAGTGATACAGGGACGATTCATTCACGCTATCGAGCAAGAAAAATTAGAACTCTTCTGTTTGCAGGGCTGACTCGTTGATCGCAAACTACACGTTGATCATGGGGAAAGCCCTCGAAGTAAAATTTATGAAAAACTGCTGAAAAAATCACCTCACTGTAAAGTACCAATAATCCACAGTGAAGTCCTTGAAGGCCGGGAACCATTTACCAAACGACATTTGACAAAACCCAGAAATACCACGTGTAGGAATAAACAAAGTCAGTTACATAACCAATGTTAACAGATTAGAAACCCCACAATGATGGCTCCGTAGTCTACAAGCCTATAGTTTCGAAATAAAATATACATTTCTTTATACACGCCTACCTTTTCGGAGAAGAAGAGGGTCGCAACCAAGTCTGATCTCTGTTTCAACGTGTCTACTGTTAAAAATATAACAACGAAAGTTTTAGATGCATACATATCGAGGATGGATCCCAATCACCTCGGGCGGTTATTTCTCCTAACATATCCCATACGTTCATTTTAGAAGAATTGACTTTCTAAAATTTCGCAAATTTTTATGTGGACTGAGATACACAAATTAAGAGATAAAGATAAAAAGTTATGCATATATCCGACAATTTCCAGTTCAATAAAAATTCATGAGGACGGAATGGTATAGATATACTTTATTGTATCAAGTACGTAATATCTAGAAAAATATTACAAAAAATGCTGTGCCTGACTATATTGGATAGTTAAAATATTTTCGAGTATAGATAGATTTTCAGAAATTTTACTGTTTGTTAATTTATATTTACAATAAATACATCAATAAATATTAAAATACTGATAAGTACTGTCGTACATGTGGAAGAACTCACCAAGGGTGAGAAGTTGAATATTAAGAAACATTTCTGAAATTATTTAACTCATGACGAATCTACAGACAAACTGTACAAAAGAGCCAGAATTTCATTACATTATTTTAGAATGCTATTTCTCATATTTCTCATATTTCCTCTGATTAAGTAACTCAGTCAAGTAAAACAATTTTTGATGTTATTACATAATAAAAGAATGTATTTTTGCTCGGATTGTGTGAGGTTGTGATTTTGTACGATAGAAAACGTTTGGTGTTCATTGAAATTTATACTGGTCACAGGAGAGTAAGCAGTATAAATTTGAAAAAAAAGAAGTAAACAATTGAGGTGAAAATAAATGAATAAATAGTTTAACGTATTGAAAAGTTTTAAAGGTTTTATAAAACAGGTACTCTGATGCAATTTCTACCACTATTTTCATGTAAATGTAACTTAATTTAACATTGTCTTTTGCCGGTTTTGTGATATAAAAATATAAATGACATAAAGAATACACATAAAAATATACATCATGTCTTATTCAACAGGAAAAGCTTGTCATAAATAAAAGCAGATTAAGACTCAAGTCCTCGAATTAAAACCTGTCTTTACCGAGAAACCATGGCACGAGAATATGTGTTATGTTTTGAATTATTTAAAAAATAAGTATACATATCAATGCCCATAGTATATATATAATAAGTAAGAACATTAAGCGTATTAATTCTGATAGCGCCGAAGACTCAAAAGTTCAGAGGCTTTATTCGTCACGCCGCCTGACACCTGGTCCAGCCGCACGATGGAAATCGCGCCCCGTTTTCTACGACCTTGAAGTATGGCTGATAATGTTGTGGGCGTGAAGCTTGAATGTCCTCGAATTAAAACTTTTCGTCACCGAGAAGCCATGGCACAAGAAAACGTGTTACGTTTTAAATTATTTAAAAAATAAACATAAATTTCTATGCCTACAGTATATAATGCGAGAGGCATTGTTTAGGTTGGAATTAATTTGATTGATAAAAACTTCAGAAAAGAGAACATGGATATGAATACATTAAATCTTTGAGAGACTTGTTCTCGAAATCGGTGGCACCCGTTAAAGAAGGAGATGGGAGCAGTTCATCAGCCAGCAGGGTCAAGAGTTCAACACGAGGTAGTAAATAGAAATTATGCAGGGAAACCCGTATATCTCCTATAACTTGTTTGCCCGAAAAATAGTACCATGTTCCAGCTGCTCCCTAGTACAAAGAACCTCACAATAAGAACATCCAGGACGTTGGGTCTCCTTAATTCAGTACCCAGTGTTGTTCTATTTCTATTATTCCATTAGTTCCTTTCTATTCAACAGCAGCATAATTTAAAATTTATGTGCTGTCATGTCTAGTAATATAAATCAATAAAATCATTCTAATATCTTCAACCCACACGGAATGAAATATTTAATTGCAATTTTACATTTAAGATAAACGCAGATCTCTTTCTCGTTACTCAGGTATCAGATAAAAATAACTTTGACATAAATGTTCCTGTAAAGAAAATATTGTCAACATGCAATGTTTTACAGAAGTTAAAAAGATGTTGCCATGCCTTCAAATACCTTTTTAGGCAAACGGGTAAGCAGATAAGATGATAAAAGATAGACTGAGAAAAGCGATTATTACTATTATTATTACTGTTATTTTTATTATTACTATTATTATTATTAGTTTTCATGTTTTTGTGCAGTTTAAACTTTAGATTTTTATTGCGAATGATGTTTCAATGTTCTCGACGGCCAAGAAATCTTCTGCTTGATATGTTGTATTTTACTTGGCTTCCCGTCTTTCTTTACGATTTAGGTTTTCGGTTCCAAGCACCTCTTCCTCGTTATACCGTAAAATTAGGCCAAAAAGGGTGGCGCGTTGATGGACATGCTTCTTATCTAGTACACAGACGATTGTTTGCTACCAAATGGGCACTACTACTAGTACGACATTACCTGAGCTTGTTGCTGAACCTGTCCAAGTCACAACTTCCCTCCAAGCAAGACATCGTCTTCTAGGGCGTGAAGCTAGAAATCATTAGGGACCATCCTTGATGAAAAGTCCGGAAAGATAAATTTATTAAAATAATGTACTGCAATCAGTTCAACCTGGTGGCTTCTTCTGCAGTCGCTGATAGGTTTACTGACTGCTACGTAGAAGGTATTTCCCATTTTCATCTTCATTTTCGCACCTTTCAATGCTTTGTACGACATCTATTCTTTCGAGAGAGAAATGCCATCTGGAGTGCTGGTGCAATGGGGCTATAGGCTAGAGTTTGGCCTTTGAACTACCCCCCCCCCCTGAGTCATCTCAGACTAGCTACCTCTGAAATGTGTTTCTTTCTGGTGGTCCTGACATTGAGCTAAAATACCTACACTATTCAGGATCCGACAGATAGCAGTTGCGTTTCAATAATATTCGGTTTTGCGGCCTTCAGAGCCTTCTTATCTTAATCCTTTACATCCCAGTGTAGGTCCGCATCGGACACGCATAGGCACGCTTTTCTTTGCGAGTGAGGATAACAACAAATCAATCCAATCGGTTCCATGTATGTCACTAAGATTTGTAAAGTTGCTCTAAGTCGAAAGTTAAATGTTTTACATAACATTGTTTCTTTCAATATTACACAGTAAATAGCTGGTGGTTGTTCCTCTCACCGAAAGCATTGTGATAATTGCCATCGATACCCTAATTCCGGTTTGCGATTTCCCAGTCATAGAACAGCCGAAATGGTTCACCTTTTCATACTTCATTCTTATTTTTTGATGAAATAGTATAGAATAAATGGCAACTTTTTTCCTTTAAAATTACCGTAATATTGTGATTATGTTATGAAAGTTAGTACCCCGAGTCAAGGAGAACAATGTTTTACAACCACTTCTCTCTTACAGTCTATCTCCGAAGATTTTGGTTTCATACAGTGAAGTATATTTCTGTTTTTCATGATAGTATACGGACTCACTTCTATGAGACAAGATTGTCTGCTGACTATTTTTGAATGCTTTTATACAGCATTATGCAATTTTTCTATTTTTAGATATATTTTGTAGAAGATTTTCGAAGTTTGGGTCTAAAGGATGTTTGCATTTATAGACGACTTTAAGATTTGTAAAACTTTAATTTTAGCATATATATTTTCTGATGGTAAAAGACTTCATTTTCTTCACCCTGTGACTTTTTTGGAAATTCCATAGAGATAGGTAGCCAGAGTTCGTAAACGCCTCTCCTTATAGTCTTTTACAATGACATTGGCTGAATGCACTGTGGTTTTTTATAGATTAGAAATTTATCAAATACATTGTTCACTTCATCGATCAACGGCTGTTGGATCTGCATCGTACAAACCGATCACTAAGCAAACAAATTTTAAAATGGCAATTTTCATTTCAAGGTCAAATAATGCTTCGACCAAGTACTTAATAATTCTTTCATTTTTCAAAGTTCATCTCTAACCTCTGCATCAGTTTTGTATCGTCAAAGTAAGGCATACTCAAAGACAGACCTTTCTATAAAAAGGGTTTTCTTGTACTTAATTATTCCTACACCTGTATGATAATTTAAACCTTCAAATGTGACAAAGAATTAAAACATTCTTAACCAATAATATCCAATCTTCTGATATTAAAGTCAATATATTAGATCCAAAGTGTGTGAAAACAGGGGCAATAAATTGTTGTAATTACGCATCCTGAGCGCGCCTATCACCAGATCTCTAAAGAAAACTGGGCAAGAACACGTCGTTCTGTCTTTCTCCAATCACACCTTAAGCTCGATCGACCCACAGGAGACATTCGGTGGTCCTGTGACTGAAACGCTGCTCTCCACAGAAATGGGCCGCAATGAGACACCTGCATTGTATGGCTTAGTGTTTCGACTGAAAGCACTGAGCCTAGGCAACAGACCAATACATATATATTCTAATAAAGAACATTGAACTCAACTGTTGCCCCAGGTACATTTGCCTATGCTGCAACGTCCCCTTCCGTTCTGTTACAGTTCAAAAGACGAAAGTCCAATCTGGGAAAGAATTCCTCCTCCATCAGCCCAGCATCTAAGGATGGAAAGTATTTCACCCCAGCTACTGTACTATGCCCACGCCTCACTACGCGTCTTCAGATATTTCCGCGCAGTGCGGACGCCAGAACATTGTAGTCGATGGAGTTCTATAAGCTATTCTGGCGTATCAGATTTGGTACATTTTAATTCCTTTTTCTGTATACATAGTGCAATTGTGGAGGGTCCAAGTGATGACCCCTCAATCTCGTGGTTGAGAAAGTAAAGATGGATGCGGCACAGTTTCTGGGATACAGGGATGCTTATACTAGCATATCTAGAATATTCATTAGAAAGCCCCTCCACCGGACGCTTAGCAGAGGTTCAGCCTCGGTAGCTACAGTGGCTGTCCTGTCAGATCCCTCCAGCAATCACACCCACCGGTCTCGTTGCTACTTATTCGAACCAGTACAAGTATTCAGTATAGTTGTGAAGATAAAGGAACAGTAGGACAAGCCAGCCATTGGCCAGATTCCGTCAGTCTAACCTAGGGTTTCGTCAGTCTAACCTAGGGTTTACAACAAGATCTTACTAGCCTCCAAGAAATCGTGTAGATTGTCCACTTCTTGTAAATTTTCCGACATTAGTGCTTTCAAGATGGCAAGTTATAAAGTGTGCAATATTCAGAGCATAAGGATGACGCCCATCGACCCCTCTGACATCTATCTCTACACACCAATGCGCCCAACCACGCGCAGTTTCTTTGGACGCGTATCTCTATACAGCAATGCACACAACCGTTCTTGTGTTTACAGATCGGGCGCCGACACTTTTGCTTTTAAGCCTATCCATTTCGCCCTGACATCGTTTCCTATGTCTGCATAGGAAGAAGTGAAGAAGTTTTAGGTCGGCGAACACACAAGAGCGGCAGATAATACAGCTGCTGTGGAAGTACCTAAAGCAGGGGCTGCTGAAGTAGTTAAACGCGAGAGGATTTCACCCAAAACAAAGTATCGTCATCCTGGGCAAGTAGGTGGACCTTATACTGGCTAAGTTTTTCCGACATGGAATGACTTGGCAACTTAACTGTGCTGGCTCTCAAGGTAACTCGCTCCGCGTACATCAATGCATCTTTAAAATAGCTGAACTGAGTTGCCTCCTTTTCTTCCTTTTCGATGCTTGAGCTGAGACAACTGTTGAATCGCGAGTCTCGTTTTCCTGTTTCTATCAGCGGTAGTCCAAGGCTGGAGTATTTGGACAACAAGTAACTACAATCTAACGCAAGTACCACCTCCAGTGACACAGTTGCAGACAAACGCCCTGCATCAAAGGGCGGTTTCTTTTTTCAGGAGGGTGTGGTCCGAAGAGAAGTCCACATTTCAAATTAACCTTCAGGGGATCCTTACAGTGTTACAAGCATACGAAATGCCAGTGAATTCACTCGAGACAATTCAGTAAGGCTGTATTGCAGTACTTCAATAAAAAGGTAGAACCAGGTTGTCGGGTCTCATGACGCCAAGCCGTTGACTAATGTAGTTTGCTCACCATGATCAGACAGAGTTATTTCAGGTACAGATATCGGGCAGACTAAATATGCTGGGTGGCCTGACTGCGGTGCAGTAGTGCACAAGAAGTGTGACCTGTGGAAGGCCTTTCAGTAAAAGCATCTTGTTGTAGTGGTGGTAAGGGATAGCAGTAGATGCCCTACCTAATGAGGCAGCTGGAGAAAGTTTGCTTTATTTGTTATCTCCAGCCAACACCCTGATTGAGTTCTGAACAACGTAAGACGATAGCGTCTTACTTCTGATAGCGCCGATGACCCAAAGCTTCAGAGGTTTTCTTCGTCTGACAGTGTGGTGCAGCTGCACTATGTACAGTCGCGCCTCGACGTCTACAATCTTGAAGTGTGGCTGATAATTTTCAGGTCCTGAAGTAGGGGGAATTCTTTTAGAGTGCATTGCATCGTAGGAATAGCATCCATCTGAACTCCACCATCAAAGTAAACATTTACACTAGAGGTTATGAGAGGAATTGTGTATAGGGAGCAACTTGGATCGGGCCGCGGCTACATCAATGCGGGTTGTGGACTTTCTAGTATACCTGCTCAGGAACGCCACTTTCAGGTGCAGTCAATAAAGCCTAATTAAGCAGTCTCTCCTTCATACTCCTGCGAATATAAGAATACGACCTCTCAGAACGTCAGCTCTTGCGCTATTTGATGCATTCTTTCTAGAAAGAAATACCATCCCACCCAGAGTAGTCCAGTGATCTGGCGGCAGTGTTACATATTGGAGCTTCTGCACTATTTACTGCCTAAGCCATTTTGGATAATCTGCTCACTCTAAAGCTGCTAATCCTTCTATCTGAGCAAGCCGCATATTATCTCGAAGAGGAGTTACTTTCTCTCCAGTTGTAATACAGCACTACCAGACAGAGAAAGTTGACTGGCAGTTTTTATGTTCAATTGCGACACCCTACAGCTGTCGATGGATGTTACTTATGGATACCGCTTCCCAACGCAAAACCACCTGCAGTGTCGTGGATAAGAACTTTTTCTGTGGATAGAGCAAAACCAACAATTTCTAGCTATATACGTAAGATATATACGCAACTTAAGATGAAAGCCCATTATTTGCGACATGTGGCACAAACCTGACATCTTGGGGAGACCCAGAGCAGCTGTTATAGGCGGGTTACAGGGTCTTTCTTATTGCTCTTGATTCCTTTTACCAACAACAATAGTAAGCAATCTTCCTGTGCTTAATTTCTTAGGCCACATAGTGGATGCATAGTGTGTGGTGAGCAAATGTTCTTCTGCTCGCATGTAACGTCCCCAAGTTTACACACAAGGGAAGAACTTTTTAAGAACAAGAAGGCGTAGGGGCAGCGGACTGAACAGTGTCGAGCTTGTGGACTTGTGTGATGATGATGATGATGATGATGATGATGATGATGATGATGATGATGATGATAATAATAATAATAATAATAATAATAATAATAATAATAATGATGATGATGATGATGATGATGATGATGATGATGATGATGGCGATGATGCTGATGATGGTGATGATGATAATGATGATGACAACCGGTAGCATTCGCGTGTAGTTAAAATGGTGTCGAGTGTGATGATGGCGATCGGTAGAAGTCGCGTGTGTAGTGTCGAGTACGTCTCGTCTTGCTGCACTGTGCTCTTGTATATGTGGATCGCAGGACCCTAAGAACCTAAAGCATGCTGCACACAACACTACGACTGTGCGGAACTTTCCAGTTCGTTTGTGGTGGGAGGATAAAGCAATCACGCGCCTCTGTTTCACTTCTTTATTCCCGACTACGCGGCGAATAGCAATACGCACATTGACAAACAAAGCGAAGGAAAGCAAATCGAAGCGGTTATCTGTAAACACAGATATTTAACATAAGTTTAAACCAAAGTAAAATAGCACGCACATAAATAACGGAACAGGTCGGCGAACCAAAAATAGCGATTACTCGATAGACAACAGCAAAATAATAATCTTATTTACGGTTTAGAAAGACATTTATAGATACTCGGATTATTAACTCAATTTTAACCATTACGTAATTAATAAAAGAGAACTAACAATAAAATTGATAAAACCCAGAACGCTTATTTTTTTATACATAAATACAATAATAACACTTACTGCTGTTGATTAAATTTCCCCTCAGATATATCCGTGACTACGCACAATATCCTTAATTTTAGTTTCCCTTTTTTATTTATTTTGCGTCCGTTCGCACCAAGAACTAAAGCAACTCTGACGAGAAGTTTTAGACGCCAAGATTTGAATTTTATCTAATTACGGAACTGACCATCCAGATTGGTTCCCTGGGCGTGAGAAAAGATAGAGGAAAAATGGAAGGGGTAGATAAAGAAGGCAGGTGTCAGATAGGAACGGAGCTATAACTAATCAAAGTTTGACACTAATTACCGACCGATCTACCAATAATGCATATACATTTACATACACATTTATACACATCATACACATTAGCGATACTCGCACACAACTTTCACTCACGCATAGGCGCTTCCTCAAGCATACACAGTTGTGTAACAGGTCTTACCAACACACTGTTCCCTGTCTTGACTTGACAAGAACGCACAAATCCATCTCGCCCTTGCTTGGTTCCCGTCACTAAGGCGACGGGCCAGATACCTCGCGGCGTATTCGTGTCCATAACCAAGACCAGGTCACCCTTTTGAACATTTCGCGACGGCTTCCGCCACTTCTGCCTCTGCATTAGAGAGGTAAGTAAAGCTTCACCCAACGCCACCAGAACACATCCGCAAGGTACTGCGCTTGACGCCACCAGCGCCGGCTGTAGCAGTCGTCCTTACTGAACACGGAAGAAGGTAGCGAGCTGTTTCCTCTGAGCAATAACAGTGTGCTCGGTGAGAGAGGCTGAGGATCATCAAGGTCCGATCCAACCCAAGTGATGGGGCGACTATTTACAATTCTTTCCGCCTCGCACATCACTGTCAGAAGTGTTTCATCACTAACAAACTGATTATGCAGCAACGCCTTAAGTACTGTCTTTACAGAGCGAACCATACGCTCCCAGACTCCACCCATGTGTGGCGCGTGCGGTGGAATGAATTTCCATTCTATCCCTCGATCTGCTAGGGCATCGCTTACCCCGCTGCGCTCGAGAGACATAACAGCCTCTCGCAGCTCGCGCTCAGTTGCGACAAGGTTAGTGCCATTGTCGGAGAAAATCTTCTGAGGCTTGCCACGGCGCGCTTGAAAGCGTGACAGGGCCGCAAGGAAACTATCCGTGTCAAGCGTGTGGGCTATTTCCACATGAATGGCACGGGACGCTAGGCAGGTGAAGAGACAGCCATAGCGCTTTACTCGACCCCGACCTTGTTTGACTGTTAGGGGGCCAAAGTAGTCCACTCCTACAAATGTGAAGGGCGGTTTGTCCGGCGTGACCCTTTCCTCCGGCAAATCGGCCATCACCTGTAGACATGGTGCCTGAAGTGCGAGCGTATGACTCGCTTCACTGCGCGCAGCCCGGCCACTATCCAGAACTCTTCTCGTATCATGGCCAATGTGTGCACCGCACCAACGTGACCATTGCTTTTGTGAACCTTACGAATCACCATGCTTGTAACAGTGTGGTCCGAGGGCAAGAGTATAGGGCAAGCTGACACTTCCCTTTTCATTCGCCCTGCGACTCTGATGAGTTCCCCATCTAACACAGGGCCTAGACTCGCAAGCTTGCTGTCGGCGTAAACACGCCCTTTCGTCGCAAGCTCTTTCCTTTTTCTACCGTACGAAGCCCCCTGAACGGCAATCAACACCACATACCTGGCGTCTCTAAGATCTGTGGCCTTCAGACCAGTCGTTAGTACCTCCCCTTTACCCGATAACCATGTAATGAAACGCCTTAACCATGCAACTGCTCGCAGCAGTCGCCCCCAATCGCTATACCGCCCAAAGAGTCTGTTTATTACATTGTTACTGTCATCTACCTGTGTGGCTGCACAGTGTCTTACTTCATCATCCGATTCGTCCACAACGGGTACGGAGACCATGCGTGGCCACAGTTCCCTTCCTTGGTGGAGAAAGCCCGGGCCGCTCTGCCAGAACATGAGACTCTTGACGTCTCCGGCCGAGATGCCTCTGCTCGCCAAGTCAGCGGGGTTGTCTTCTGTAGCTACATGTTTCCACTCATTAGCGCTCGAACACTCGAGAATGGTAGCTACACGGTTGGCCACGAAGGTCTTGAATCGCCTGGTCACATTGTTTAGGTATCCAAGGACAATTGTGCTGTCCGTCCAGAATACCGATTCGTCGATGTGGACATCAAGTTCGGCCCGCAACATCTTTCCAAGCTTAGCTGCAAGCGTAGCGGCCTGCAGCTCCATCCTTGGGATAGTTTGCTTCTTGATCGGAGCCACACGGCTTTTCCCGAACAACAGGGAGACTTTTACCTCAGTGCCACAATCTACGCGGAGCGACGCGCAAGCTCCGTAGCCGATTGCCGATGCATCCGTAAAGATATGAATCTCCGATCTGAGCGCTGATGCCAGCGGACCAAACACAGCGGTCTGTCCTCACCTCGCGTAACAGCGATAGCTCTTCGAGCCATTGGCTCCACTCCTGTTCATCATCTGACGGGATGGTGTCGTCCCAACCTAAGTCGGCTTTGCACAGACGTTGGATCATTTGTTTCGCTCGCAAGGTCACTGGGGCTACGAGTCCTAGTGGGTCAAAGAGACCGCTAACCACACTAAGGATACCACGTCTCGTCGACGACTTAGGTTTTAAGTTCACGGAAAATCTGAACGCATCGCGCTCAGACTCCCACTCGACACCAAGTGCCCTTTCAGTCGGCAGATCTGCATCGCCTTCGAGGCCTCTGACCTTCGGTGTCAATTCGGACTCCGGGAGCGCCTCTAAGACCTGCCTGTCATTAGACATGAACTTTGTCAGTCTAAATCCCCGATTATTAAGCAACTGAGCAACATTAGTACCCACGCGGACGGTGTCCTCAATGGAAGGCTTTGAGATGAGCATGTCATCGACATAAAAGCCGCACTCGACTGTTCGCACCACGTCATTCGCGAAGTCATCCCTCTGTTCATGCGCCGCCCGCCGAAGCGCGTACCCAGCGCAGCTAGGGGACGACCGCGCGCCGAATATGTGGACACACATCCGGTACGTGGGTTTTGGTTAAGGTCTCCGCCTGGCCACCACAGAAACCGTAGGCTATCGCGGTCGCTCTCCGGTACGCGGACCCGATAGAACATCTTTTCAATGTCCGCAGCGATGCTACTTTCTCCAACCTGAACCGCAAGAGGACCCCAACCAGACTGTTGGTTAAGTCTGGTCCCTGGAGTAAGCAGTCGTTCAGACTTCGGTTACCGTGCTTTGCTGCGGCGTCGAATACCGGCCTAACCTTACCGGGTTTGTTCGGGTTTAAGACGGGGTGATGCGGCAGGTACCAAGTTCTCTGATGTTTGGACTCACCAGCTGGCACAACCTCGGCATGACCATTTTCGAGTAGGTCCTCCATGAAGTCACTGTATTTCTTATGCAGCTCTGTGTTCCGTGCGAGGCACTTTTTCAAGCAAAGTAGGCGTTTCTCAGCCGTCAGACGGTTCTTCGGTAGCTTAGCATTGTTATCTCTCCACGGAAGTGGAACCTGAAAATGGCCCGAGACCACCGTACATTGGTCTTCAAAGGCGCGAAGAGCTATTTTGTCGTCAATGGACATCCCAGGTTCCTCTGGGTCCACGTCCCGGAACTCCGTGTTGAACATCTGTTGCAGCTGCAGCTGTAAGGATTCACAGTGCGACTGAACGAAGCTTACGCTGGCGCATCGCCGTACTTCACTGTAACTACTCTGGGTCTCACCGATGATGACCCAACCTAGGCTGTATCGAACAGCGCAAGGGTCTCCGGCGCGACCGACGCGCGTCTCGAGTGGGCACAGAGCTTCCGGAAAGTCGCTTCCGATAATGATGCCTACCTCCTTGGCATCGCAAACAAGCAGCCTAATGCCCTCAAGATGGCGCCAACCTCTCAGGTCACTTTGATCTGGAACACTTCCGGTACATACCGGCAATTTGGGTAGAGACCACACCCGTTTGAGATTCACCGAGGACTTGCCGTCAAGTGATCGCATGGACAAACTTACCTTGGTACCTTGTTGGTTATTACTGCCTCCTATAGTGTGCAGCTGGAACGACCTAGTGCACCCCTTTGTCCCTAGACGCTGCAAGAGATCGTCGCTGCACAGCGTGATGTCGGACCCCGAGTCCAGTAATGCGTAGGTTCGAACTACACGCCCTCCCTTTCCTTGCACTGACACGGGTACAATAGACATGCAGATCTTACCTTTCTCACTGTGGACTGCTGCACAACTCACCTGGGCTGACTGAGTCTCCCATCGATGTAGCAGGGTGTGGTGTCTTTCACCACAGTCATTCGCTCCGCACCTTGACTGACTGCGGCAATTCTTGGCGATGTAACCAATTTTTAAACAATTGTCACAAGCACGCAACTTCCTCAGTAAACTTTTCCTCTCACGCAGACTCACGCCTTGGAACGTAACACACAAGTCTAGAGACGCGCACACACCACCACAGCAACCACATTTGGCACCTTTCGCCCTACCCTGGGTATGAAGAGTAGTTACTCTCCCACTACCTTGCAAAACACTCTTTGAACCGATCGAAATACTTTCCTTAGTTGGTCTAGAACCACTCCTTTCACCCCTACTGAGAGCTAAATCCAACCCAAATACGCTACTCGTTGTATCTACACAGCCTTCTACAAAGGTAAGTAAATCACTGAACCCAGCTTCAACACCCCTTTTCTTCACGACAGCACCAGCCTTATCTGCCCATTTTACTCGAAGGGACATGGGCAACTTTCTAACAATTTTTAATAATGTTGTTGTATTGTCTAGAACTGCCCCACAACCAGCACTACACAGCGTGATTTGTGCCGTAAACAGCTATCTATGCAGCTCAGCGAGAGCGAGGTTATCACCTGACCTTATTTCTTTGCCCTCGGTCAGATCACCAATAAGTTCCCGAGCAATTACATGAGGCTGACCAAACCTTGCCTTAAGTGTTTCCCTTGCCCTTTTATAACCCTCGCTCGCGTCAAGAAGCATAAACGGCCTTACGTAATCCTTTGCTTTACCCGTGCACGCTTAGACCGAATAATTAAGCTTCAGTTTATCATTAATGTTCAAGCAGTCAATCGTACTATCGAAATTATATAAAAACTGATTGTACTCATCTGCCCTACCGCTAAAGGTTGTGAGCTCGTGCTTCAGCAAATCAAGCGATAGCCGCGCGAGAACTTCCGATAGCTCAGCGTCCGAGTTTCACTGCCTTCCGGTTGACGTATGGTCTCGCGCGGCGTCGCTATGAGGCGCAAATTCGATAGTTGAACCGTCCTTAGCTGTGGACTGAAACCCGCGCGCGGCGGCGCAATCGCGTGATGACGTCGAGTCCGGCGGTGGCGAACTACGTGGGGGTTGCGCGGGCGCGATATTTAAGGCCGTTTGCGGTTCTTCTAATATTTTCTCTGCTTCCTCCAGTTCACACTCCACCTGCAAGTTCTTTCGTTTGTAATCAAGTTCGATGCGTATGCGCGCCTCCTCAATGTCGAGTTCCTGTTGGCGCTGTAGCCGTCGCGCCTTTATCCTAGCCATAGCAGTTTTTAGTTTTGCCTTTTGTAAGGAGCTAGTGCTGGAACGGGAACACAACGATTGCCCGTCCGCACCTTCCGCGGCCTCCGCGTCTTTCAGTCTGTTCAAAACTAATGCGTGAAACATATTCGCTTCGGTGCACTGCCGATCGAACAGTTCGATAAGTTCCGAACAAGCGTCATCACTCTCCGCCGCTTCGACACAATGGCTATGTGCCGCTCTGTAGGAGCAATAGTGCTCGTCCCACGCTCTCAGCATTTCTCGCACCTGTGCTTGGTTGAGAGTTGACGTCATCTCCCTCTCGATGGAGACTTGCAATCTCCCCATTTTGTCCCATTCCGCGTTCCGCGTTTCCTTCGGGGGGACGACGTCACAAGTGCTAGGTAACTTGGCTTCATAGATAGCTTATCAGCAATAACTGTACACAGCACTACGACTGTGCGGAACTTTCCAGTTCGTTTGTGGTGGGAGGATAAAGCAATCACGCGCCTCTGTTTCACTTCTTTATTCCCGACTACGCGGCGAATAGCAATACGCACATTTACAAGCAAAGCGAAGGAAAGCAAATCGAAGCGGTTATCTGTAAACACAGATATTTAACATAAGTTTAAACCAAAGTAAAATAGCACGCACATAAATAACGGAACAGGTCGGCGAACCAAAAATAGCGATTACTCGATACACAACAACCAAATAATAATCTTATTTACGGTTCCATCAAAGACATTTATAGACGCTCGGATTATTAACTCAATTTTAACCATTACGTAATTAATAAAAGAGAACTAACAATAAAATTGATTAACACACAATAAAACCCAGAACGCTTATTTTTTTATACATAAATACAATAATAACACTTACTGCTGTTGATTAAATTTCCCCTCAGATATATCCGTGACTACGCACAATATCCTTGATTTTAGTTTCCCTTTTTTATTTATTTTGCGTCCGTTCGCACCAAGAACTAAAGCAACTCTGACCAGAAGTTTTAGACGCCAAGATTTGAATTTTATCTAATTACGGAACTGACCATCCAGATTGGTTCCCTGGGCGTGAGAAAAGATAGAGAAAAAATGGAAGGGGTAGATAAAGAAGGCAGGTGTCAGATAGGAACGGAGCTATAACTAATCAAAGTTTGACATTAATTAAAAACAGGGCTCAATTAACATCGCAGGAAATTCGAGTTACTTAAATTCAAATCATCTCCAAGAGTTCACTGATATGGACTCAACAATGCACATAGTCTTGAAAGTTGAAACAGTCACCGATGTGTTCGCTATCAGTTTACTTTCTGTCCTTCTCTTTCCGCTCCTGTCTAAAAGGTTGGGAGACTTTTGTGTAACGCTGCCTGTCACGTGTGATGTCGCAGGCGAGCAAGCCTAGTGTCCACAAAACTTTGGGTTGATTCATTGTTCTGGTAATTATTCGTAGCGTCCCGCTTCCGTCCCAGCCATTGGTTAACATATTATGGTAACGGAGTCGCAGGTTCATCTAAGGTGTCATAGAAGGTGATATATATTTCGAACAAATTTCGCAAAGTACGGATAATTTGCAAAAAGAAAAAAACCACACACACACACACACACACACACACACACACACACACACACACACACACACACACACACACACACACACACACACAACGCACATACATAAATGGCGATATCTGCGATGGTAAAAATTATAAACAGTTGTATTAAATCAAAACAATGGCATATTCTTAAGAAAGACGAAAGACATCGTTGAAAATTATGGCAGCACATGATATAGATTCTATGATTTCATCGGTTACACGACCTGCATTTACAAAATGTTGAAAGGTAGCATTATTCTGGACAGCTAATATCAGCAATTATGATTCACAGGTCAGTGCAAGTGTTCAAAAATATCTCTCCAAGCAGTAGTATGAAAACGCCGGTTCTGGGTCACTTGATGACGTCATACTGTCTGGAAGTGACGTCATAGCGTCTGGACCGGAAGTATTGTCTGGACCGGAAGTGACGTCATAGCGTCTGGACCGGAAGTGACGTCATCATGTCTGGACCGGAAGTGACGTCATCATGTCTGGACCGGAAGTGACGTCATCATGTCTGGACCGGAAGTCATGATAAGCGTTAGGATAGGCGCGACCATCTGTGACGTCATCCTGACGTCATACTGAGATGATGCTGTCTGGAGCGAAAGTGGTTTGGCCGAGTCAATCAACATGAAGCCAATGAACTCGACCTGTCAATCAGTGTAACCATGGCAACAGAGCCTAAAAAGGTCGACAACCCCCCCCCCTCGAAATTGTGATTTTTGCAGATTTATCCGTTTCAGACGATTCTGAACATTTTTCATTTTTTGGGTCGACCGACCCCCCCCCCTCGAAATTGTGATTTTTGCATATTTATCCGTTTCAGACGATTCTGAACATTTTTTATTTTTTCGACCCCCCCCCTCGAAATTGTGATTTTTGCAGATTTATCCGTTTCAGACGATTCTGAACATTTTTCATTTTTTGGGTCGACCGACCCCCCCCCCCTCGAAATTGTGATTTTTGCATATTTATCCGTTTCAGACGATTCTGAACATTTTTCATTTTTTCGACCCCCCCCCCCCTGTCAAGTCAGCTTCAGTTCCATCAGAGGGGTATATAAGGGATGAGCATACAGCAGTGACAGTCATTTCGGTGAGTGGAGCAAGGAAGTACAAGTTGTAGAACTACAATTGGATCACATCAGATCAAGGGATGGCATCCAGTGACAACTATTTCGGTAAGTGTTTATTGAAACTTTATAAATAAAAAGTGAACTTTGTAAACAAACTTTAGTTATTTGCATAATTGAAACTTTGTAAACAAACTGTGTAAACAAACTTTATAAACAAACTTTATAAATAAACTTTGTAAACAAACTTTTTAAACAAACTTTGTAAACAAACTTTGTAAACAAACTTCGTAAATAAACTTTATAAACAAAATTTGTAAACAAACTTTGTAAACAAACTTTGTAAACAAACTTTGTAAACAAACTTTATAAATAAAATTTGTAAACAAACTTTATAAACAAACTTTATAAACAAAATTTGTAAACAAACTTTGTAAACAAACTTTGGTTATTTGCTTAATTGAAACTTTGTAAAACAATACCTTTCGTTATACTTGGTCGATTTATATGAAAATTTCACCATTTGATTCAGTTTTATGTAAAGTTTTGTTATAAAGTAGTCATAGGCTATTTGCGCAGCTGGCTGTATGCATTTTTACCACCATTACAGTGCTTCTTCGCGGATGAATACCATTTGGCAGACCATTTAACTTCACCGTCAGTTAACTTCACCGCTAGATGTCTCTGCTGTGTAGCAGTGCAGCTGTACAACTCGACAACTGTAAGTGAGACATTCATATACACAAGTAAAATTCTGTTGAGTCAGCAATTTTTTAACAAAGTTACACACCATATTTTGATTACATGGAAGTAGTATAAAAGCATGAGTGAAACATGTCAACTAGTCAACTAGTAATACATTCTGTCAACAAGTCAACAAGTGGATATTGTGTGACGAGAAAAGACTTGACAATGTCGGCCTTACTTTTTCACAGATGTGTAGAGACCATGGATGACGTCTTCAAAGTGAATTATGCTGACTATGTGTTTTCAAAGCTTCCTGCTTTTGAATCGGATTGGATGCTGCAAGTGAAGAATTTACATCAGCATTGGGAAGCTGTTGGAAAGACCATTCCAAGAGATCGTTTCGTCCGCTCGTTTCTACGTGAATGTGAAGATCTACATTTACCGTTAACTTACGACATTGATTCAGCGTTTATCAACGTGAATACAATTTGGGCAGTTGAGCTCATGTTAGTTGTAGCTGCAAGAATCATTTTACATTATGATGATGATGTTCCAAATAATGTATCAGAGCTTGTCCGATTCAACCATGGACGAGTTGAAGTGAATTCAAAACTTTGCAAGTTCTTTGCTGACTCAGCAGATAGTTGGGTATAAAAGGGAGTGAACTCAGCAGAGTGAAGTCATTTCTCAGCAGACAGTTGGAGGGAGTGCATCATCAGTACATTGTAGCAGCCATGGAGAACAAGACAAGCAGCAGCAGCAGCAGCTTTAAAATTAGTGCTAACTTAACCATTACTGTGGAGCATGGAGAATATGGGCCATTTCTACGCATCACACGTGGAGAGAGATGGTGTGCTTATTCACCATCTTTGTGGAAGATTGTATGCCAAAGCTTGAAAAATTTACGCGACATTGGCTTCAAACTATACTTAACGCAAACGAAGTGGCTTGAAGTCATTTCATACTTGGATATGCGCTATGTGAGTTTTGTGCGCACGTCACGGTTTGAAGGGAAAGAATACACACATCACATCAACATGAATGATGGTGAATGGGAGACACTGCTTCAGGAGATGGACAACATCAACTCAGCCCTATCACCATGTGAGGAATGTCATGACAAGAAAACGATCATCAAGCTGCAAAAGGATGGTCGGATGAAGTTGTCAAAGCTATCCAAGAAAAGGCTGGCTGAAGTTCAGTTGGAGAACATGAACGTACAAAATCAACTTGGACTTACCTGTGACTATTGCGGTGCTTGTGGATATGTGGAGGATTATCATTGCCACTGCCACAAGTATAATTGCAAGTTGTGTGAACCAAGCAACTTCTGCGGCAAGTGTGGAGTACTTAAAGTCAGTGAAGCAAAGTAAAAGCCCACAAGACACTGAAACAAGATGGACGCATGTTTTAAAAATGCTTATATTGACTTGATGATTGCTAAACTTGCTTGCTGTGGCACTCCAGACTATCAACTTTATCATTTGGATGCTTTTTGGGATGTTGTACATCATAGTCTTGATGTGATTGAACTGCATTCAAGATTTCTTGGAGAATGTCATAAAACTGGAATAGAAGAAGATCCTGACTTTGACTTTGATTCTGCACTTTATTCTGCTCGCACTGATGTGGAAGTATATTTCACCGTGGTTGATCATTTGAGAGATTGTTGTAAAGAAGAAGAGGAAACCGAGCAGCTTTATCAGGTAAGTTATAAAAACCTTTTTTAATCATGTTTATGACAACATAGTGAATTGTTTCTCAAAGACATAACCATGTTTTTCTTACTAGCAAATTTAGTTTTATGTGAGTGGTTTCAACGTAAACAAAGAAAGAATATGATAGAAGAGGCAGCAAATATATTAAAAGATATTTTATTACAGGAAGAAACCGACATGTCAGAATAAAACAGCAGAAGCAAAGTCAACATGGAGAATCTTGTACTATTCAGCGGTCATAAGGACGTTCTTTCAAATATGTTTCCAACACGACTTGAAAAGTATGGACATGTGTTCAACTCAAGTGAAGCTTTGTATCAATATGAGAAAGCAGTGTTTCATCACCGTCCAGATATTGCTTCAGCCATTGTATCATCCAGAAATGGATATGAAGCGAAACGTATTGCTAAAGGGATAAAACCATGTCCTTTATGGCATACAGTGAAGAGAAGCAAAATGCAAGATGTTTTACAAGTCAAACTGGATCAGTGTGTATTGTTTCGCAATAAGTTGAAAGAATGTAAAGACAAAACTTTAGTTGAAGCAACGTATGATCATTGGTGGGGAGCTGGTGTGAAACATGTGTCATCTGAATATCCTGGTCAGAATATTATGGGAAAGTTGTTAGAAATGTTGTGTGAGGGTTAGAGACTTTTTCATTTGCTTGCCAACCGTCATGGTGTGCAGACGTGTGGACATGTAAATTTGAAGTATGTTTAACTTGTGTTGCATTGATTCAAGACTGCACAATGGCGGACATGACACTGAGACAATATATTGTGCAAAAAGCTTATTGTGAAGAAATGTTATCCGCTGTAAAAAAGTTTGCCTATTTAGTCTGTCCTGCTTGTCAACATGAAGAGTGTCAAGAACATACTTGTCATGCTGCATCTGTTTATACATATTGGAATGAAGCTAAATATTACATGCATTTAGATAAAGTGTTAGAGAATGCAAATCAACGTTGTGAGAAATATGGTGTAGATGCTATTACATTGGATGAACTCAGTCATTGGTTAGTGTTCATTGAAGACCAATGGTCTCCAGTGATTCATACCATTGTATCTATACTTGATTTGTAAAAAACTTGTTAGTTAAGTTATAAATGCATGTTAGTTAAGTGATGTTGGTTGAGTTATAAAATAAAAGCTGTTCTGTTGAGAAGGTGGTTTTCATTCGGTGTGACCATGTCGACGTGGAAAGACTACTTGACTGATATTTACTTCAAACCTGGACAGCCTGGAGCATTTGCTGGTCCTTACAAACTGTATCACATCTTACGAAAACATAATCAACCAGTCACACAGTCACAAGTGAAGAAATGGTTGCAGGATCAAGATGCTTTCAGTTTACTCCAACCTGTCAAATACAGGTTCAAAAGACAACGTGTCATTACACGTGGCATTGATGACATGTGGGATATTGATTTGGCTGATATGGGAAACATAGCTCCCTATAATGATGACATACGCTTTTTACTCATTGTCATTGATGTGTTTTCCAAATATGTCTGGGTACAGCCAATACCTAATAAATCACATACCAGCGTCATACAAGCTTTCCAAAAGATTTTTCATGACACACGACGAAGACCGCGAACTCTAAGGTCTGATAAAGGAACAGAATTTAAAAACAGATGGGTAAAAGCATTTTTGAAGAAAGAAGGTATTCATGCTTATACCACAAAGAATGAAACCAAAGCCAACTTTGCTGAAAGAGTCATTCGTACTCTAAAGGGAATGATGTATCGGTATTTTCTACATAATCAAACTTACCGTTACTTAGACATTCTTCCAGACTTGGTGTACAATTACAACCATAGACCTCATGGTTCTCTTCCTAATAAATATGCTCCAGCCGAGATTCGTAAAGACAACGAATCAAAAGTGTGGAAGTATATGTATGTTGACAAACTGAAATTGAAACCGAAGAAGAAGAAGAAGTACAAATTTAACATTGGTGATCATGTTCGCATTTCTCACATTAAATATGTGTTTCAACGGGATTATCACATCAAATGGACGCAAGAAGTCTTCATTGTCACACATCGTTGTAAGAAGCAAGGAATACATTTATACCGTGTGAAAGACTTTTTAGACGAAGATATTGATGGTCATTTCTATGAAGAAGAACTGCAGAAAGTGACCAAAGATATTGAATCTATTTATAGAATTGAAAAAGTCTTGAAAACACGTAAAAGACGAGGAGGAGGTGTGAAAGAATTATTTGTCAAGTGGTTAGGTTGGCCAAACAAGTTTAACAGTTGGGTGAAAGAAACAGACATTCAACAATGAAGCATCCATTTACATGTTTAGTCTCTGGACCTACAGGCAGTGGCAAAACGTCTCTGGTGAAGGAAATTCTAGAACAAAAGTTGATTCAACCCTCTCCAAAAAGCATTTTATGGCTCTATGCAGCAGATCAGCCTTTGTACAAGGGAATGAAAGGCGTGGAATTTTACCAAGGCATTCCAGATGACATTGAAGAGCGTTTTAACCCGAAGAAACCAAACTTACTTATCATTGATGACTTAATGACGAAATGCCATAGTGATGAGCGTATGACACGTCTCTTTAGTGTTGGCAGCAGTCATCAAAATCTAAGCATTATTTTTATTGTGCATAATTTATTCCATCATGGGAAAGAGATGCGAAATATTAGTTTGAATACACATTATATCATTCTGTTTAAAAATCCGAGAGACAGTCAACAAATTAGTACATTGGCGCGGCAAATGTATCCTAGAAGATCTCAATTTCTCATAGAAGCCTATCAAGATGCTACCAGCAAACCTCATGGTTATTTATTCATTGATTTAAAACCAAAGACAAATGATCAACTACGTATTCGTACAGGCATTTTACCAAAAGATACACATTATGTATATATTGATAAAGCAGTGTATGAACAAGAACCAAGTCATTTGACCATTCGCAGTCAAGATGTCTAAACGTATTCGAGCGAACCAACCGTTTCTTCACTTGCTTGCACGCAGTGGGCCTAAACGACGTAAATCCTTGCTACAGCAAGCTACAAAGGAGGAATTAACAAGCTTGTTTGAAATTTGTTTGAATATATTGCAAGGACATTTACCCTTAAGCTCAAAACGGTTTAAGGAATTTAAACGTGAACGTCATACGCTACGTACTCTAGCAGATAAGAAGATATCTCTTCGACGAAAAAAGAAGTTGATTAATCAGAAAGGAGGATTCATTGGAGTTATTGCTAGATTGACATTGCCCTTGTTAGCCAAACTGCTGTTAAAATGAAACATACGATGAAAATGGTCCTCATTCCTGAATATGAATATAAAATGTTGCTAGAAAAGAAGGGAAAACATGGTGAAATCAAAACGAAAGTGAATAAACTTTTACGTGGGAAACGAACACGTGAAAAGGCTATAGAAATGTCTCAACTTCTTGGTCGTCATTTACGAACAAGTCAGTCTAGACAGCAAAAGCCCTCATCATCATCATCACCACCTGAAAAGCCAGAAAAGTTATTTTTAAGTCATTTTCAACCTATCTATCATGGAAAAATAACACAACTTTTAGCCGAACTGAAGAAATATGGTACAACATGGTCAGAGAAGAATGAACTTGTGTTGAAAACGGGCGATATTATAGCAAATTCCAACATGGTTGATTTGATGAAAGAAGCATTGGTGGCGACAAGAAGAAAAGAACGAGCCATACCACCATATGGCTGGCATCCATTTATCCAGGAAATTGTAGATGCGAATATTCCAAAAACAATGTTTAGTAAAAAGACCACTCGTGACGACATTACAACAGAAATGAAACAACGTCAACAAAGACAGTTTCCTGAAGGATGGGAAAATTTTTAACATGGCTGAAAGAGCTATGTTGTTGTTGCCAAGAAGATAAACCAACTATTCCTGTAAAAATAAGATGTACAAGCGCGTGTTGTGAAGGAGAAATAAAAGACCATGTGAATGAGGATGAGATTTGGCATACTTGGTCGAATGGCGCGCGCTATCGTGAAGTATATAGACAACGTCAACGCACCTATACCATTTAGTTCCCATCCATCATGGAGTCGACAAGCTTTTACATTACTTTGCCTAGCAATGCGAGTATGACCTATTATCCCAACAACAAGGCTTCGAATTATCAAATTCGTATGCCTCGAACCATCTATCTGAATGGAAAATATGAAGTGGCTTTAGCTGAAATTCAATATCCACATACATGGACAACGATGAGACAGGGCATGGACTATTCTATTCAGTATCGACAAGAACTATTCGATGATCCTATTCTTAGCACTCTCAATATTCCTTATGGGTACTATAGAACCATACAAGAACTATGTGAGGCAGTCAATGAAGAAGCGACTAATGCTCTGAAACTTACAGAAGCTATTCGACTAAAGTATGATAAAATTAGACGACGTGTGTTTCTATTTCTCGATTATGGCTATGAAGTGTCTTTTTCCACTGGATTAGCTGAGATTTTAGGATTTATCCCAGAGCAATGGTATACTGAAACATGTACAGCTGAACATAAAGCGGATGTGAAACAGGGGTTTTATACACTGTATGTGTATTGTAGCATTTGTGAACCACAAGTTGTTGGTGATTATTATGTGCCGTTACTACGTTCTGTTGGCATACAAGGCCATGATGGTGACATTATCATGAAAACGTACGGCGAACCGCATTATGTTCCTGTAAACACGTCCAAATTTGACGTGATAGAAATGAATATTAAGGACGACACAGGCTATAATGTTCCATTTCAAACTGGAAAGGTGATCTGTAAACTTCATTTTCGACCAAAAGCAATATGAAAGCTTATACACACGATCCGTCTGCATATCGCAACCATTTTCTTCGTCAAGTGGGCGGGGAATTACCAGGATTCAAAGGAGCGCGAATCCAGTATGGCGATGGTATTGGTTCCATACTGGGATCATTGGCTCGCAAAGCTATTCCACTACTTAAGGCTGGGGCTAAGATCGTTGCGCCACATCTTAAGAAGGCTGCAAAGAATGTCGCGAAAGATGTGACGGGTCGAGTAGCAGAACGTGTGTTTGGTGAACAAAAGCGTATGCAACCGACGAAACGTGCCAGAAGACGAAAAACAGCCAGACGGATAACATCAAAATATCGCAAAGATATCTTTTAAAGAAAAAAAAATGTCTCTCATTCATAATCATTCGTGTGAATGTAGTCTTTCTCCATTGGAATGGTTTCACGTACCACCAACGCAAACTGCTGTAGAGAAAAGTTATAATGTTGACTATCAACCACTTACAAGCATTAGAGAAGGCGCTCCAATAGAATTCTACATTCCTGCGAGTACAGAAGAATATCTGGATTTAAAGAACAGCAAACTTCATATTGTATGTCGCATTGTCAAGGCTGATGGAACAGCGTGTGGCGCAGATGATAATGTCTCTTGCATCAATGATGTGTTTAATGGGTTATGGTCTAATATTGAATTGTTTCTGAATGATCGTTTGGTTTCGCATAGCAACAATACTCATGGTTATACCAGCATTATCTCTCATCTCATCCATGATTCGGAAGAAAGTCTGCATTCTGAGCGCTCTATGCGTCTCATGTACAAGGATACTGCTGGGTCAATGAATAGTCATGAGGTGAAAAGACCTAATCATGAACAATATGTATCCGGGTTTCATGTCAATGCCGACGGTGGTGACTTGGCTGAGCAAGGCAATAATGGCTTACATCATCGTTATTTGCATACTCGTCTTAGCCGTGATGTTATGCTCGCAGGTGGTTTAAGGATAGATTTGTTTGAGCAGGATCGTTATCTTCCGAATGGCATCAGTTTGAAATTGCGTTTCCATAGACAAAAAGATGACTATGTATTGATGGCTGTAAATAATACCTATAAGGTAGAAGTGAAAGAGGCATTTTTAACCATTCGCAAAGTGAGGGTGAGTCCAGGTATTCAGTTAGGACATGCAGATGCATTGATGAAAAGTCCTGCCAAGATCATCATCACTAGAAAAGAATGTAAAGTCTTGGCCATTCCAGCAGGATTTCAGTCTTTTGTGAAAGATAACATCTTTTTGGGTCAATTACCAAATCGTATTGTCATTGGTCTGGTTCATAATGAAGCTTTTGGTGGATCAGTATTGAGGAATCCATACAATTTTGATCATTTTAATCTGGACTATATGCAACTGTACACGGATGGTGAACCAGTTCTATCCAAATCTCTCAAGCTTGACATTACACAGAACAAATACCTGAACGCTTTTGAAACGCTTTACAAATCGTTTGATCGGTTGAATGGTGAGAAAAGTTCCATTATAAAACGGGAAGATTGGCCTAGAGGTTATGCTTTATTTTCGTTTGACTTAACACCGGATTATGATGGTGATGATCATTTCCCCCTGATCAAGCATGGGAATTTGCGGCTAGAAATGAACTTTGCTAGGGCTTTGCAACCTACAATCAATGTCATTGTCTATGCTGAATTTGACAACATTATTGAGATCAGTGCCAATCGCAGCATCCAATTCGACTACCAGTCATGAACACGAAGCAGATTGATGCCATATTGAGTCATGATGTCATGACCAAAGACTTGTTTCAAGGCGTGTTTGCCATGGACCAGTTACCGTCTTTACAACGCGGCGCCTATGTGATCAACACAGACGATCAAGATGAACCAGGAGAACATTGGGTGGCAGTGTATTATGATAAAGACCCTGTGGAATATTTTGACTCTTATGGACTGTTCCCTCTCGATGATCGTTTAGACATGTTTTTAAGAAATGACTATATGTATAATTCTATCTCATTACAAACGCCAATATCATCGTCATGTGGTTTTTATTGTGTATATTATATATTGCATAGAGCTCGAGGTCAGAGTATGTTTGATATTGTGAATATATTAAAAAGAAAGGATGGTGATTTTATTGTAAAGGATTTTGTATATAGACATTATAAACCATTGTTTTATTAATGTTGTTGTTGTTATATTAGTTAAGTTGTTGTTGTTATATTAGTTAAGTTGTTGTTGTTGTTATATTAGTTAAGTTGTTGTTGTTATATTAGTTAAGTTGTTGTTGTTGTTATATTAGTTAAGTTGTTGTTGTTAAATAAAACAAATCAAGTTTCAAACAACTGTCTTGTTTATTGTGTTCTATTTACAAATTCTTAACTACAAACACTATTTACAAAGTTTACAAACACTATTTACAAAGTTTACAAACACTATTTACAAACTCTTAACTACAAACGCTATTTACACTATTTACAAATTCTTAACTACAAATTCTATTTACACTATTTACAAACTTTTATTTACACTATTTACACTATTTACAAAATTCTTAACTACAAACTCTTAACTACAAAGTCTATTTACACTATTTACAAACTTTTTATTTACAAACACATTCATTTTTCAATACATTCATCAATGAATACCATTCATTAGAATCTAAATTGATATAGGTATCATAGACATTACATCCATGTTTGTAAATGCTATGAAAGCTCACATAACACACATCACCAAACTTTATCACTTTAACAGTTACATGTTCAGACAGTTTCAGTTCATATCCTTCTTCTAAGTCCATCACACGCATAGGTTGTGTCAGCTCAATGGATTTGGTGCCCCGCATAAGCCATATTTCTGTTTCTTTGAATTCAAGCGTTAGGTTCTTTCCAATCCAATGCTTGCAACAACGCGTTCCATTCCACTGTGTTGAGGGTGATGTAATCATAGTTTTCTGTAAGCTCGTCATATTGGCGAAATTGTATAAACACGTCTAAGCAGTTCTCAGTCACACGCACTTCTAATTCATTTGAGACTGTCAGGAGAAAGCCAGGTATCCTGAACTTCTCTAGATGGTCTTTCAACACGGATTGGTCATCAAGTGATAGGACGAGATACTGTCCAAAATGTCTTAGCACAATGTCATCATATTCGTTTCTCAGATATGAGAACCCATGCGTAATTGGTTTATATTCCGTTAAAAAGTCTTCCATCTCGTCCAGCAGTCAGATGAACTATGAGCTGTCTCCTTGTCTGCAAAGACGTTTTTTATGCTCGCAAGATGGCGAAGAGTGGATGTTGTATCACTTCTAGGAATCGTAAGACTGCGCGCCAGTTCTTGATATCAAAGATGATCAAATCTGTATATGGTGTATCTGGCACAACTCCCTTATAATCCTCTGGATAATCCTGTAAAAGATTTCTACAGATTTCTACACGTATGTTAGAATCATATTCAGCCACCGTCACTTCCACTTTATTTTCAAGTCTGCGTTTAAACCCAGCTTCAAGCGGTATGTTTTTAAAGTCTTTCCACACTTCAGGTTTAAACCGATGATAACTTGTCTTAGAATCTAGTATCACTTCATTCCTCTCATTGACAGTAAGGTAAACACCACCGTTCAGCATGAGTGCATTCATGTTTTTACCTTGTTATGACTTGTCGTCTTGTCTGCGAAGCCTTTTATCCACTTCTTTCACCTGCTTCTTCAGCATTTTCCATTCAGGTATTGTCAGCAAAATTCCCTTTTTCGTTGGACGGTTTTTTCCAGTCCCCTCATCTCTGAGGTATTTGCGAATGTTCACCACACCTTCATTACTTTGTTTCATAATCTTGATATACTTTCCATTGCCTAGAGAAAGCATTCCATCCCACGACTGTGGTGTTGGTGCTATCTCCACTTTTAATTTCTTAATGGTAGTATCAGGATGTTTCACTTTCATGTCTTTCACCGTATCTGCTAGAGTATCCATATCCGTTGGTGCAGATCTTTTCATGTTGACGCTTCAGTGTTCACACCTCAACTGACTCTAAAGTTGAAGTGTCTCCCCCTTATATACTGTAATGCCCATGCGCCAAAGTGGAATAGCCATCACTCATCACATATCGCTTATCATCAAAGGGAGAGAGAGCCACTTTCCTCAACTTCTCCGAGAAAATCTGGTGGTCATGACTTCGAATGATGTGCCCTGTAGTCATCGTTTGCGTTTGGTTGAACAAACTGTCTCTATACTGCTGATGTTTCATCCGTCTTTGACACGCGCGAGTGATGCCTTTAGCCGTACGTTTTTCTTTCCCACCATATATCATACTATACATTTTCGGCCGAAGTCCAACAAACTCTTCAATGGGAATGCCCGCCGTCTCATCTTTCATTTTCCCAAGCACTTTCTTGTTCACGTTGGAATGCAGGAAATGATCTGGGGGATAGTCACTTGTGTCGAACAAGTCGGCATCTTCCTGCATGTCTTTGTAGATATCGTCCGTTTCTATGTCATAACATAGACTGTCGGTGTCGCTGAACAAGAGTTTGGCGTCGGGATACTTGGTCATGATGTAGTTGTAATGAAAGTGGAACATGAGCACTTTGCTGAGGTCGAGAATGGTGAACCCAACTTGAATGGGTTTATCCAGAAGCAGATCCACTTTGCGTAAATGTACCGCGGTCAAATCTTCGTTGAAAATTCTAAATTTGTGGAAGGAAGGTTTGGCCACAAGTTTCTTGAACCGCTTTTCCTGGTGAACAAGTTCCACATTGATGCGTTTTCTTACATTTTCCATGGTTTTGCCAAACACCGAGTTGTTCATCAATTTGAAGAAGTCTTTCTCAAACGGGTTCTTAGCCAACTTTCGCTTTTCTGTGTTCAAGGAGATGTATTTTGCCAACCATTTGCTCTGTGCAAACATGATGGCACGATGCACCTTCGTGACTTTCAATCCCAGTGAGACATATTGCTGTAAATTTCTATAATGAAGCACATATTTCTTCTTGTCACACAAGTTGGGAATGAGCTTTTCACTAGGCTTGCTTTTCATGTCTAGATCTTTCCGTAGCTTCTGACTATGTTTTGACAATTCTCCCACTTTCACACATTTCCGTTCTGGAGCCACTGGGTAGTGATTATGATGATCATGAATTGAATATGGGTATTCCAAATCCACTTCTAAAATGTATCCAATCTCGTCATCTTCATCCACATCCATAAAGTCAATGGATTCTGGCTCGCTCACCCACATAAATCCACTTTCCGGCATGCTTTGCGACATAGCCCAGCCATACAAGTTGTTTGCATCCAGGTACGTCAAGTAGTTGGTTGGTTTCGTGGGATCGTAATCTGCTACGTAGGGGTTATTTGCTTTCGCATACTTGTGTGTGATGACAGATATTCCTCCACGTAGACCTTGTTCAACCATTTGGTACATGTCAATGTCGTTAATCAATTCCAATTTCACCTTTGTCGCTTTCAACATGGCATCCCACGACAGTCCTGGCGCTGTATAGTAGTGAGCAGGATCTAATTCATACGTGTTGAGACATACGTGACGAAAGTTTTCAAACACGTCAGCCAGCAGCAACACATCTGATTTCAGGTACAAGTCATGGTATTCACCAAATGTAGTACAGTGGAATGTCTCCCACACCTTCTGCGCATGCGCATAATCCTCATCGCTAATGTCTTCTTCACTGAGTAGACTGTAAAACTTGTCTTTGGACGGCAGTTGTGTTTCAGCAAACTTGGATGGCTCATCCACGTAATCATAAGGGTACACTCCCTTTCTCAACAGTAAATCTTGTTGGTCACTATCGTGAATGTGTGACGTCATGTTATAAAAATTGTCTTTCCCTTCTGCTGCCAGGTTGGATACCAGCTTCTGTAGAGAAGTACTCATGAACTGAAAGCTGTCTGTAAATTTCAGATTGCTCATGGTGAATGCAATATATTTCTCAACGGTGTTGGGAATGACTGTAATGGTTTCATTTTTGAACTTTCCAATTTCTTCCATGATCAAATGGCTGTCATAGCCTCGTAAATTGTGGAAAAACACAGGAATGATGAAAGAATCTTCAACATCCTGCTGATCTTTTCGAAATCGAAATTGTAAATTGCATTCATTATGTGCAGCTCCGCGGTATTTGCCATTGATATGATCATGATCTCTCACACGATCTGCTCCTAGAGGCTCATGACAAATGTAGCAATCTGTGGCGTTCTTATAATGCTCTTCATCTTCACAAGTCATGACCATTTTCTTTTTCTGCTGTAGACCATGCACAATACGATCACGTTCATATACCATATGGTCTAAAAAGACTTTCACGGCATTATCGCCTCGATACAGGACTGGAGCACGTGTCTCATACTGGCTGACAACCACGTAGGCAAAGCTGTTTGGACGATGATGTTGATACTTGTCTCCTTCATGCTTTTTCGGAAAATATTCAAAGTCTGCATAAATGACAAACGGCGCTCGCTGTTGTTTGGCTACATTCTTGAACTTGATGAAGGGTTCCTTGGGAAATGATAAACGTTGTACGCCATGCTTGCCACACACTTCACGATGCTTGTCTAACAGATCTTGTCGCATAAACCCATGAAGACAGTTGAAACAATAAAATGCTGCATGCTGATGGTTTGATCGATAAGCCATCAGTCTGCTGAAATTCTTGATGAGGCAGTAATGTCTTGTCTTGTCATTGCTAATCAAAAGCAAGTTGATTTCTCTCGCACTGGTGTTTCGACTGAGTTGTATGGGAACAACGACATCATGTTCATATCCAAACACGTTAATGGACACATCATTCTCCTTTTCAAACTTTGGAATGTCTGTAATCGGTGTTGGAAATGTCATGCCTTCTACCTTCAATTCGTTCTCAAATGGTGTGTAATGACTCACGCGGCAAGGACTGTTTGTTGAAGGGTGAAGGTGAGCCAATACAGACCATAAGAAGCACTTGTTGTCTTTATTCTGAATGTTTAACACCGCCTTTGTATTCTGTACTTTCTTCGGTAGTGGGATAAAACTGCTCGCTTCCAATGGTGCTGACGTAGCTGTATGCACTTCAATGAATAATATGTTATCCAACACCCAGCCAGAACCTTGTCGCTCATGTTCATCAAACCTGGTAAATAATTCTTTATAGGCTTCTGGCAAGTCCTTCTCAATATCTGTTGGATTGTATGCTGCATACGTTGGACTACTGATGAAGGCATTATCCACTTGTTCTACCATCACACCTTCAACATTTGGTGTCATTTTCTTGAAGCGTGCATGCACGACAATGTACCATTTCATGCCACGGTTTAACGTTTCTAGCAAATGTCTCTTGATTCGGTTCTCTTGTTGTCGCATTTCAAGTAGCAAATCTGATCCATCTTCAGGCTCAAACCGCCTTTCCTGTGCGTTTTCACCAAGACTCACTCTTCTGCCTCTGCCTACTTGTCCTGTCTCTTTCTTTCTTTGTTCTTCATGAGACACATTTTCCATCTCATCACATGCATGTGTCTCAAATGCATCCAAAGATGAAAATATCTTGGTGCATTTACAGCAGAGGACTGGATCAGGTCTTTCAACACCATCTTGTACGGTCTTTCGTCTCTTGGCTTCAATCTGCTCAACAAGCTCTTCATGAGCACGTTTCAACCTAGCTGGTTTGCATGTATGTGTCACGAACACTTCCAGAGATGGAAATGTCACATCACAATCATGACAGTAGACTGTTGCCATCGTTGTTGCTTCTTCAACTGCTGGAACTGAAATGAAGTAAAATATACGTTTCACTCTTCCTTTTATACCACTTCAATGGTGTGTTAACTCAGCAGAATGTATCACTAGTTGACTAGTTGACATCTTTCACTCATGCTTTTATACTACTTCCATGTAATCAAAATATGGTGTGTAACTTTGTTCCAAAATGTTAAAATTGCTGACTCATCAGAATTTTACTTGTGTATATGAATATCTCACTTACAGTTGTACAGCTGTTATACAGCAGAGACATCTAGCGGTGAAGTTAACTGACGGTGAAGTTAAATGGTCTGCCAAATGGTATTCATCCGCGAAGAAGCACTGTAATGGCGGTAAAAATGCATACAGCCAGCTGCGCAAATAGCCTATGACTACTTTATAACAAAACTTTACATAAAACTGAATCAAACAGTGAAATATTCATATAAATCGACCAAGTATAACGAAAGGTATTGTTTTACAAAGTTTCAATTAAGCAAATAACCAAAGTTTGTTTACAAAGTTTGTTTACAAAGTTTGTTTATAAAGTTTGTTTATAAAGTTTGTTTATAAAGTTTGTTTACAAAGTTTGTTTACAAAGTTTGTTTACAAAGTTTGTTTACAAATTTTGTTTATAAAGTTTATTTACAAAGTTTGTTTACAAATTTTATTTATAAAGTTTGTTTACAAAGTTTGTTTACAAAGTTTATTTATAAAGTTTGTTTATAAAGTTTGTTTACACAGTTTGTTTACAAAGTTTCAATTATGCAAATAACTAAAGTTTGCTTACAAAGTTCACTTTTTATTTATAAAGTTTCAATAAACACTTACCGAAATAGTTGTCACTGGATGCCATCCCTTGATCTGATGTGATCCAATTGTAGTTCTACAACTTGTACTTCCTTGCTCCACTCACCGAAATGACTGTCACTGCTGTATGCTCATCCCTTATATACCCCTCTGATGGAACTGAAGCTGACTTGACAGAATGTTGCTCGCCTAGGGGGGGGGGGGGGGGGTCGGTACGTAGTATGTCCTGGGGGGGGGGGTCGGTACATAGTATGGTCTAGGGGGGGGGGGTCGGTACATAGTATGTCCTGGGGGGGGGTCGAAAAAATGAAAAATGTTCAGAATCGTCTGAAACGGATAAATATGCAAAAATCACAATTTCGAGGGGGGGGGGGGGTCGAAAAAATGAAAAATGTTCAGAATCGTCTGAAACGGATAAATATGCAAAAATCACAATTTCGAGGGGGGGGGGGGGGTCGAAAAAATAAAAAATGTTCAGAATCGTCTGAAACGGATAAATATGCAAAAATCACAATTTCGAGGGGGGGGGGGGGGGGGTCGGTCGACCCAAAAAATGAACAATGTTCAGAATCGTCTGAAACGGATAAATCTGCAAAAATCACAATTTCGAGGGGGGGGGGGGTGTTGTCGACCTTTTTAGGCTCTGTTGCCATGGTTACACTGATTGACAGGTCGAGTTCATTGGCTTCATGTTGATTGACTCGGCCAAACCACTTTCGCTCCAGACAGCATCATCTCAGTATGACGTCAGGATGACGTCACAGATGGTCGCGCCTATCCTAACGCTTATCATGACTTCCGGTCCAGACATGATGACGTCACTTCCGGTCCAGACATGATGACGTCACTTCCGGTCCAGACATGATGACGTCACTTCCGGTCCAGACGCTATGACGTCACTTCCGGTCCAGACAATACTTCCGGTCCAGACGCTATGACGTCACTTCCAGACAGTATGACGTCATCAAGTGACCCAGAACCGGCGTTTTCATACTACTCCAAGCAGTGTTTAGACATGTGAAGTTCCACCATCTTGTATTGATTAGAGTACAAGTTTAGCAGAATGAAGAAAAGCAATTGAAGCTAGATTATTAATTGATAATTTATACTTTCTTTGAAAATGGCTAGTTACAATAATGTATATTAAAATATCTTTTTGAAGTTTATTTTTCAACTGCATTTTTTTCACAGACCTCTCTCCTGGCAGCAACGTTTTGCGGGAGGTCTTTTTTTTTTTTACCTCCCCCGTGCTGATCGCAGACCTCCAGCGGAAGTGCGAAAAAATCGAAAATAGTTTTTTAAAATTGCAAATTACTTCTTGCTCCGGTCTCGTCATGTCGTCAAATGGTAACATTTTATAAAGCTCCATGATAGAGAATGTTTTGGAATATCCTTTTAAATGGCAATGCTTGCACAGTCCCAAAACGGCCTTTAAGCTGAGCATATCCTTGTTTCACGAAGACAACAGACAATAAACCAGTTCAAGTTTTCGAGTACACATGCTCAAGAGAGGAAATTCACAGTATCCATTGGTGATAAAACATAAAGAAACAATTATGGAAAATGCAGTAAAGTTGTTTTTTCTGTGATGACGTATCTTTAAATGTCAAAACTTTACTGTGTATACGAGGGGGAGGAGAACGAATGGCTACAGTAGATCCAAATTGGTGAAATGATAAACAACATCTTCCGTGGTTCAAAACAAATTTATTTTGACAAATATCACAAAATGATATATATTTAAGTCGACAGGGTTGTAAAACTTGCAATTGCCTTATTTAGGGGAGTTGGAATTTAGCATTTTGTTTTCACCAATTACGATCTACTCTAGCCAATTCTATCTCCTCTCCCTCGTAGCTCCGAGTAGCTCTGACTTGTATAACATCGTATATCTCTCTGTCAGAGCTACGAAGCCTTCCATTGCTCCACTAATAGGGGTCAATTTCAAATGTTCTGAGGCACGAATCCTGCATACCAGCCCCTATTATTCAAACATCGACAGAAAGTTTATTCCCAATATGCCCTTTTTGTAAAGCAGGCACAGTGTTGAGTGAGCTGTATATCCTTTATTTGTTCACAAAAGTGCAGAAAAGTTAGCTTCCGCATCGACCTGTCAAATGTTTGTTTACATTCTGGCTCCGGATTCACGAACGTCCCTTAACTTAAAATTTCACTTAAATCTTTCAATTATGCTGAATCATCCCTTAAATCAGGTTAAGTTAAGGGAAGTGTAAGTGGTGCATACCACTTAACTTAAAAGTTCACTTAGCGGGCCCTTAACTTAGCAAAATTTTAAGGGAGGTCCCGAGGTCCCTTAACTATTAAGTGAAAGTTTAAATGAAAGAAAAATGCGACGATTCAGTATCAGAATGGATTTTCAAATAGTAAAAAACATGCCTGTGGAAGGTTTCGATCTGTTACATTAGGTGAAGTCCTAGTTTTTGAAGTCCGTGCAAACGACACAAATGGTCACTTAAATTTAAGTTTGACTTAAGTGGGTTTTGTGAATCGACAAATAAGCCTTAACTTAAGCAATTTACGGACCCATTAAGTTAAGGATAAGTTAAGTTTAAGTTAAGTTAAGGGAAGTTTCGTGAATCCGGGCCCTGGCCTTTAAATGTCACGTGACCAAAGTCAAGGGACCGAAAATTTAAATAAAGGGGTTATAGTTTATTTGTAAAATATATATTAAATAGTTTATAGATGCAGAATTACGTATAAATTTATTATGAACACCCACAATTTTTGACTTTTTATGTTTGCGTTCTTTTTGAAATATAAGTTTTTTGTGGATAATTGCAAAAATTATTGTTACTATTTCACGTAATAAAGTATGCTCCCTGTTTACAAACAAATGTCAATTATTGGGTAAAAAAGATTTGGGGTTATTTCCGCATTACTTTCTTTTAAAGAAAGCGTAACACAGAACTTGTATATGATGACCGTTGTACTTTGAGGGCCTTTAGCAAATGCCAATAAAAACTTATGGGTCGTTGAATCTCGCACAAAGCAGCCACAGGGATGCCTCAAAGCGAACGCAGTTGACTTTCTTATCGTTATATAGCGAGGCTTTGAAGCGGTGCCTGGAAATTGTTAGCGCACCGCTTCTTGGAGCAAAGCTCCGAGTAGCTCTGACTTGTATAACATCGTATATCTCTGTGCCTGGAAACTTTTTAGGGCACCGCTTCTTGGAGCTAGACTAGGTAAAAAGCGCAATCATATGTTGGTGTTTCGGATAAAATGTGCAAGAATTTTGAATATCGATTGCAAGGATTTTAAAAAAAATAATTTAAAAAATGATAGAAGACATGGCAAAAACGGCTCATACTCGGCACTTAAAGGAATTGGAACTTCAAACTATTTGTTTAACCTTTTACGGGTTGTAAAAAAAACTACGGTAGATTGGTGCAGAGAAATTGGGCATTTAGACAAATTTCTCCATCATTTCTTTCATTTTTTTACCTGGTTAGTTCAGGGCATTTATTACGAGCACAAGGGGTTCCTTACAGAAAAAGAGCTCTCTGTCTGTAAGCCAAATCACAATAAAAATGCGCAAAAATTCTGCGTTTCGAATAAAATAACCGTGTGAAAAAATAAAAGAAACCGTAACCGAAAACCGACCACGGTTTTTCGGTTTGGTTAAAAAGCCGAAAGAAAAATCGCGCTATTTAATTTTTTTTTTAGTTTTTTTTTAGTTTTTCACACATAATAAACAGCTTTGAAATAAGGCACTGCTTCGCGCTCAATTAAAAAACCTCGGCATGTTGACATGTTGCTCTTCTTCAAGAAAAATGAGTACATATGTCAAGTTATCAAGTTAAGTGTAAAGGTGTTTCGTTTATGGCGTTATAATTCAGAAAATCTGTAAATGTTCTTAAGTTAGAACAAAACTGTAATGACTGCTATGTGATATACTTAAATTAGGGCAAACTGCATTGATTGTTGTAGAATATACTATAACTGAATTATAAGTTCGGTAGCGTGAAATAATACGTATATTGATTGTTATTTGAGATATATATGCTTAATTGCAGCTTCTTTGACTTTTAAATATTTTGAACGGGTGCAGGTATCGAAACACAAGTACTTATTTTTTTGCACATCAACAAAAGGTGGGGAGCATTTTAGCTTAGGCATAGCAGCTGTATTGGCCTCCGTGTTTGAGGTATAGATTACATAAAATCAGGTACCCATAGTGTCGACAGACAGACGGACAAACCCAAATACTGTAGTCCCGAGCTTCGCGCTACGCCGCGGCCGAGGACTAATTAAATCATTATGAGATATTTGGGAAGACCCTTTTTAGTCGCTTCGTCATCGAGTAAATATTAAGGGACTGACACCTTATTTACAAAAAAATAGTATCTAATTTATCAATTTGAGCATTATATAATCTGGTGTTTTTGTTTCAAATCACATAGCCAAAACACATTATTGGATGTTATATGGTAAATATTAAGTAAAAACCAAATACTATATAGCCTCGGCAAATTTTTAACAATTTTTTTGCAAAATCGTACCGGGAAAAAACAGAACCGAATAATTAAAGTGTACCGAACCCAGTCTGTCTATTGCTATGTCGGCAAAGCTGCAATAAAATTTCTGCATTATCCGGTGATTAAAAGTCTGTTCTTGTTAGAGAAGGTCAGACATATAAAGATATGATGGATAAAGGTCCAGAAAGCCAAACAAAACATTGTTTTATTCGAAACACATTTACTTCCGCTCTAGTCTCAATTGACATTTCCTTTTTCTCAGTGCAGGAAGGCCCGCAAGTCAGCTAATTAAAATTATCACAGATGTGAAAAAAACACATACACACAAGCTATAGAGTTCCTGGTTTCGGCCACCAAAATTCAAACTAACAGGCTTTCTGTTTATCAGCGTACTTAAAAGAACTGTATTGCATTATTTTCAACGTCAACACCGGCCCTAACCCCGGTGTTGAATCTTTTTACAATTCTGTATACATTTTTGTTTTGGGCGATATTAAGTCCTTCTTACGGACCCCTAAGGGAAAAAAATCAATAGAAAATGTTCTATTTTTTTTTTACTTGAGTTGGAGGGGGGGGGGGGGGGTATGGATCCGGTCGGCTGCGAATACAGAAGACCTCCAATAGCGGGGCAAACCTATGTCCCATTTCCTATTATTTCCTCCATAATTCATCTGCAGTTAGGGGACGCCTCTGTATACAAGACATTTGGTTTCCGTTTGCTCCCCTCTTATAAATACGAAATTATGGAATTTGAAAGTATGTAGACCCCTTGTGGCGTAGACATTGGGAGTGATTTCATTGAAATCAGGGCTGGTAAAAATTTCGAAATTTTTAAAAATTTCATGAAATTTGAAAATTTTGAAATATTTCAGAAACATTGAAATTTTGGAAATCTTTCAAAGCACATTAGAAAAAACACACATTTCCAGGCTATGCGTAATATCTGTTCGTTTAATTTAACAAATACGACCGTCAAAAATGCATAGATATAAAATGACAGAATCGCATACCGGTTAAACGCATAAATTGCATAAAAGTATGTATTTTTAACCGGATAATTGCATACCGCTTTATCGTAAAACGTACGTAAAACCTTCTGCCTCTCTCCCCACCCCTTAGAAACACCCGCTCAGATACCCGGAGTACAGGCAACGATGCTATAGGCCAGCAACTGCAAGCTTTGTTACTCAAAAGTCATAAACCACGCAGGATTTCTGTGGCTGCATTGTTTACTGGTAGAGTTATGCCAACGCAGTGTGTTAACTGACAACTTAAGATGAATGTCCGTGGATAGGTATCCGTCAGTTTTTGGTATTCTTGATGTCCAACTTATTTCTTATTTAACAATTTCAAAACATGTGAAATTTTTGAAATTTTTACAGTGAAATATTTCAAGAAATATTTCATTCGAAATATTTCATACCAGCCCTGATTGAAATTGCGGTACATAAAATGTAGCATCTTACTTCGTTAAAAAACGTGATGGAAGACATTGCTGAACATTTTTTCCTGTCCCAAAGGCTTTCCTTATGCGGAAATATTACTGTATTTCTTGCATTGATCAGTGACAATGGATTAAGAATGGCGGTCTGTGGGTAGGTGAAAAAAAAAACCGTCCCGAAAAAGGTTGTCCAGCGATGCCTTTTCTTGGTAACGCGTGTACCAAATACCTCGCTTGAAACTGGTATGTCGTGTGTAAGAATACGGTCCCAACTCATAAACCACATTTTGATCAAACTTAACAAATCTCATTACATTGTGTGGTTTTACCGTTGACTATATCTGTGCCTAGATCTGGCTGCTACTGTATTTCATTTCTGTTAGTGGTGTCAGGAGATGGTCAGAGTCAAATAGAGGGCGAGAGTTTAGAAAAAGCAGAAGACTCGGGGTCAACAATGGACACTGCTCCTTCTAATAATGATACAGGTTTTGACTCTTCTATTTAAGCGTGATTGGCGAAATATTTGATATAGTATCCTTTTATCTATCTTTCTTTAAAAAAAATATGGGGCGCTTTTAATTAACTTATTGATTGTGACTGTTGAGATACATAAGTGCGGGTGAGGTCATGTTTACAGGTAAATGATAGCCAATAACCGAATGTCTATTTCTAGTTTCATATGTTATCCTACTAACTTTTCCATTGAACTTTTCTGTGGATATGTTGGTTAGTTTGGGCTGGTTTTGAGAACTAAGCGGGTACCTTGTTGAATGTTGAGTAGTGCTGTATTCGATTATCCACAGTAACAGTAAGTGTCCAAATACTGCTGGAGCAAAAAAGGAATTAATGGGTACTTTCTGTCTTCATACAGAAACTACACAATGTGTCCACTCTCCACCAGACGGTGATTCAGCTAAGCAAGCGGAAGTGACGCAGCAAGAGGCGGAATCAAATGACAGCCCAGAGGAGAACGAGTCTAAAGTGATACCTAAAGAAATGGTGGACTTTAAAGTTGTATATAATAAACAAAAATATGACGTTAGTTTTGCCTTAGATGAAACGGTCACTAGTCTCAAGCAACACTTAGAAAAACTGACAGGTATGTGTGCGTTATTTGGGTGTTAGTTGTTCTTTGGTTAGGGTGTTTCAAAACGGAGTTTTTAGTTTGCAAGTCTTGTAAATTTTAACAAGTTAAGCCGACTCAAAACTCAAAGTTTAATGAACGTCAACAAAAGCAAAGGTTGATGTGTGGGATGAAACACGAGTAATGTTTTATTTGTATGTACTGTGTGTATTTTGCTGAACTGTTTGTCTTTCAGGTGTGCCTGCGTCCATGCAGAAAATCATGTTCAAAGGTAAGATGCGTGACGAGGCATCACTACGAGAGCATGACGTGAAGAAGAACGCCAAGATAATGCTGATAGGCAGCACGGTGACGGACGTCATGTCGGTGACGGCGCCCGACCCAAAGGCGCTCAAGGAGGAGGAGAAGAAGAGCAGCGCGGCCGGCAAGGAGCCGCTCTGTAAACAAAAGGTAGACGCCCTAAACAGCTCTGTGAGCAAACGTTAGCCGCCCTTCCCAGCTCTGTAAAAAAGGTAGACGCTCTCAGCAGTTCTGTCAAGAAAAGGTAGACGCCCTCAACAGTTCTGCAAAAAAGGTAGAGGCCCTCAACAGTTCCGTAAGCAAAGGGTAGGCACCCTCAACAGTTCTGTAAACAAAATGTAGACGTCTCCCAACAGTTAAGTAAACAAAAGGCAGATACCATTAATAGCTCTGTAAACAAAAGGTAGACGCCCTAAACAGCTCTGTAAGCAAACGTTAGACGCCCTTCCCAGCTCTGTAAAAAAGGTAGACGCTCTCAGCAGTTCTGTCAAGAAAAGGTAGACGCCCTCAACAGTTCTGTAAACAAAATGTAGACGTCTTCCAACAGTTAAGTAAACAAAAGGCAGATACCACCAATAGCTCTGTAAACGAAAGGCAAACGCCCTCGTCAAAATCTCTGCAAACAAAAGAACGGTGCCCTCAACAACTGTGTGAGCATAAGACAGACACCATCAGCAGCTCTGTAAACAAAAGGTAGAAGCCCTGAAGAGCTTTTTTTATTGTGGAGAGAGGCGTCAACTCTATGTGCAGAAATAACTGTTATGTTCAATCGTGTAAAATTACAGTTGTAGCACAATATACAGCACATAATATATAAAACTGATGTTTATTCGTTTACAAGAACGCTTTTTTTCTTGTTCGGCTTCGAAGTTTGATTGGCCAGTGCCACTAGTACATGAGGGGGGGGGTGGGGGGGGGGGGGGGGAGATCAGAGAAGTGCTGTGTCATGATTTTGTTTGAACTAGAAGGTGTTAAAAATAACACATGAATATTTCTGGTGTTGACTATTTTTGCAGCCCCACAAAACAGTATTAGATAAGCATGGCAAGCCTGATGACGTCATGGCGGGCGTAAAACACCGCAAGGAGCCGCTGCCGCCGCACCCGCTCTCAGGCATGTACAACAAATCCGGCGGCAAAGTGCGCCTGACCTTCAAGCTAGAACAGGACCAATTGTGGATAGGCACAAAAGGTAAGAGGCGCGCTCGAGGCATGCAACAACTTTATTCCTTCGTAAAATTGTGTTAGGAGGAATGGTTAGGAAATTATCCGGACGACGATATTATCCCTCTCCCCCCCCCCCCCCCCGTTGTCATGCCAGTCAAAAATTAAATTGTTGTAATAAGATTGATAAAAGACTAATTTTTATTTCTCATTTTGAGTAACAACAGTGGAGGATTCCTGATTTTTGATCTCGAGAGTTAGCAGGTCTTGTGGCAGGTGATCTTACCTAAAAGTCAGTCAGGGGTAAGCTAACATGCCGCAAAAAAAAAAAAAAATAGAAGTGGCTTTTTAAAAGTTATTTTTAAAAAGTGTTGAGTGGATAAATTTTGTCAAAATACCTGTGAGGGGAGGTAATTTGAGGCTTGCTGTTGTGTATCATTAGTGCTGTGCTTGCTTCTGAAGTGACCTGTTATCTCTATGCTATGGGACGTGCGCAAGAGTGGGTGTTAATATTCAACCATAGTTGCTCTTATTACAGAAAGAACCGACAAAATACCAATGGGTTCAATCAAAGCAGTAGTCAGCGAAACAATAGAAGGTCATGAAGAATATCATTTATTGGTAAGAGAGCAGCTGAAGTGCAGTCGAAATCGGTTATCAGTTTTTGCGATTATCCGGTTTACGCGATTATCCGGTGGATCATACATGTGTAAGAACGCGAAAGAATATTCAGGGGTTATGCAGTTAACCGGTTTATGTGATTGCTCGATTTCATTTGTTTTTGAAAAAATAATAAGTTCTTTGGAAAAGTAAGTCATTGGTTGTGATTTGCTAGACTGCGGTGTTTGAAAAAGTGCCTGTTTCCAATGTAAACAATACAGAAGTGAGACGTCCTGATACGGGCCTCACTGGGATTGGGGCAGATCGCTGATAGTGAGACGGCCTCATACGTGTCCCACTGTGAACGGGGGGGGGGGGGGGGGCAGATCGACGATAGTGAGACGGCCTGATACGGGCCTCACTGTGATTGGGGCAGATCGCCGATAGTGAGACGGCCTCATACGTGCCTCGCTGTGGAGGGGAACCGATCGACGATAGTGAGACAGCCTAATACGTGCCCCACTGTGAAGGGGGAGGGGGGCAGATCGACGATAGTGAGACGGCCTGATACGGGCCTCACTGTGATTGGGGCAGATCGCCGATAGTGCCCAAGTTACAGTCTATTTCAGTCATTCATGATTGCGTTGAGTCTCCACGACTACAGTCGCCCGAGTCCATGGCAACAAAATATCCACACACGGTGATAGAAGTTTTCATTGACGTTCTCACAGTTCTAACAGTTGAAATGTGTTTTTGGGAGTGATTCGCTGTAATTTGTCTATTTGCAGGCATTTCAACTGGGTCCCACAGAAGCATCGCGCTACTGGGTGTACTGGGTACCAGCACAATACGTGGACTCAATAAAAGACGCCGTGCTGGGAAAGTGGCAGTTCTTTTGACCTCCAGCCCCAGTACTCCATACAAAATAGTGCTATATTGTTCTCTCCAGAGTGCTCCTTTCAAGCTGCATCTGGCTTTTAAAAAAAAATAACAGAAAAATGTGATCTTGGCTGGTGGGGCTTCGTGAAAAAAAAACAGGAGGAAAGCAGTGAAAGGTCTTTAACTTCAGCAAAAATTTGTCAGCTTTGGGTCAGTGTGATCTGTCGGTGTCGGTCGTCCGTCCACATGCTTTGTTTAAGTTATTGATTTCTTCTCCCTTTCTCTCGCTCTCTCTGTCCATCAGTCCCCCTTCCCTCCCCTTCCCCCTCCCTCCCCTCCCCCGAGTTTTGAAAAGGAGAACAAAACAATGTTCTGAAGTTTAACCAATTTGTTTACAGTTGTGTTGACGTTTATTAGGATGAATTACATTTTCGTTTCCATCTACTTGTTCTGGACACGAGTCTGTGTGTGTTGTGATAAAGTATTTTTAGTGCTTTAGTGAGCGTATCATTAAGCATTTAATCCACTGCTCGCCCTTAAACATCTCTGCCCAGCGCAAAGCCATATTTAAAAAAAAAAACACACACATAATTTTTTACTTAACTCTCCTGCTGGCTTTTTCACACGCTACGTAAGATATCTCACGTTTCGAATTCAAATTTTTTTTGGGGCCGGGGGGGGGGGGGGGAGGCTGTGGGTTGTTGAAAGGTTTTGTGCTCAGAAATACAGAGTCACACTTGTGGTGTCGTCGTCCGTGTCGTCAAAAGAGAGAACAGCTCTTTGTAAAATACCCGGAAGAAATACCCAGGCTCAGACACTGGTGAGATTTCAAGCAATCAAAAAATCAAAATTACGCGCCATTTTACAAACTCCTTCCCGACACTTGGTACCTGTTTAATGGTTAGCGGAAACCGCAGTTCGTCATTCTAATATTTTTACCAGTGACGTCATGTGTGATTGCAGCATAAGATTTGTTATGGACTGGAAGATCGCCATATGTCCTTCACGAACCTTTTTTTGGACATTTTGGTGCTTTAGCACGGGGTACCATTGCGTGTCCGTAGGCCCTTCATCTCGTCTTGCCCCAGTGTGGATTCGTCCCGTTTTTGTTTGTTTTTTTTTTTTTCGAGCAAAGTATAGTAAAGTTATTTGACAGTTAATGTTGTTGATGCATTTAAAATGTGATGCGCATTGCTGCTATGTGGAGACTGCCCTGCCGAGTTGTAACAGCAGCAAACAAAACGAAGTCAGTTTGGGTAGAATGTAATACCACAGGATCTCACGGTTACTGTATCATGTAAATAAAATGTCTGACTCGTGTGTACCAAAAGACGCACTCCATGTGGTCTTAATGCTGTTAATGTGAAAAATACAGAGAAAATAAAAATGTGTGCAAGGTCACGCAGTAAGTTTCGCATACTTAAATGCGTGCTGCTTTAATTTGATACAGGAATAAAGTGATCTTTCTCTCACTTTTCTTGGAGAGGGAGGGGGGGAAGGGGGTGAAAATGTGGGATGTAGTGAGGATGAGAAAGTTCTAATGAAGAAAAAAAATAAAGATAGCGAGAGTTTTAGCCAGGTTTTTCGGTTCTTTTCGGCTGTGAGGTGTTTCAGTGTATACCAGTTTTTCAGTATGATGCATATTCTTGAAGGCAAGTGTCAGTCAGCAGTGTCAGAGTGTCACATGTACGGTGTGGGAGGGTGAACACGCAAATAAAGTGATCTGACAAAAAAAGCGTAAAAACGTCAACCAGTTGTGTTTAGTTTTTTCTTTGCCGTTTGTACGTCAGCAGCGCTATAAAGCATTTAAAACTGTCCTTATTTTCTGCCTGTCGTCAAACTCGAAAAGCTACTAAGGGCAGCGGGGCAGTATCGATTTTGAGGATTGTGGCCTTTCGGGTTGTGTTGGGTTTTCGAACCTGACAAAGAGCATGAATTGCAAAAAGAAAAAAAAGAGAGAGAGATGCACTTGAACAATTTATATTCAGTAACTTCCGTATAATATGCACAAGATTAAACAATTTTGATTTGATAATCCCTGCCATTGCGTTATTGCGTTTTGCTGTTAATACTACAAGCATCATACCTTTCCGGCAGTTACCGGAATTGGCCTTTCCGAGTCGATCTGGGAGCGGGGGGTCTCTGAGATCAGTAGAAATCTGCAATGAATTCTTTGGGTGTATGCTGAGGGAGAGGGGCGGTGGTACGTACCCGCCAATCAGTCAGTTATTGGAATATTTTTTTCTCTGGTACCTATAATATTAAGCGTGTTTTGTAGCTTGTGCCTTTGGTATTCGCGTACAGATTATAATATTAAACAGCGCCTTGTGACACTCCTGAGAATATGGGTATAACCAATTTTCCGGCAGTGTCCGTGGGGCCCGGTATGATGCCTGAAGTAATAAATACATAGCGCACAGCATATAAGTATTATTTAGAATGGCGTAAAAACATGGGCGGGTCCAGGAATTTCCAAAGGGAGGGATCGGAGGTAGGGGTCAAACTCAGTTTTTTTTTCTTCAAAAATTGTAAAAATAATTTTGTTTCAAAGAAAATTCCACTTGAAAGGGAGGATTTGGGGCACTGCGAACCCCTCCAAACCCCCCCCCCCCCCCCTTGCACACACCTGGATACCCCCTGTTACACCTTCTAACTTTAGTTCCAAGAGCTGTGTTCACCACTAGAGCATGACTAGATAATGATGAGCCACAAATTTGTATATTTTAAGGGAGTGACAGTCTTACAAGCCGAAATGACAGTTTGCCGATATTGTCCATGATAAAAAGAGCACACGCACACACGGAAATGCACATACAACTTGTTTTGTGTTTGAGCAAATAGTAAAAAAAGACCAACAAAAAAAAAACAAAAACAAAAACAAAAAAAGAAAAAAAAAAAAAAAACGCCCGATACGGGCCGAAATCGTTAAATAGATAAATGTGACGTAGTTTACGAAGAGCAAAGAAAGCATTTACATCCTTTCTCTTAACGTTAACTTTACAGAGTAATCAGTTTTTGTGCGGCAATTCTCAAGATAGTATTAATTAATTCTGAAACTTCTAACACATTTTCTGGAGGAGCCTTTTCGCATGCTGATACACACAAACACACTTCAAAAACTCTTTCATGTATATATTATCTCGATATGAATCCCTGAAGCTGCCTTTCATTCAGAGGAGTGCTGTCGACTCGGGATTGCTGTGATTGGCTCGTCAGATTTGAGTGACAGCTACAGAATTAAACTTGATCCGAAAACCACGCCCACTTCCGTTGCTGTCGGTCACGAACGTCATCCACAAATGTCTCCCTGTGAACGAAATATATTTTCATAAGATGTGCTCTCAAACTTCAGAAATACTTCAGTTTTCTTATCCTCCAAGAAAATGTAATGAGGTTGTATAATAGGATTTCCTTCAGGTGAAACTGGTTCTTAATTGAAATTACGTACGTTTCTTACCGGAAGTTGAAAACTTGACCGGAATGTTTGAACCACAAAACCTGGCAATAAAAGGCGACGTCTTGTGTCGACCATCCCGAATCTCCAGGTAGTCGAAGGCACATTCTCTGAAAGTCCATTTTCAAAAATTAAATGATTTACTTATATTAACTGAAAGTAAAGCTGGCTTCAAAAACAGAAGCGGGAGTTATTTGAAGGTTATTTGCAATTTTAAACAACGGATTTAATTTTAGTTATTGGATCCCTGTTGACGAAAACCGAAATTTGCAAATATAAAGCAATGATTTGATGAGACAGGGCGTTACGAATCTGGTTTGGGTCCTCGATTCATACATATTCCATAATTCCTAGTAGGGCTTCCACGTGAATCTGTCGTTTGAATCTGAGTGTTCGCAGAACTCGTTATAAAACAGCTGATTTCCCAGATCTATCTGTAATATGTGCAAACGTAAAGCGGGTGGATATTAGAAAAAAGCTATTCTCTTTTAAGAGTACTATTTTCGCGGAATCCCTAGTGGGTCTGCAGAGTGAAAAGGTGTTGCACAAAACAGACTGAACCGCCGCAGAGGTTGGCTGTTAAGCATCAACAGTAGGGGGAAAGTGGGGGTTCTAAAACAGGAAGTGACGTCATAATGACGTCATGAGGTGTTTTAGAAGCCCCATGGGGTTTCTAAAACAGTGACGTCATATTGACGTCATATTGACGTGATATTGACGTCATATGGACGTCATATGGTTGTCATATGGACGTCATATGAACGTCACATGAACGTCATAATGACGTGAGGAGTTGTTTTAGAAGCCCCATGGGGTTTCTAAAACAGTGACGTCATTATGACGTGTTATGGACGTGTTATGGACGTGTTATGGACGCGTTATGGAGGTGATATGGAGGTCATATGGAGGTGATATGGAGGTCATATGAACGTCATATGAACGTCATATGAACGTCATATGAACGTCATAATGACGTAATATGGAGAGTGGGCGGCCATTCAAACGGGCGGCCATTCAAACGACCATTCAAACGGGCGGCGATTCAAACAACCATTCAAACGGGCAACCATTCAAACGACCAGTCAAACGGGCAGCCAGACAAAATGGCACCCGGACAAAATGGTGCCCGGACAAAATGACACCCGAGCACTCGAGCACTTGAGCACCCGAGCACTTGAGCACTCGAGCACTTGAGCACCCGAGCACTTGAGCACCCGGACAGCAAAGGGTTCATAGAGACATGGTTAGAGCTGGCCTGCTGTGTATTTTGACCCATCAATGACGTCACACAGAGCGACTCAAGCTTGCAACCAACTGATGGACAGGCAATCCGGGGCCAGCCGTACAGTAGGTCGACAGGCCCCCCGGGGCCTGCCATCACAAGGTTGGCAAGCCCCCCGGGGCCTGCCAAACATCAGGTTGGTAGGCCCCCCCCCCCCGGCTCACCAACCCATGAGCCCCCCCCCCCCCCCCCGGCCCAGCAATCTTTCAGCATACACTGTATCTATATGGGTGAGCTAGTCGACAGACCCCCCCCCCCCGGCTCATGGCTCCGGACCCCCCCCCCCCCCCCCCGCCCATGGTGGTCTTAGCCGCTGACTCACGGCTCACCGCCGCATGCCACTGTATGTATACAAGCAATGGCCACTTTTTTTTAGCTTTCTCTCTCCAAACACTCGCCAGACCAGACTGGTAACGGGTCAGTCGGACAAACGGACACCCGGATAAACGGACTACCCGGACAAACGGACTGCTGGACAAACGGACAGTCTTTTTTTTGTTTTTTATGCCTCTCTCTCCACACGGTAGCTGGAGGCAAACAAGCAGTCTTTTTTCGGCTTTTCCCGTTCTCCCAGCACACACACCATCACTAATGGATTGTCGTAGCAGCAATTAAAAATGAGCACTCTTTTTCCTTAAGGAAGAGAGGTCTCCATGCATTGTGGCCATATACAAGCAACAATCCTTTCTTTAAAGCTTTCTCACTCTTTTAACACCTATGACAACCAAACCAACGGACACCCAGACACACGGACACCCAGACACACGGACACCCATACAGTCCTTTTTTTTTGTTTTTTTTTTTAGTTTTTATCCCTCTTCACCCACATCAAACCAAACCACGGAAACAAGTGTTTTTAGGGCTTTTACCGTTCTTCCAGCACACACACGTTCACTAATGGATTGCCGTAGCAGCAATTAAAAATGAGCACTCTTTTCCTTAAGGAAGAGAGGTGTCTCCATGCATTGCGGCCATATGCAAGCAACAATCCTTTCTTTAAAGCTTTCTCACTCTTGTAACACCTATGGCAACCAAACCAACGGACACCCAGACACACGGACACCCAGACACGGACACCCAGACACACGGACACCCAGACAGTCCTTTTTTTTTGTTTTGTTTTTTTAGTTTTTATCCCTCTTCACCCACATCAAACCAAACCACGGAAACAAGTGTTTTTTAGGGCTTTTACACGCATATCCCATCACTAATGGCTTGTCGTAGCAGCAATTAAAAGTGAGCAGCCATTGCCTCCTTAAGGGAGAGAACTCTCCATGCATTGCGGCTACGAAAACCGAACACACACACACACACATCGCGGCGGCTACGTCAGCAAACACAGCCTCTCTTTCACTCTCTCTCGAGCGGTGCCCATCTTTTTTTTATCCATTCTTTATCTTTTGCTCTGTCAATCCACGACAGTCAGACAAACAAACAATGATTTTTTCCCCTCATTTTTTCTTTTGCTCTATCTCTCTCTCTACACATATAAGACCTATGGGAGACGGGGCAAACGGACAATCTTTTTTTTTTTTGCTTTCTCACTCGTTTCTTGCCGTAGAAGCAATTAAAACTGAGCAGCCATTGCTGTCTTAATGAAACTATTTTTAACCTAGAGCTCTATCTCTGCGCATGCACACGTGACACGGCAACTAGGCAGTCTTTTTGTTGTTTCAATTTTCTCGCTCTCTCTCCCTACATGTACCAACCACACACGACTCATTTAGCGTTTTCCTTTCTTTAACCATTCTTTTTTACCCAGTCTCTCTCTTTCACTTTTAAACGAGGGTCGTATCCACGGCGGTTACGTCAGCAAACGCAGCCTCTCTTTCACTCTTTCTCGAACGGTGGCCATCTTTTTTATCCACATTTTTTCTTTTGCTCTGTCAATCCACGACAGTCAGGCAAACAAACAATGATTTTTTTCCCTCATTTTTTCTTTTGCTCTATCTCTCTCTCTACACATATAAGACCTATGGGAGACGGGGTAAACGAGCAATCTTTTTTTTTCTTGCTTTCTCGCTAATAGCTTGCCGTAGAAGCAATTAAAACCGAACAAGCATTGAGATGGGAGCTCTCTCTCCATACACTCTTTTCTTTATTCACCTTTCTCATTCTCCAAACACACATCAGACAGACGGGCAGTCTTGTTTATTTTTTTTTGTTCCCTCTCTCTCTACACATATAGCAATAGCCACAACTGATTCAGCGTTATATTTCTCAAGCCTGGGTATTTTTTTTTAACCCAGACAGTGGCTTATTTCTCTCTCTCTCTCTTCACACACATAACACAGCAAACGGTCAGACGGACAGATTTAGCGTTTCATTTCTCATGCCAGGGTATTTTTAACCCAGACAGCAATTTGTTTTGCTTTCTCAGACGGGCAGACGGATAGATTTGGCGTTTCATTTCTCATGCCAGGGTATTTTTAACCCAGACAGCAATTTGTTTTGCTATTTCAGACGGTCAGACGGACAGATTTAGTGTTTCATTTCTCATGCCAGAGTATTTTTAACCCAGACAGCAATTTGTTTAGCTTTTTCAGACGGTCAGACGGACAGATGGAGCTATAAATCAATGATTTATAGTCCTCTTTTTTTTTTTTAGCATTTCCCACACTCTCATTCATACTAAGATTGTCTGATGAAGCGTTTCATTTCGTAATAATGGGAGGGCCGCTAAAAAGCGGCCCTGGAGGGATTTCCGTAGTCTGGTCCTGGTCACTGCCTCTTGTCATCAGTTCTCCTGCCGCTGTTGCTGCCTCCCGCCATCGGTTCTCCTGTCGCCGCCACTGGCGCCGCCGCTGACGCCACCGCTGGCACCGCTGCCGCCACCAACCTCGCCACAGCCACACTTCCTCTTATGCGCCGCAACCGCGGCCCTGCTCGAGGTGAATCCTTTGCCCTGGACACTACAAAAATAATATTGGGACTTCAAAGCCTCCGGGCATTGCTGCTCATGCATTCTCATTGAATATTCTACCGGATAGCCAAAATGGCAGAATTCACAATATTTAACATTATCCAAAGAGCCCAAGATTTGCATGACCTCCTGGAAATCTGACTCTTTTCTAGAGACATCCTCCACTTTCATCTGAGCAGGTTCGTTGTTGCGGTCAGTGTTTGAAGGTGACTGTATGAGGCTGACTGTATCCGAAATACTGGCGACAGCGATTGTAAGCTCATCGTCAGGAGCTGGTGGCGGACTGTCCGGTCTTGTAACGGTAGCGCTTGGTGCCGCCAGCACCTTCCGGACAGTCACATCAGCTTCCTTTTGATTCACTTTCAACGGGGTCGTCATCGTTGACGCAGCGACTTTGACAGGAGTCGCTCTGGCAGGAGGAGTCTCTGTCATCGTTGCTGCGATCACTCTGGCTGGAGGAGTCTCTGTCATCGTTGTCGCGGTCACTCTGGTCACTCTGGTCACTTCCTGGCAGGGCGGCAGGTCCCTGGACGGCGAACGATGGCGTAGTCGCTTATGGCTCTCCTCCGCCGCCCTGCCAAACCGGTTGAACTGTTCCTCTGGTCTGTTCCTAAGGAAATCCCTCCACTTTCGAAACAGAAAGGTCTGGTACTCAATATAAATCTCCTCCCAGAGGTTGACATCCTTCGCTGATAGAAAGTAGCGACCCCGAAGCTCATCTGAGAAAAACTCGTCCTTGTACTGCATGATTAAATTTCGATGTGTTCGCTTCAAAGGTTCAAAGCAGACTGACTGACTGCCCCTGGCCAGTCGACCTGAAGCGAGGACCCCCCCCCCCAGAGGCAGAAGCAGACGGCATATAGTAGGGACCCCCCCCCCCCGCCCAGCTACCTAGTGAGCCCCCCCCCGCCCAGCTACCTAGTGAGCCCCCCCCCCCGGCCCAGCTACCTAGTGAGCCCCCCCCCCCCCCCCAGCTACTTTTTACGCCGCTGGCTCACGGCTCACCGTCAGTAGTATAAAAAGGTCGGGTTGACACCACTCTAATCATTGCATTGCCAAACCATCATGGAGACGTCTCGAAACGCAGCAACGGCTAACAACATGGAAATTTATAGCCTTTTTAGTAATGAAACAATGGCTTTTACAGATGCAGTTTTAACTGCAGAGGAGACTGCTGCCTTCCTAAGTACACTAACAAGCTGAAAAAGCCTTGGAGGAAGCATTAGGGGCTCCGTCAGCCGTGTCTACAGTACAGCAAACTAGGCCTGAAGAAGTACAGCCAGTACAGCAAGCAATGCCCGATCCCGAGGGATCTGACTACCCGTTCTGGGTTGCCAATGCGCTTGTAAATGGTAGCGCCAAACCACTTAGTACAAAGTTACAGGCTCATCTAGAGCATCTTGAGGAGGAAGAAGTGGTCATGTCAAGCGATGACGACGGTGACGACGACGATGACGATAATGACGACAATGACGACAATGACGACAGCGACGACGATGAAAAGCAGCTCAAATCTAAATTCGAATTGAGCAAAAGTATTCCTGTTACTGAAGAAGACGTCACGCTGTTGAAACGGAACTTTCAAGCAGTGATTCCTCTGATAGATTGCAACATTTTATGGTGCTTATGTGAAGAAGGCTTTTTCGACCAACACACATACATATACCTAACGGAAGAAGTGAACACTGTCATTCAGCTTATCTACATGCTAGAAGGAAACATAGAGCATGTTCCCGCGTCAGAGCCACAGTTCTCCGAAGCCATGACCCGATGTTTCGTTCAACTTATTAGAAGTCTTCATGAGGAACTTTTTAAGACATTATGTCTACCGGCGCCAAAGTGTGTTGACGAGGATCGCGATTCCAAATGTGCAAAGGTTATGCTTCATGGCTTCAAGTACCTTGAAGAACGTATTAAGGTGTACGAGATGATGGCCTACCTCTATGAAAAAGGATATTTCACCATGTCAATGCTCTTCCAATGGATAATTGGAAGTCGCAAACGAGGAGATTTTTTAGTGATCGTCATGAGACAATCTCTAACAGACGGTTTACCAACAGCCTTTCTGGATGGTTTCAACGAGATCACTCCACGATTTTGCAAACATCTCATGAAAACATACATGTAATGTCCATATAAAAGGAGTGAGGTGTCAAGTGCAGTCATCATTCGACGCGCAGCCATGGAGAAGACAAGCAGCTTTAAAATTAGTGCAAACTTAACAATTACTGTGGAGCATGGACAATTTGGATTATTTCTTCGAATCAAACGTGGAGAGAGATGGCTTGCTTTATCACCATCCTTGTGGAAGATTGTGTGTCAGAACTTGACAAGATTACGTGACATTGGCTTCATCAAACTGTACTTAACGCAAACGAAATGGCTTGAAGTCATTTCATACTTGGACATGCGCTATGTGAGTTTTGTGCAAGCATCACTGTTTGAAGGGAAAGAATACAAGTTTTACATCAACATGAATGATGGTGAATGGGGGACATTGCTTCAGGAAATCCATAGCATAACCTCAACCTTATTGCCATGCACGGAATGTCATGGTAAGAAAACTCCTATCAAGCTACAAAAGGACAATCGGATGAAAGTGTCAAAGCTATCCAAGAAAAGACTGGTTGAAGTTCAATTGGAGAATATGGATGTGCAAAATCAACTTGGACTTACCTGTGAATATTGTGGTGCTTACGGATATGCTGAGGATTATGATTGTCACTGCCACAAGTACAATTGCAAGTTGTGTGAACCAGACAACTTCTGCAACAAGTGCGGCTCACTAACTGTTTCTGCGGAGTAAGACTGAGAGTCATTTGTTTGCCAACCGTCAAAGTGTGCAGACGTGTTATATGAATATGTGAAAGATGGATGTAGAAACGTGTTTCAAGGACAAGTATGTGGACTACATGATAAGTGAACTGGCGCGTTTTGGATCTATTCAACAACAACTGCAACACTTTGACATTTATTGGGAACTTGCGCATTCCACGTTAAGTGTACCAAACTTACGTGAGGATTTCATCAAAGAGTGTATGTTTTCAAACATTGACGGAGCTGAGGAGTTTGATGTGGAAGCAGCATATCACTTCGCTCGATTTGATCCAAGACTGTTTGATGAAGTGAGAGAGTGGTTAATCTACATTGCAGTATAATGACAGACATTACATTGAGACAATATATTGTGCAAAAGACATATTGTGAAGAAATGTTATTAGCTGTAAAAAAGTTTGCATGTTTAGTATGTCCTGCTTGTCAAAATGAAGAGTGTTCAGAACATACTTGTCATTCTGCATGTGTCTATACATATTGGAATGAAGCTAAATATTACATTCATTTAGATAAAGTGTTAGATAATGCAAATCAACGCTGTGAAAAATATGGTGTAGATGCTATCACATTTGATGAATTAAGTTGTTGGTTAATGTTCATTGAAGATCAATGGACTCCAATTATTCACACCATTGTATCAATACTTGATTTGTAAGATATGTTGATTGAGCTTTTATAAAATTTAAGATATGTTGATAAAATTTAAGATGTGTTGATAAAATGCAAGATGTGTTGATAAAATAAAATGCATGATATGTTAACAAGTGTTGATCATTTGGTGTTAACATGTCGACGTGGAAAGACTACTTAACCAATATTTACTTTAAACCTGGTCAACCCGGGGCATTTGCTGGTCCTTACAAACTATATCACATATTAAAAAAACATGATCAACCAGTCACTCATTCACAAGTGAAGAAATGGTTGCAGGATCAAGATGCCTTCAGTTTACTACAACCTGTAAAATACAGGTTTAAAAGGCAACGTGTCATTACACGTGGAATTGATGACATGTGGGATATTGATTTAGCTGACATGGGAAACATAGCTTCCTATAATGATGACACCCACTTTTTATTAGTTGTCATTGATGTATTTTCCAAATATTTGTGGGTGCAGCCAATGCCTAATAAATCACATACCAGCGTCATAGAAGCCTTTCAAAAGATTTTTCATGAAACACAACGAAGACCACGAACTCTAAGGTCAGATAAAGGAACTGAATTTAAAAACAGATGGGTAAAAGCATTTTTGAAGAAGGAGGGAATACATGCCTATACGACAAAGAATGAAACCAAAGCCAACTTTGCTGAGAGAGTCATTCGTACTCTAAAGGGAATGATGTATCGATATTTCCTTCATAATCAAACGTATCGATATATGGACATCCTTCCAGACTTAGTGTATAATTATAACCATAGACCTCATGGCTCCCTCCCTAATAAGTATGCTCCTGCAGATATTCGTAAAGACATAGAATCGAAAGTGTGGAAGTATATGTATGTAGACAAATTGAAATTAAAACCAAAGAAGAAGAAAAAACCATACAAATTTAAAATTGGTGATCAGGTTCGCATTTCTCACATGAAATATGTATTTCAACGGGATTATCATATAAAGTGGACGCAAGAAGTGTTCATTATCACACATCGTTGTAAGAAGCAAGGAATACACTTGTATCGTGTGAAAGACTTTTTGGATGAAGATATTGACGGACATTTTTATGAAGAAGAACTGCAGAAAGTGACAAAAGATATTGAATCAGTCTACAGAATTGAAAAGGTCTTGAAAACACGAAAAAGACGAGGTGTTAAAGAATTATTTGTGAAGTGGTTAGGTTGGCCAAAGAAGTTTAACAGTTGGGTGAAAGAAACAGATATTCGAAAATGAAGCATCCATTCACGTGTTTGGTCTCTGGACCTACAGGCAGTGGTAAAACTTCTCTAGTTAGAGAAATTCTAGAACAAAAGTTAATTAAACCCTCTCCAAAAACCATTTTATGGCTCTATGCAGCAGATCAGCCTTTGTATAAGGGAATGAAAGGTGTGGAATTTTACCAAGGCATTCCAGATAACATTGAAGAGCGTTTTAACCCGAAAAAACCAAACTTACTCATCATTGATGACTTAATGACCAAATGTCATAGTGATGAACGCATGACACGTCTATTTAGTGTTGGCAGCAGTCATCAAAATCTAAGCATTATTTTTATTGTGCATAATTTGTTTCATCATGGTAGAGAAATGCGTAATATTAGTTTGAATACACATTACATCATTCTGTTTAAAAATCCTAGAGACAGTCAACAAATAAGTACATTAGCGCGACAAATGTATCCTGGAAAATCTCAATTTCTCATAGAAGCCTATCAAGATGCTACCAGCAAACCTCACGGCTATTTATTCATTGATTTGAAGCCGAAGACAAATGATCAACTACGTATTCGTACAGGCATTTTACCAAAAGATACACATTACGTATATGTTGATAAGGTGGCGTATGAACAAGAACCAAGTCACTTAACCATTCGCAGCCAAGATGTCTAAACGTATTCAAGCGAATCAACCTTTCCTTCACTTGCTTGCACGCAGCGGGCCTAAACGACGTAAATCCTTACTACAACAAGCTACTAAGGAGGAATTAACTAGCTTGTTTGAAATTTGTTTGAATATATTGCGAGGACATTTACCCTTAAGCTCAAAAAGGTATAAGTTATTCAAGCGTGAACGTCATACCCTACGTACACTGGCAAATAAGAAGATATCACTTCGAAGAAAAAAGAAGTTGGTTAATCAGAAAGGAGGATTTATTGGAGCTATTGCTAAATTTGCATTACCCTTGTTAGCTCAGTTGCTGTTAAAATGAAACATACTTTGAAAATGGTTCTCATTCCTGAATATGAATATAAAATGTTGTTAGAAAAGAAGGGAAAAGATGTTGAAATCAAAACGAAAGTGAATAAACTTTTACGTGGGAAACGAACTCGTGAAAAAGCAATAGAAATGTCTCAAGTGCTTGGACGTCATTTACGAACAATTCAATCACAACAACAACAACGACAAAAGTCTGTTACAGCATCTAATGCAGAAAAATCAGAAAAGTCTCAACAGTTTCTAAACCATTTTCAACCCATTTATCATGTAAAACTAACACAACTTCTGGCAGAACTTAAGAAATATGGTACGAGATGGACAGATAAAAATGAACTTGTTTTAAAAACAGGTACTGTCATCACAAATTCTAACATTATTGATTTGTTGAAAGAAGCATTGGTTGCTACAAAAAGAAAAGAACGACGAGAACCACCGCGTGGTTGGAAGCAGTTTATTGAGGAAATTGTAGACGCTAATATTCCAAAAACTGTTTTTGGCAAAAAGACAACTCGTGAAGATATTACAAAAGAGCAACAACAACGTCAACAAAGATTGTTTCCAGAAGGATGGGAAACTTTTTAACATGGATTAAAGAGCTGTGGTGTTGTTGTTGTAAAGAAAATGGAAATAAAAATACTATTCCTGTAAAAATTAGGTGTGTTAGTGCTTGTTGTCAGGGAGAAGTAGTAGATACCAATTTAGATCATGTAGATAGCAATTTAGACAATAATGTAGACAGCAATGTAGAAAGTGAGGATGAAGAGTGTCAAACATGAAGTAATGTATATACACATCTAGTCTATCTACATCACATAAACGATTTAGCTGCCATGGAGTCAACAAGTTTTTACATTACTTTACCCAGCAATGCTAGTATGAACTATTATCCCAACAACAAGACTTCGAATTATCAAATTCGTATGCCTCGAACCATCTATCTGAACGGAAAATATGAAGTGGCTTTAGCTGAAATTCAATATCCACATACATGGACAACCATGAGACATGGAATGGACTATTCTATTCAGTATCGACAACAACCACTGAATAATATTGTTCTTGACACAATCAATATTCCTTATGGTTACTACAGATCCATACAAGAGATATGTCAGGCAGTCAATAAAGAAGCAACTAATTCTATGAAAGATGACCTTAAAGAAGCTATTCAGATAAAGTATGATAAAATTAGACGACGTGTTTTTCTATTTCTAAATTACGGCTTTGAAGTGTCATTCTCCACTGGATTAGCTGAGATTTTAGGATTTATCCCAGATCAATGGTATACTGAAACGTGTACAGCTGAACATAAAGCTGATGTGAAACAGGGATTTTATACACTTTATGTGTACTGTAGTATTTGTGAGCCACAAGTTGTTGGTGATTATTATGTTCCTTTGCTACGTTCTGTTGGAATACAAGGACATGATGGAGACATTATCATGAAAACTTATGGAGAACCTCATTATGTTCCTGTAAACACATCCAAATTTGACGTGATAGAAATGAATATTAAGGACGACACAGGCCATAATGTTCCATTTCAAACTGGAAAGGTGATCTGTAAACTTCATTTTCGACCAAAAGCATTATGAAAGCATACACACACAATCCATCTATTTATCGCAACCATTTTCTTCGTCAAGTGGGTGGAGAATTACCAGGATTTAAAGGAGCGCGAATACAATATGGAGATGGTATTGGTTCAATACTGGGATCATTGGCTCGAAAAGCTATTCCACTGCTTAAGACAGGGGCTAAAATCGTTGCACCACATCTTAAAAGGGCTGCAAAAGATATCGCGAAAGATGTTACAGGTCGAGTAGCACAACGTATGTTTGGTGGTGGGTTACGAGGACAAAAGAGACCGAAACGAGCAAAACGTGTCAGAAGGCGAAAGGCAGCTAAACGGATAACATCAAAAAAACATAAGAAAGATATTTTTTAATCATGTCTTTAATTCATAATCATTCTTGTGAATGTAGCCTTTCTCCATTAGAATGGTTTCACATACCACCAACGCAAACTGCTGTAGAAAAAAGTTATAATGTAGACTATCAACCAATGACTACCATTAGAGAGGGTGCTCCAATAGAATTCTACATTCCTGCGAGTACAGAAGAATATCTAGATTTAAAGAACAGTAAACTCCATATTGTATGTCGCATTGTCAAGGCTGATGGAACACTGTGTGGTGTAGATGATAACGTGTCATGTATCAATGATTTGTTTAATGGGCTATGGTCTAATATTGAATTATTTCTAAATGATCGTTTGATATCACATAGTAACAATACCCATGGTTATACTAGCATCATATCTCATCTCATTCATGACTCGGAAGAAAGTCTCCATTCTGAGCGCTCTATGCGTCTCATCTTTAAAGATACTGCCGGATCAATGAATACTTATGAGGTGAAAAGACCTAATCATGAAAGATATGTATCAGGTTTTCATGTAAATATTGAAGGTGGTGATATAGCTGAAACAGGAAATAATGGTTTACATAATCGCTATTTGTATACACGTCTAAGCCGTGAGTTTGCGCTTACAGGTGGTTTAAGGGTAGATTTGTTTGAGCAGGATCGTTATCTTCCCAATGGTGTTAGTATGAAATTACGTTTACATAGACAAAAAGATGGATATGTATTAATGGCTGCAAATAATGGTTTTAAAGTAGAAGTGAGAGAAGCGTTTTTAACCATTCGCAAAGTGAGGGTTAGTCCAGGTATTCAGTTGGGACATGCAGATGCATTGATGAAAAGTCCTGCTAAGTTTATTGTTAATAGAAAAGAATGTAAAGTTTTAGCTATTCCAACTGGATTTCAATCTTTTGTGAAAGATAGCATCTTTTGAGGCCAATTACCAAAACGTATTGTCATTGGAATGGTTCATAATGAATCCTTTGCTGGAACAGTATTGAGAAATCCATACAATTTTGAACATTTTAATCTTAACTTTATGCAGCTTTACTCTGATGGTGAACCAGTCCTATCCAAACCTCTCAAGCTTGATATAAATGAAGGCAAATATCTTGATGCTTTTGAAACTCTTTACAAATCTTTTGATAGATTGGATGGCGAGAAAAGTTCCATTATAAAACGGGAAGATTGGCCTAGAGGTTATTCGTTGTTTTCTTTTGACTTAACACCTGATTATGATGGTGCTGATCATTATGCCCTTATCAAACATGGGAATTTGAGACTAGAAATGAATTTTGCTGGTGCCTTGCAAAATACAGTCAATGTTATAGTGTATGCTGAATTTGATAACATTGTTGAAATAAGTGCAAATCGTAGCATTCAATTCGACTACCAGTCATGAACACGAAGCAGATAGAAGCCATCCTATCCCATGATGCCACGACAAAAGACTTGTTTCAAGGTGTGTTTGCCATGGACCAGTTACCATCTTTACAACGCGGTGCCTATGTCATCAACACAGACGATCATGATGAGCCAGGAGAGCATTGGGTGGCAGTATATTATGACGAAGACCCTGCAGAATATTTTGACTCTTATGGACTTTTACCTATAGACAGTCGTTTGAATAAGTTTTTAAAGTTTAATTTCATTTATAATTCAGTTCCATTACAAACACCAATATCCTCTACATGTGGATTTTATTGTATATATTATATAATTCAAAGAGCTCGAGGACATAGTCCTTTTGAAATCATTGATGTATTAAGAAGAAGTGATGGTGATTTTGTTGTAAAGGATTTTGTATATAGACAGTATAAACCATTATTTTATTGATGTTGTATTAGTTAAGTTGTATTAGTTAAGTTGTTGGTAATTGTGAATTGTATTATGAATATTGTAAATAAACAAGACAGTTTTATACAACATTCTTTTTTATTGTGTTATACATTATTTACATTTTAACAATTATTTCACATTAAGCTTTTATTTTACAAATACATTCAATACATCGATAAACACATGCCATTCATACCAATCTAAATTAATATATGTATCATAGACATTACATCCACGTTTGTAAATGCTATGAAAACTAGCATAACACTGTCCATTACCAAACTTTATTATTTTAACATCTTTGTGTTCAGACAGTTTCAGTTCATATCCATGATCATTCATGTCAATGTTCATCACCATAACACACATGGGATGCGTCAGTTCAATGGACTTGGTGCCTCGCATGAGTTGCACTCCTTCCTCTTTGAATTCAAGCTTCAGGTTCTTTCCAATCCAATGCTTGTAACAGAGCGTGCCATTCCACTGTGTTGAGGGTGATGTAGTCGTAGCATTTTGTAAGCTCGTCATATTGGCGAAATCGTACAAACACGTCTAAATAGTTCTCAGTCACACGCACTTCTAAATCCTCTGAGAGTTTCAGGAGAAAGCCAGGTATCCTCAACTTCTCTAGATGGTCTTTCAACACAGATTGTTCGTCAGTTGATAGAATGATATACTTTCCAAAATGTTTTAGCACGATGTCATCATATACGTTTCTCAGATATGAGAATCCATGCGTAATGGGTTCATATTCCGATAAAAAGTCTTCCATCTCGTTCAACAGTCAGATGAACTATGAGCTGTCTCCTTGTCTGCAAAGACGTTTTTTATGCTCGCAAGATGGCGAAGAGTGGATGTTGTATCACTTCTAGGAATCGTAAGACTGCGCGCCAGTTCTTCATATCAAAGATAATCAAATCTGTATGTGGTGTATCTGGCACAACTCCCTTATAATCCTCTGGATAATCCTGTAAAAGATTTCTACAGATTTCTACACGTATGTTAGAATCATATTCAGCCACCGTCACTTCCACTTTATTTTCAAGTCTACGTTTAAACCCAGGTTCAAGTGGTATGTTTTTAAAGTCTTTCCACACTTCAGGTTTAAACCGATGATAACTTCTCTGAGAATCTAGTATCACTTCATTCCTATCATTTAGAGTAAGGTAAGCACCACCGTTCAGCATGAGTGCATTCATGTTTTTACCTTGTTATGAGCCACCTTCTTGTCTGCGAAGCCTTTTATCCACTTCTTTCACCTGCTTCTTCAGCATTTTCCATTCAGGTATTGTCAGCAAAATTCCCTTTTTCGTTGGACGGTTTTTTCCAGTCCCCTCATCTCTCAGGTACTTGCGAATGTTTACCACTCCTTCATTGCTTTGTTTCATAATCTTGATATACTTTCCATTTCCTAGAGAAAGCATTCCATCCCACGACTGTGGTGTTGGTGCTGTCTCCACTTTCAATTTCTTGATGGTAGTGGTAGGATTTTTCACTTTTAAGTCTTTAACTGCATCTGCAAGAGTATCCATATCAGTTGTAGATCTCTTACGACATTCACGTTCCATGTTAACACTTCAATGTTCACACCTCAAATAACTCTTCCGTTGGAGGACCTCCCCCTTTTATACCACAGCCTTGTAATGTCCATGCGCTAAGGTGGAATAGCCATCATTCAGCACATATCGCTTGTCGTCATATGGGGAGAGGGCTACTTTCCTCAACTTCTCCGAGAAAAGCTGGTGACTATGACTTCGGATAATGTGTCCTGTAGCCATCGTTTGAGTTTTCTTGAACAAACTGTCTCTATACTGCACATGTTTAATGCGTCTTTGACAAGCTTGAGTGATGCCTTTAGCTGTATGTTTTTCTTTCCCACCGCACAATAAACTGTACATTTTCGGTCTGAGTCCAACAAACTCTTCAATGGGGACGCCGGCCGTCTCATCCTTCATTTTCCCAAGCACTTTTTTGTTCACGTTGGAATGTAGGAAATGATCCGGCGGATAGTCACTTGTGTCGAACAGGTCAGCATCCTGCTGCATATCCTTGTAGATATCTTCCGTTTCTATGTCGTAACATAGACTGTCGGTGTCGCTGAACAATAACTTGGCATTGGGATACTTGACCATGATGTAGTTGTAATGAAAGTTGAACATAAGCACTTTGCTGAGGTCGAGAATGGTGAAACCAACTTGAATGGGTTTATCCAGAAGCAAATCCACTTTGCGCAAATGTACCGCGGTCAAATCTTCGTTGAAAATTTTGAATTTGTGGAAAGAAGGTTTGGCTACAAGTTTCTTGAACCGCTTTTCCTTGTGAACAAGTTCAACATTGATTCGCTTTCTCACATTTTCCATGGTTTTGCCAAACACCGAGTTGTTCATCAGTTTGAAGAAGTCTTTCTCAAATGGGTTCTTGGCCAATTTTCTCTTTTCCGTGTTCAAGGCAATGTATTTTGCCAACCATTTGCTCTGTTCAAACATGATGGCGCGATGTACTTTAGTGACTTTCAACCCCAGTGAGACGTACTGTTGTAAATTCCTGTAATGAAGTACATATTTCTTCTTGTCAGACAAGTTAGGAATAAGCTTTTCACTGGGTTTGCCTTTCATGTTTAGATCTTCCAGTAGCTTCTGACTGTACTCTGACAATTCTCCAAATTTGACACATTTCCGTTCTGGAGCCACTGGGTAGTAATTATGACGATCATGGATTGAATTTGGATATTCTAAATCCACTTCCAAAATGAATCCAATGTCATCATCTTCATCCACATCCATGAAGTCAATGGATTCTGGCTCGCTCACCCACATAAATCCTCTTTGTGGCATGCTTTGTGACATGGCCCAGCCATACAAGTTGTTTGCGTCGAGGTACATCAGGTAGTTGTTTGGTATCTCAGAATTGTATTCTGCTACGTAGGGATTATTCGCTTTCGCATACTTGTGTGTGATCACAGATATTCCTCCACGTATGCCTTGCTCAACCATTTGGTACAAGTCAATGTCATTGATCAATTCCAACTTCACCTTTGTCGCTTTCAACATTGCATCCCACGACAGTCCTGGTGCTGTATAGTAATGAGCAGGATCCAATTCATACGTGTTGAGGCATACTTGACGAAAGTTTTCAAACACGTCAGCTAGTAATAACACATCTGATTTCAGGTACAGGTCGTGGTATTCACCAAATGTTGTACAGTTGAATGTATCCCACACCTTCTGTGCATGCGCATAATCCTCATCGCTAATGTCCTCTTCGCTAAGCTGACTATAAAACTTATCCTTTGATGGTAGCTGTGTTTCAGCAAACTTGGATGGTTCGTCCACGTAATCATAGGGGTACACTCCCTTTCTCAGCAGCAAATCTTGTTTATCACTATCGTGAATGTGAGAGGTCATGTTGTAGAAGTTATCTTTCCCTTCTGCTGCAAGGTTGGATACCAACTTCTGTAGAGAGGTACTCATGAACTGAAAGCTGTCTGTAAATTTCAGATTGCTCAGGGTGAATGCAATATATTTCTCAATGGTGTTGGGAATGACTGTAATCGTTTCACCTTTGAATTTCCCAATTTCCTCCATGATAAGGTGACTGTCATAGCCTCGCAAATTGTGGAAAAATACGGGAATGATAAAAGAATCTTTATCCCCTTGCTGATCTTTTCTAAGTCGGAATTGTAAGTTGCATTCATTGTGCGCTGCTCCACGATATTTGCCATTGATATGGTCATGATCTCTCACACGATCTGCTCCTAGAGGTTCATGACAAATGTAGCAATCAACAGCGTTCTTGAAATTCTCTTTGTCTTCACGAGTCATCACCATTTCCTTTGGCCGCTCTAAACCACGTACAATACGATCACGTTCATTCACCATATGGTCTAAAAAGACTTTCACAGCATTGTCTCCTCGATACACAACTGGTGCACGTGTGTCGTACTGGCTTACAACCACATAGGCAAAGCTGTTTGGACGATGATGTTGATACTTGTCTCCTTCTTCATGCTTTTGCGTGAAACATTCAAAGTCGGCATAAATCACAAAAGGTGCTCGCTGTTGTTTAGCCACATTCTTGAACTTGATGAAGGGTTCCTTGGGAAATGATAAACGTTGTGCTCCATTCTTGTCACACACTTCACGATGTTTATCTAAAAGATCTTGTCGTACAAACCCGTGAAGACAGTTGAAACAATAAAAATATGCAGCCTTATGCTTTGATCGATAACACATAAGTCTGCTAAAATTCTTGATGAGGCAGTAATGCCTCGTCTTGTCATTGCTAATCAGAAGTAAGTTGATTTCTCTCACACTGACGTTTCGACTAAGTTGTATTGGAACAACTACATCTTGTTCATATCCAAACACGTTGATGGCTACATCGTTCTCCTTTTCAAACTTTGGAATGTCAGTAATTGGTGTCGGAAATGTCATACCCTCTACCTTTAATTCCTTCTCAAATGGTTTGTAATGATTCACGCGATTTGGGTTGTTGTCATGAGGGTGAAGGTAAGCCAATACTGACCATAAGAAACACTTGTTATCATCATCATTCTTAATGTTTATCACACCCTTTGTTTTCTTCACTTTCTTCGGTAGTGGAATAAAACTGCTCGCTTCTAGAGGAACCAACGTAGCTGTATGTACTTCAATGTACAGTATGTTATCCAATACCCAGCCAGAGCCTTGTCGCTCATGTTCGTCAAACTTGGTAAATAATTCTTTATAGGCTTCTGGCAGGTCCTGCTCAATATCTGCTGGATTGTATGCTGCATATGTTGGACTGCTGATAAATGCATTATCCACTTGTTCTACCATAACACCTTCATCATTTGCTGTCAGTTTCTTGAAACGTGCGTGTACGACAATGTACCATTTCATTCCATGGCTTAAGGTCTCCAACAAATGTGTCTTGATACGGTTCTCTTGCTGTCGCATTTCAAGCAGTAAATCCGATCCATCCTCGGGCTCAAACCGTTTTTCCTGCGCGTTTTCACCAAGACTAACCCTTCTACCTCTCCCTACTTGTCCTGTCTTTTGTTTCTTTGAAACATGTTCTTGAGACACATTTTCCATCTCAGCTGGTTTACATGCATGTGCCTCAAAAGTATCCATAGATGGAAACTCTTCATTGCATTCCGCACACTGGACTGGACCGTATGGCCAAATGTCATCTTCTTCCATCTTTTCTCTCTTTGCTCCTTTCCCTTCATGTTTCACTAAAGTTTTCATCTCAGCTTTGCATGTATGTGCTTCAAAAGTATCCATAGATGGAAATTCCACATTACATTCCCCACACTGGACTGGACCGTATGGCCAAATGTCATCTTCTTCCATCTTTTGTTTCTTTGCTCCTTTCCCTTCATGTTTCACTAAAGTTTTCATCTCAGCTTTGCATGTATGTGCTTCAAAAGTATCCATAGATGGAAATTCCACATTACATTCCCCACACTGAACTGGACCGTATGGCCAAATGTCATCTTCTTCCATCTTTTGTCTCTTTGCTCCTTTCCCATGCTCTTCACGTTCCATCTTAGCTAGTTGTTGTTACGTCAACTGCTGAAACTAAAATGCTGAAATGTAATCTCAAACATCCCCCTTTTATACACATTCATACATAGACAGAATTTGCGTTTTCATTTCATAACAGAGGATGGCCCTTAAAAGGGCCGAAAGATGTTAGTAATTTGACGCTTCACCAGCAAGTCGGATTGCCACAGTCGCACTGGTATCTGTAAAACTGTTCCATGGAGAACGGTCGTCGCGAGCACTTGAACGGATGACGGTTATAGTAGCCAAAGTTTTTTAGTGTCGCTCCACACCACCAGCAGTCCGTGCATGGCTGCGGTCCTGGCAATCTCGCAGTAAACTTGTACCAGAGCAGTCCACCGCAAGTTTTGCAGCAGTAATGTCGTGGTGCATTGTGGTGCACCGGGCAGTTGTGTGGTTGACCTGGGTACTCCAACCATACCCAACACTTATAACACTCAGTCGTTAGCGTCACTGCCTTGCCGTTTCGCATCACTGTGATTTTACGACTTGTTGACATCTTGCTGCTTGTGTTGGATAATGCAGCTGTAACCCACCTTTATATACTACTAGCGAACATCCTCGCATTATATGCTGATGGGGGGGGGTCCTTACTTAATGCAAGTATTTCGTGCTATCCCGGGGGGGGGGGTCCTGACTTAAGGTCAACTGCATGGGGGGGGGGTCCTGAGTTTAGGTCGGCTAGGGGGGGTCCTGACTTTAGGGCGACTGCATGGGGGGGGGTCCTGACTTTAGGGCGACTGCATGGGGGGGGGGGGGTCCGATCCTGACTTCAGGTGGTATATAACCCATGCTCATTTCAGTTTGGGCTCACACTCGCTTCCGTCAACATGGAGTGCTTCTTCGGGTTACATGATGCTCGCACCATTGCTGAAGTTAGAGAACTTCACCTGCCTGTCACACAGCCACAGACACCGCCAGAAAGAGTCTACTTCTTCCAGCTGCTGCCAGACCCGGTTCATGGATCCATCATGTGCGTGCCCGTCCTGTACAACCGTCAAGTCACGATTGGAAAGAGGCTCAGAGATATAGAGGCTGGTCACTATGATGAAGCGTTCTTTAGAACGATGATGCTAGGGGAGTCAATACCTTCGCGGATGGAAGAAGAAGAGTACCCGGCCTGGGGGAGATTCTTCCTCCAGCAAGACTTGGATATTTGCCCAGGATGTGGGTGTATGATCTCCCCAGACCGGGTGCTGTCTGAGTGCAACCATCAAATGTGCCTGGTCTGCGCGGCGCACTGGACTCAACTGCTGGCGCTAAATGACCGCTACTCTGTGAGGTGCTTTACCTGTGGCATGCGAGGGGACCACTTTTTGTTCAACGGGCAACAGCTCACACATTGCAGTAGGCCAGTGCAGGACATTGTGACATTCTTTTAAACCGGGACCGGCAGCAGCAGGAGAAAAACTAACATCTCCTGGCTCTTTTAAGAGCCCACCACTGATACTGAAATAAGCGCTAATCGTGTCATGGTGTTAGTATGTATGTGTATGCATGAGAGTGTGGGAAATGCTTTAAAAAAAATGGTCACCCGTTTGAATGGTTGTTTGAATGGCCGCCCACTCTCCATATTACGTCATTATGACGTTCATATGACGTTCATATGACGTTCATATGACCTCCATATCACCTCCATATGACCTCCATATCACCTCCATAACACGTCCATAACACGTCCATAACACGTCATAATGACGTCACTGTTTTAGAAACCCCATGGGGCTTCTAAAACAACTCCTCACGTCATTATGACGTTCATGTGACGTTCATATGACGTCCATATGACAACCATATGACGTCCATATGACGTCAATATCACGTCAATATGACGTCAATATGACGTCACTGTTTTAGAAACCCCATGGGGCTTCTAAAACACCTCATGACGTCATTATGACGTCACTTCCTGTTTTAGAACCCCCACTTTCCCCCTACTATCAACGAAGAACATAGTTACCTGGTAAATTCAATGTCTATATCAAGGATTTCCACCTGCAGTACCCGACCCTTAAAAGTACTGACGTGGTACACACAAATTGATGACGCAGCATATGGACCTGGCCACTCAATATTACGAAGATTTTTTTGTGATCGCACGTTGCATCTTTCTAAAACAAAACCGAAAAACAATCGTTACACATTAATATGGATTCAAAAATACTAAAAATATAGAAAAATACAAAAGTTTATTTTTCTAAATTCATTAACAGATATCTAAGATATCTCATTTTAAAGCGCAGTATTATTTTTGCATTACGGGATATTCCAGGAATGGCAGTTGATAAAATAATTTTATAACACGCACCAATTGAGTAATGCACTCCCGTAACAAGAAATGATAAGAAACCGTCAGCGTGCTCTAACCGCGTACAAAAGTCACAAAGCCAATTCACAGAAAAACGATGGGCATGACTCCGATGGTATTGTCCTCGTGTCGCAGGACAATACCATGAAAATTTTCGAGCAAAATCTCGAGTTTTTGGCCCTTTCCCGCTGTCTATGAATCGATTTTGCTTGTTTGTGTTATAATGGGAATAGATCCTGGTGCAGACGTGCTTTGTATGGGATTCAAGCACTTTTTGAAGGCCAATGAACTCACCGCTGCGCGGTTCGTTCACAGGCCTTCCACGCGTGCTCGAATCCCATACAAATCATTCAGCCCACGATCTATAATAATACTAATAACAATTTTAAATAAATAAATAAATAATAAGATCAGTACCAGTGGCAATTTCTCCCTTGTGAGTGATATATTCTGCTGTGAAGTAAGGCAAATAATACGACGCGGCGAGTTCACTGTGCACATGGATAATAAGACCGGAAGTGGAAGTGTGCTGTCTGGGTATCTGCCTGCCACAGTAAGACCCTTTGGAAACCTGTGAACAAGAATCACGCATATCATGCTCACAATTCTTGCTGAGCTGAATTTCCCATTTGGCCAGTCCCAGTATACCTAACTTGGAAAAGCGATTTTGACGAATGCATGTAGGATGTTACGAAAGCTTAACTTGAAATCTCTATTTCCTAGACATTTTCTCATTCAGGTCTGAAGGTATTCAAATTTCACCTTTGCACTATTGTCGTCAGTTGAGCTGTATGACTGACTGAAACTTATTGTATAATATCCAGAGTAGGGATTTATTTACTACAGAATTGCCTGGATCCGCCCAGAAAATATATGTGAGTCGTAATTCATACATTACCCATTTCTTGGTAAGAACCTCCACGTAGTTGGAACACGTGCCGTTTGTGGTTGTTTCTAGAAACTGAAATTTTGTGAAACTTAAAATGATCCTGGAACCTTCAGGTGGCGAGATGTAGAAGTAACAATCATGCAACGGCTCTGTACCGGCGCGGATTTTGCCTCGTTCCCCAGTCAGCACAACACCACACCTTTTAATAGGCAGAAAATCGCGATATATCGCAACGCACCTACTTTTTCGCACATGAAATTAGACTGCAAAAAATTATATTTCTTGCTATTTTTACGTTATATCTGTGAGAAACCAATCAAGCGGTGCCGAATTGCCACTTCTTACTCTTTTCGACGGTTGACCTCAGCATCAAGATTTGATCTTACAGTCTCTCCCATACCAGGCATTTACCTGAGCAATCAGTCCAAAATCCATGTCACTATTGCTTTGTGCTTATGGCGATTACAAGAAATAGATTATGGAAATTAAACATGATGCGAGGCGGCCATTCTGATTTTTATCCGAATCAAATCCAGTGCGAGAACCATCTGATCCGACTTTGCCTAAAGGGAATAATTATAACCTGTCAGCAAAATCGACGGCCTTGAAATGACAGCGTTTTTTATCCGCAGCCAGAGTGTATTGTCTGTCACAAGTGCATGTGTACCCGCGTATCGTATTGTGGCACTGATGCTGACATTCGTGAACTCCCAACTCGCACTCATTGTAATCTACCTGAAACCGCTTTGTATGATGAAATTATCTTTCTTTCTATACAAATATCATTTTAACAATACAGTTTCTTTTAAGTTAAACTACTGACATGATGACCAGTAAGTAGATATCAAGCGCAGAGTTTCAAAATGTAATATCCCGCAGCCTGCTATAAAATATGGCGCAGTGACTGCAAAATGATACAGTTTCACCGGTTATTGATGTGAGTACTGTCTAAGAAACAAAGGAAAACAAGTAGATCCGTGAAACCGACTGTCCCCCGCCGGCGTACAATCCCAGTATTTGATTTTGTTGGGTTTGACTGCAAACCCTTAAGCAATGCGTATCATATCCAGGAATATATTATACAAAACTGAAATATTGACACCCATACTACCTATATTTAAAATATTTTGACAATCGATCAAGGAATGTAAGCTATTTTTTTTAGTCCAGCTGGGTCAATGTCTTTGGCTGGCTCATTTAAAACACCAGCCTTTGTGAGCACCCATACTACCTATATGTAAAATATTTTGACAATCAATCACGAAATATAGGCTTGAGTGTGTTAACAAACTTACTCAAGTGCTCAAGGAATGTGCAAAGTCCAGCTGGGTCAATGTCCTTAGGCCGACCTAGCTCGTTTAACAATGCTAAAGCTTGTAAGCACCAACACTACCTATATCTAAAATATTTCAACAATCGATGAAATTTTGGCTTCAGGGTGTTAACAATCTCACTCAGCTGGGTCAATGTCCTTAGGCCGACCCAGCTCATTTAAAATACTAACCCTTGTTAGGAAGCATAATATCTATAGGTAAAATATTTTTACAACTGATTAAGAAATGTTGGCTTGAGGGTGTTAAAAAGTAGCTCAAGTGCTCAAAGATTGTGAATTTTTAAATTCCAACTGGGCCAATGTCCTCTGGCTGACGTGGCACATTTACAATACCAGCTCTTGTTAGGACCCATACTACCTACATGTAAAATTTTTCGCCAATCGATCAAGAAATGTAGGCTTGAGTTTGTTAACAAAAAAGTGTCGACAGACAGACAGACCCGAAAACTATAGTTCCCCAAGCAGCGCTGGGTGGGGGCGGAGGACTAAAAAGATGCGTTTGTTATGCCTAGGACCACTGATTTGGAAATAAAATGAAGTTTAAAACGGTCGCGAACGTATGCTTTATGGCAAGTTTGCCGTCTAATTAAAGGGAGCAAACATTTTCCCTGGATTGTGATTGGGTGAAACAACGCTCTAAAACTCGGTCTGCGACTGCTAAACTTTCGGCCCCCTATAGGTTCTCGACAGTGAACACACAGGACATCCACCCCTTAGCCATTTCGCCATGTCCCTGTATGTGCCTATTGGCCAAGCGGCAACACTCGTTGGAGTCGATGCTATTGTAGAAATAACCCTTTTTACACTTTCTTTACCGACTGAAGCCGTGCGGCATAGGGAGCACCATCACTGGGACTGCAATGGATGGTGGGGGGGGGGGGGGGGGGGCTTTGGTTTTAAATAAGAGATTGTGATCCTCGGGTTTTGGCCGCAAGTGGCTATATATTTCACGTACTTTATATGATCTCAGCACACATGCAGATGAGGTTGCCACTATATTGTGGAAGAAACTCACACAAAGACTGTAAAATGGCTGTTGAGATATCGAATAGTTTGCTCGTTTTTTTAGCGTCAGTATTGATGCAGATGAAAAGTAACGGAAAAAAATAGTTCTCAAAGTTACCTATGACAAATTGTAAATGAAGCTGTTTATTTTCTTCGGAGTCCCAGTGGATCGTAACAGCACGGGTCGATAGCATGAGCTCTAGAGGTTCAGTGCAATTGTATTCTACCGGTGTGTATCTGGAAATAACATGAACTCTAACGATTCATTGATATTTTTCATTTGTTTGTGAAATCACCAACAGTTATATAAATCAATAAGTCAATTAATAATACAATTTTTATTTTGTTTTACAGGAGACCATTTTGATTTATGTCAATAATTTCTGATATAACTGATTGCAAAAACTACTGAATAATTGTTTTAAAGATTTTAAAGAAATTTAAAATCTCAAACGAGTAAGTGGTAACAACCAATTTTGATATCGACAAAAATTAACCATAAACGCGGCAAGTTGATTAAAATCCCTGAAGAATTAATGGTAAAACAAATTGAAATGATAAAAATTGGAGACATATCAATGTTAAGAAATATCTCACAAATTTTGTCCGGAGAGCGGTAGCAATAATTTAAACTATAATGTCACAACTTCAATTCAAGGTCGGTTGTGGCATTTCAGTTTTTGCTGTTTTAACAAAGCATCCATTTAAATGAAGCAATACCTGTCAATTTTAAATTCTCCATATCTCTGCTTCTTTGGAGTGATTTCATTTTGTTTATTGTAGTAATCTTTCTTTAGTAGTTTTGGTTTTCTCTGATAGATGGCGCCCATACAGTGCTGTGATTTTTGATGAGCAGATTGATCTTTTGCGTGAACGTTTAAGTAGATATGTGAGGCATTGAGACCTAAATTATAAAAAAAATGTAAAATTTGGTTGACTTTTATGCTGGCTACTTTAATATCCTTTCAATACTGAATTCCTATGACATTCGTTCGTGAGGAAATTCGTGATTCATTCTGTTTTTATTATGCTATATATCTCACTGAGCGCAAAGTAGCTTCTGGTATAGAGATATGATCAATTTGGAGATGACTAACCAGTTTGACATTCACACACCTTTTACCCATTTCTGCTATTTTAGCTATAAACATAATTCTGTCACAAATCTCTGGTCGAAAAATTAGCTTTTTTCATTTTGCTTTTGGACATATTTAGAATCGGTGCTGCAGTAATGACGTTGAATGTTGTATTACAAGTCGAATACTTTAAGATTAATTTGTTCCGAGAAAAATCCATTTAATTTATATTTTTATATCTGACCGTCAGGTTAATTTTTTCGAGTGTAAGGCAAATAAAAAACTCATTTATGCTTTACCGCCTTGTATGGTCCACGAGCACTCTACGGGAGGTCCCGTATACCCGACCGGTAACAGCGGTGTGTCGATGTAACCCTTCTCCGCTGTCATGAACTTGTTACATGCTGCAAACAATTCGTAAAAATTGTGAAGACCTTCAAATATGATTTTAGCAAAATAACGTGTCGATAATCCTACCAAGACTCCATTTGGGCAATCAGATATCCATTTCATGCTTTGTCATGGTTTTAATTCTTTGCATACATGAAAACCTAGTCACACGTAATTCTTCGTTATTTCCCGGCGCTAGTCAATTCTGTTCTCAATACAGCATGTACATCCTAGAAGCATTAACAGATGGTCCCATTTTGTCGTAATACTCAAGTGAGTATCATATTGTATGAACGATACTGTTCTTTTAGTTTATATATTTTCCTAAATCAACCACTGATCATACCTTCGTGGCCATATAACGTCACAGATTCCTAGAACCTTAATTTAATTATATCTTAAGAAACCTGATACCTGCTGTGTAAAGAGTCGGTGTCTCCCACAATAACGGTTCACTTGATACCCCAGAATAACTCATCATTTCACCACTCCCCGATTCAATTGCTCCGGAACCTATTTCTTCTGCAAATGAAGTTGACAGGTATAACAGAAAAGCCCTTTGGCCTTAACATCGCTGTTGTTGAAACACATTTCCCTTGCTTATTACCGGGATGTCAACTCGGTGGGGGGGGGGGGGGAAGGATGGGGCAAATTAACAAAGATAACATCTAGAAAACCGTTATTTTAAATGGTTCACAAAATTCTGCCTTAATATTCATTTTAAGGGAACTATAAGTTATTTTGTGGTTTGCACTTTTCAGTTTGGTGGTGGCCTGCACAAACATTTCTCATATGATTACTAATTTGTCCTGGCTAGTGTCCCCCCTCCATTACATGACTCGTTTACCTTCACATGAAACACTCTTACATGAGTATTATATTAGCAGAGATGTCTAACGTTTCATTACCTCTCTTTAAATAACGAGCCCTAAAACCTCGGTGTGTGACAGAGCGATCGCTGTGAAACCAGACCCACATGCTAGAAGCTGATTTAAAACTGCCCGCCTTTCCACTACCGCATAATCGACCAATCAGATTGCCACTTCTGTCTATGCCTTCGCGGACTTCGATAAAATCGTAGTTGCAGCCTTTGCCACCTTCTGTGTAGATGTCTAAAATCTCCAGCTCAACCATTTCGCCTAGAGCAAGAGAAGTGGGTGCTCGAATTAAAATATAATTTATTCACATAGTCACGAAATCTTATTTCTCGGCGTACTAAACGAAAAAAAAGCATGTAATGAGATAAATAAGTAGCAATATTTCTTAAAATGCTATACATATGAGCATTCAATTTAAAAAAAATTCAGGATATATTTTCTCGTTTCATTACATTTTGAGTTCGATTTTGAGCAATTACATATTCCTGAGATGCACGGATGTGCATTTTATCCACAGTGCCGTTATATTATAACAAAATCAGTGTTCCCTTAGTTCAGATACAATGTATATGTTACAGGGTATCTTTAATTTCAGGGTAATTATACTTACACTAGTGTAAGTATACTTGCCCTGACATGGTCAGGGTAAGTATACTTACACTGAATATTTTCAGTGTAAGTATACTTACACTGAAAATTAGGCGTGAAAAAATTAAAGATACCCTGAAATGAATGCTAAACATGTGATGAGCAAATTCCCACCAGTAGTGCTTTTAAATTGCAATTATACTTAAACAGTCGGGACATATGCTGTAATTATCACATCACAGGTCGTTTATTGTAACTAAACACCCATTGGAGGCACGTTACTGTAAATTGCAATATACATGAAAGGTCCTCACCTGATCTGTAATTATCAAATCACAGGTATTTTATTGTAACAAAATACCTATTGAAGGCACATTGCATTGAATTTTGTACTATAGTCTTTAACTATTAAATCACAAGTAAATAATTGCAATTGAAGATTCACTGAAAGCATTTAATTTAAATAACTAGCTTGTGATAACTTAGCAATGAATGGAACCGGAGTTGAACTTTTCGTCCCCTTCCCTGTCGAACTATAGAACAAAGCTTTGTAAATGCTGCAAAGCAAATGTGATGTGTAACTCGAGCTGTCATTCAAGTCTGACATGTGGTAACAAAAATTAGTTGCAAAAGCAATTGACTAATTGCAGCTGCATAAGATGTTAAGATTGTAAAATTGATTGCAGAGGGCTTAGTTAATTGCAATTGAATGAGATGTTAAGCAATGTTATATTGATGAAAAGCATCTAATACTTTTGTGAATGTCTTGTTAATAACTATTTGAAATAGACTGAGAGAAATGAATGGTTTGACAATTCAGTTGTTTACTACCATTTACTCCAGTTTTTGCCAAACTTCAAAGTTCCGCCATTTCGGCAGGCTTTGGCGAACCGCGAAAAAAATAATACCCTGGTAGGCGAACCCCTAGGAAACATCCCTGCGTAACATCTAAACGATTGCTGTTAAACTGTAGGAGGAGTAGCATTTTAAAAATTGATCAAAACATGCACAAAAAGTGCCGCCATTTTGTCAGTTTTTCGTCAATCGTCAAAAAAAGTAATAGCCAGGTGGGGGACGACTCAGCGAACATTCCTGCGTAATATCAAAACGACTGAAAGGGTAGCATTTTAAAGAAAAAGTTTAACATACATAAGTTTAACATACATAAACCCAGTCCGACAAAGTCGGCATGGTTAATAAAAGTTGAAAACACTCTTGGTGGTCAATATTTGCTCATTCCATGATTAACATTCATTTCAGGGTATCTTTAATTTTTTCACGCCTAATTTTCAGTGTAAGTATACTTACACTGAAAATATTCAGTGTAAGTACACTTACCCTGACCATGTCAGGGCAAGTATACTTACACTAGTGTAAGTATACTTACCCAGAAATTAAAGATACCCTGTAACATATATTTATAATGTAATTTACATGTGGAGTGGCGTTATACTGGTGAAGTATGGGAATGCCAGTCAAAAGCAGTTTTGAATAAAGTTAATGGTATAAAAATAAACAATATGCACAATGCAGTGTGTCCAAGAGAGCACTCTTTATTGGTGAACAAAAAAGGTTTCATCATACGTTTTTTTTCAGGAGTATAATTAAAATGCAAAGAATCTGAGTCACCTGGAAAAGTGTGTATAATCCACGTGCAGTCATGGTCTTTGTAATACGACACAGGGTAATTTGGAGAGTTTATGTAGCCTTCGTTTTGGTACAGTTCTTCATCGCAAGATGGTTCTGAAACATTTCAAAAATATTTTTGAATATAAAAGTTTTGCCTGTGCACTCAGAAATATATCACAGAAAAAAGAGCAACCGCTTAGGTTTAAATGTCTAAGATTACAAGTTTAGATGTTTGAGCTTAGTTTGATCTTCACCCACAATGACATATTTATGGCCTGTAGTTTGATAGAAATAAAATTTAAAACAACAATTACAAGACTGCAATCGAAAAAATTCAAACAAATCAATTATACCAAGTATGTATTTGAATTTCCATTTTTTACTTAAACATGAAAACGAAAAATCTAACTGCTTGTTGTAATTACTTGGACAGTGGTACAACAGGTTTGCTTGTACTATATCTCCGATGCTCAGCTTCTCTCTTTGACCAATAAAAACCCCCTTCTGTTTGGGCTCCATAGTATTTTTTCTATTTTTACTGAAAGTTTTCTGAAAAATATATAAATATATTAAACTTTCGTGTCGGATTAAAAGCGAGGTAAACCAAGTGTAATGAAATTTCTTGGACGGCCTTTTGTAATGTAACCAAAACTCCTTCTTGAGGTACAGCATACGATTAAGATGGCTTTTTATACACAAAGTCCTAGAACCTGTAAAGGTAAGGAAAATAAAACAGACTTGAATTTTTTATGATTCTGCCTGAAACCACACTTCAAAATGTTTTTTCAGTTCACTTACAATTCGAAATCAAATTCCTGTGTTTATTTTCACAACATATGGCTTATTTTTTGCAATTTGGGTAAACAAACGGGCGTACAAGACAATAGATTCTACACTGAATAATACGCTACGCCATATCCATTAATTTAAAGCTGAAAAAATGGGCGTCTCTCATGCAATGTGCTGGCTTTTAACATCGTCAGGACATAGAATTCTAAAGAATTGTAAAGACCTTTATCTGGATTATTTACGCAACTATACATCTACGTGTTGCGATTGAAAGAACTTGAATTCATCACAGAGCCATTTTTTTGGTTTTAAGTGTCTTGACATGTTTACATTGATTTCTTTGACTTTCAAATTTTAATTTTCAGTCAAAAAGTTCCTTTTGTGATGGGCATGGGGGTATGGGGCGTTTAAGACGTATTCTACTTGATTGAAACCCTTAGCTGTAAAATAACCCCGTAGCTATGCCGAATTTACTCTGAGAATATACTCTCCTACCTTCTTCGAAACAAACCCGTACATTCATGTAAATTTTACCAACGAATAGAATCTGCAGTTTGGGATGAATTTTCATTTTACTTTGTATCAAAATGCGCTTTGCATAATCCGCTATGCATAAAAAAATTTAGTTAAAAAAACGAAAACAGATACATTCATATTTCATTTTAAAGTTGCCCACTACAGCCAGAGTAGCAAAACTGGCCGTTGGTGAAATCAAAGACACTTAAATTTATAGAATAAATATAGTTTATTGACAACAGAGTACAATCAAATGGCCAATCATTTCGTCAGGGCCAGGATACACCTCTATTTTGGTTAGAAATCAAATTTATAAACCCAAAAGAAATCTTGAAAAATCAAACAAAACACATATATTGGCATAAAAACTCTCCCTTGGATGAATTCAGTTTCTATGGTTTCTGAAGACAGTTACGAACCAAATTGCCAGCTGTTTCTTTCATACACGTGGACATAATTTCACATATTCTAGGGAACCGTGGAACACTCTAAAGCACACAATAGGAACTTTTTGAATAATACAAAATGAGCTAGATGATGCAGACCGAACCATAAAACAGTTTAGCTGTAAGCATATTCTTCAGTCTCAAAATGTATTCTCCCTTTTTTCTTAGTTTAATTCCCAACAATGTTATAATTCCCTTAATTTTTCAAATTGCTTTCATGTCATCTTAGATATTTATATAGGCGGGGTCCTCCAACCTGTCTGCGAGATGAAATCATTAAGCATCTCAGAACTCGGCATCACATTGCTCCATTTGGCATGAAGCATAAAAAGGTGAACTGGACAAACTTTACTTGTCCAGTTACTTTTCTTGGGACTGCTATGTTCTCCACATTGTTTAATGTAACAGAATTCAATTTGACTTGTGTCCGCCCTATAGCTTCGCGTAACGGTGCTAACTGCATCTTTATTGCTTAGTGACTGTGCTTTCCGATAAACCTTACTATCCTTTCGCTTCTCGGTCAGAGGGTCTACTGATAAAAAGGCTTGTTCACCCATTATATGTTTCTCATTTATGTAGCCATTCTATCGCTCAGCTCAGCTATAGTTGTTATTTCCTGACTCTTAGAAATCTTAGAAGTCAAATTAAAAAAAAAACTAGTAATTTTGCTTGCCTTTCTATAATGCATGATGGAGTTGTAATCATACGGCATGCCCAGAGAGTTTATTTCGGATGCCGATTTCTTATCAAAGTTCTCTAATTTCTCCTGCACGACATTCTGTTTCAATATTCGGATATACATATCCCTGTCCGGTCTGTAATAATAAAAAAACAGCTATATAAGGAGTATATCAGTATTCATAATTTTTTTTACAATGTAAATGACCATACACTGTATATGGTACTACAAAAAGTGTCTTTCACTTGAAGAGATATCCAGACACCGCGCATCTGGACACTTCTCATCCTAACACTGCTCACAGTGTAATAAATAACAAACTAGACTTGCCTGTGTTTTTGTTGAAACAAAAAAAATATTTCTCCCCATCCCGACCCCGCCCCCCCCCCCGCCCCAATCAGTCACGTGGAAAAAATTCCTTGCTTAAAAGTAAGGCGTGCTAAAACATTGCCGAGCCCAAAAATGGAAAAACTCGCCAAAAATACATTTTAAAAAAAAATGAAGAAAAACTTCGCAGTAAACATTTCCACTACATATGGGTTCTTCTTGCCATGTTTCAGCCTTATGGAACAAACCGTTTCGGGAGATATCACAACAACATGGCCAAAAAAGTTAACATTCAAAAATTAAAAAAAAATCGCCAAAAATACATTTTCAGCACAAATAAAAAAATGCTTCGCAGTAAACAATTTTTCTTGCCACGTTTCAGCCTAATCCAACAAACTGTTTCGGAGATATCGCAACAATATGGCCAAAAAAGTTAAAAATCAAAATTTAAAAAATTCGCCAAAAATACATTTTCAAAGGATATGAAAAAACTTCGCAGTAAACATTTACACTTTTTGTCAGTTCTTCTTGCCAAGTTTCAGCCTAATTCAACAAACCGTTTTGGAGATATTGCAACAAAATTACCAAAAAAGTTCAAAATCAAAAATTTAAAAATTCGCCAAAATTATATTTTCAGCAGAAATGAAGAAAAACTTCGCAGTAAACATTTGCACTATGTGTGTGTTGTTCTTGCTGCGTTTCAGCTTAATCCAACAAACAGTTTCGGAGATATCGCAACAATATGACCCAAAAAAGTAAAAACCCAAAAATTAAAAAGTTCGCCAAATACATTTTCAGCCGAAATGAAGAAAATCTTGGCACTATACATTTGCGCTACATGTGTGTTCTTCTTGCGACATCTTAGCCTTATCCAACGAACTGTTTCGGAGATATAGCCTGCCAAAGTGAAAAAAAAATGCACGAAACCTCCCCCTATGTTCAAAAATAGAATTTTTGAAGAAACGTGAAAAAATAACACGTGCATCATCTAGACATGCACCGCAATATGTATGTATGTTTTGAAAAAAAAGCGACTCGTTAATTTCATAAGAACTCACTGCGGACAGACTGACGGACGGACGGACAGACACGCGGACGGACGGACGGCCGGACAGCAGTTTTAAAAAATTCCCTTTATAGAATAACGACATGATTTGTCAGATGTACTTTGGCATATAACTGTTTGATGTACTGATTTTGTTGCTGTCTCTGTTGGCAAGAATTTTGGAACAAATACGGGTACAGGCGACTTCTGAACTAAAGGAGCTGTGCATAGGAATAATTGACGGAGTTCACAATAATTTAATTTGCGTATTGAACATTTTTCGATATGATAGGTCTGCGGAAAAGACAATGTGAAGAATCGTTAAAAATGTATACCCATCACAGTTTGGATAAAACTTTGGTCTTGTTAATTATCTGATTCCTTACCTGCTATGTTCGTGCCAGAACCCTATGACATGACCGAGTTCATGCACCACCACGCCATACGCAGCGCAATGTAAACTCAAGCTTACCGCCTGAGCACCGCCTCTTTTACCAACAAATGAACAGCACCTGCCAAATAAGAATGTTCACATGTTTCTTCGTCTTTTTAACGTGGTTGGTGATATTTTCCATTGCCTCTTGTACATTTTCTCTGTTTCGAATGTTCGACACTAATGTTCAATCCGTTATAAAACCGGCTAACTGAATGTCGTCGTCCCGGTGTTGGGGGCCAGATTGAGTGCCAGGCTGAAGTGAGTGCACGCATTTCGGACTGCACCTGGTGCAGTTCGTATTGAGTCCCGGGCCAGAATGAGTCTCTTAATCCTTTGTATACAAAACTGTAAACGTCACATTTTATTTATCTGACAGCTCATACATTTAAATACATTTAATTGCAGTAAAACAGGAAATTTTGCTCACGTTTTTTTCAAGAATGAAGAATCTCAAGCTGACTATGCCACAGTAACTGTGTTTTATGTTAACCGCAGTTGAAAAAATCGTTCCACCCAGCCGCAACAGCTACTTTTGAACTACTTTTGAACTAACTATCTCATTCTTCTCGTTAACTTGAGAATTTGATTCAGAATTCTCAGACGATTCCATTGCTTTTTTTCTGGCTCTGAGTATTATTTCCCCAGTTACTCAAAAACAACAAAATTTATTCCCGAAATAAATTAATTGTCACACGGTATTGTAATCAGGTGCTTGCTAATTGGACAAAATACTCGAAGTGCTCATAACTGAGTATATTTAATTATAATTGCAATTACCATTAATAAACCAGCATGAGTAGCGTCAGTAGGAAATGCCACAGGATTCTATTGATACGCATGTGATTCCATTTAATTGCAATCAAACGAAGGAAGACCAATTTCTGAACTCCGAGATCCACGTATAAGTAATTAAAAAAACGTGAATTTTCTCTTTAATGGTCTGAGATGAATGAGCGATTAACAATGTCTTGATGGGTTGTCTAAGTTACCCTTTTTTCACAACCCCACTCTTAAGTAAGCATCCATTGAGAAAACATTTCGCATTTTCACGCGTAAGTTCCCCGGGCCCAATTGAGTGCGCCCCCTTTCCGAATGGGTTGCCCCATTATAAAGGAATGTATAGTATATCGACTCATTTCAGCCTGGACTCAATCTGTCCCACAACACCGGCCATATGATCTGTTATCCAAACGTAACAGATCGTCCCGGAGGTTAAGTCAACGTTAAAGTCGTAGGCCCGTATAAAATTTGGCCTGCCCAGATTGGGTAGCCTCACTTACAACTCTTATGCATATTTCCAACAGTCAATAGAATTTCCTGATGGCCTTTTCTTTTGATTTCTAATTCACTGTTTGAGATTCGTGTTGGATGTTAAGATATAAATGCCACACATTAAATGTTCATTAATTTTTTCCTAAAAATGCGCCATATTCCGAGAAGCCTATCATATTTCGTAACTAATGTGCGCTCGGTGGCAAGTCTAAATGAGCGTTATACAAGCGAAATCATGATGATGATGACATTCCGAGAAGTGTTTAAGGAGACTATTTAAGAACAAGACTTAGTTGTTGATTGAATGGCATAACGCAGCTTGTTGTCACACATAACAAACAGCCTGTCAATTGAATGGCATAATTATGAGCCATCTATTACTTAGCGTATCTCAGCACGCTAACTGTTCAATAGAAGCCTGTTTTAGTTTGCTGCAAAACTTGGAATTTTCTTACTACAGAATGTACTGTTTTTCATATTTAACTCTAACATGTCTTTTAACCTTAAAATATATCAAGATAGAAATAATCATTGAATTACGCGCAAAATTCAGCAGATCAAAGTTGCTAGATGTGGTTACAATTTTATACGAATGTCTATCATTTAAAAGGAAGTAGCATCGTACCCACAAGCTCCTGGGCCAATAAGAATGTAATCATTTTGCTCGTTTCGTTTGACGAAGCGGATGCATGTATGTTTTTCCCAATGCCCCATAGCACGCAGTATGTTGTGTCGCACCGCTTCTGCAAAAAAAATACAAACAAACCAATATATATATATATATATATATATATATATATATATATATATATATATATATATATATATATATATATATAGTACTACTACTTGCTGCTGCTAACCGCTACTGTCGCGATATAATGTTACACAAAAATACATAGCTTGAAGTCAATGTAAATGTACAGAATATACTGCAAACATAAAATTGTTATTTTTATAGAATGATTTCACGTTGGCCATACATTGTTTGAGCTAATAGTTTTCTAGATCCTTAGTTTCTAGTACAATTCGAACTAAATGATTTGAATCAACCGTGTGTCGTGAGCACATATTTGGTAAATGATGATCAGCATTCGAATAAGCACAACGAGCGTACTATTCGTTTTTATATGTATACTGTATGATGCAAATTTATGTGACTGATGTGTACTTCAAGACATCTGAAAGAGCGGTGTTTCATTTTATCCGCTTTATATAACATAGAATTCTATAACGAAATATATTTGACTTTGAGAGTGTGAGCATTTTTATTGGAGAGTTATTAGGTTCTGAGTGCGGATTCAGCTTTAAAGGGGAGTGAGTTGCTACGTAATATTTCATTGGAAATGAAAAAGATATCTTTGGAATTAAAAATAACGTTCAAAATTCATTTACCTTTTGGGGTTGCGAGTTGGGAGTTAAGAAACACCTTTTCAGCCAAACGAAGACATGGTGGTAAATTCCACCTCTTAAATGAGGAGTATTTAACCAAAAAATCATCCCTTTACTCTCAATTATCTATCGAGTAGATGCGCGGGTAGATGTGCGGGTGAAACCAGGCTCTTAGCATTGAGAAGTGTCTGTGCACAACTTTTGCTGGATGAAGAGTGGAGTTCCGAAAGACCCCCCCCCCCACCGCCCGCTGCCTTATTAGAATTTTTACCGATGTGTTCCGCTTTTTTATTTATTTTGTGCACGTATGGAAACACATATGCTACCAAGTGTTCCTCACTCCCCACTCCTTGTATTTTAAATGTTTTACTTTTGCTATGCCGCCTAACGAGAAAATATTCCAACACAACACGTCTAATTCAGTTAGAGTTGCTAGTCGACCGATAACTATGGTGTCGTATATCTCGGAAGTGCCTAATAGTACAGAAAATATGCCCTAGGCCAAGATTCTAGTTCTTTGGTGCAGAACATTCAACCCTGCATTGTCCAAAAGTGTCACGTATAATAGAAATTTGTAATGCTATCTAGTGCTATCAGAAAATATAAAGCTAGCCACGAAGCACAGAACCAGAAAGTTTCGGTTGTGACATGGCTGCATGCTACGAATTAGACATATAGGTATATAATTCAAAGACATCTCGGGATAAATCAAATCAGAGATACACTTCTTTCGCTCAGAAATGTCAATGATTATTATGAGTTATCACAGAAATCCTCAAATATTTAAAAGATACCACATTTAACAACGATTCCTAGTTTGCTGCCTATCACATTAGGAAAAGCAGCACAACCAAAGGCACTGGATTATAAATATGGCGATTCACATTAACGGTGATATCGACAAACACAATAGTCTTGTATAGGACAATTATAATTTAAAATTTAAAATAACACAGACAAAACCACAGGAGTGGTAAGACGTGGTATATCAGGCATGCTAAAAAACACGTCATGCACGCATATATGTACATACGTGTATACGTAGTGAACAATATAGCCACATTTTGATACCTGTGATATTTGGACCGATTACATAAGGCACTGTAGCATTTGGCCAAATCTTGTCTGGTACAGACGTCACAGCTCGTTTATTTCTCTGAAAAAATAATCGGATGGAATTTGGCTGAGAATCAACTTTGAAATTTTCGGCAAATAGCAGTAAATGAATCATAGGATAAAGAGAGAAGAAAAGGAAAGTTTAAATAATTCAATTAAGCAGCGTAACTGTTAAGTTTGCATACATACAAAAAGTTCGGTTCCAAACTAAGATGCAAGATATGTTTAAAATTACTTTTTAAATGATTTCACAATAAAAAATTATTGTTATGGAATGAATGATCAAGTTCGCTTTAAGCCCATAAGAAATAACTTCTTCTCCTTCACCTTCTTCTCGTCTCCCAATTTACTTGTCCTCGATCTCCTCGTCATCTTATATGGTATAAAACTATCGAACAGGACCTTAAAGTGGCGTATGATGAAAATTTCAATAAGTGTGGCCTTGACCTTACACAAAGAGCAGAAATTTCGGGGATAATAGACAAACACGACCAGTTGATTTCTGGGATCACTGGCTGTGCAAAGCTTAAAAAAACTAAAATAAAATATGCCCGCTCATTAAACCATCAATAGTTGAGAAATATTATATTATAATTTAAGACTGGATGTGACTTTAAATAGTGGTAACTATTTGATTCTGAATAAACGTCTCCATGAAGAGTCTATTATAGAGATAGTTCACTGGCTTTCTAAAAGTGCTCGAATGCAGTACAAAGTGTCCTAGCTCCATGGTTTATCTCAATTACAACACAACTACGCAGAAACATGCTTAAGACAGTCAAACCATAGCGGAAATCATCTATTTTTATGCTTAGATATTTCACAGTATTTTATCTTCAGCTGCGTATTGTATATAGTAGATTCCTTTAAACAACACACTCAGGGTCAAAGAGACGGTAACTCAGTATGACCTTCTCAAACTGTGTATACAGCTTTGCTAACAAAGATGTGGTCAGTGTGGAACTAGACCACAATTAAATTATTCCCTGGCTGCTCATAAACAGAAGGTGTATTTGAAAACATAGGGCTATCGGAATTTTATTGTGAAGGAAGCTCCAATGGCATAAGAGACTTAAAAATGTGCAAATGAATGGTGAAGAGATTAGATTATGATTTGAAATTAGTTTTATTCGCCGCATGGTTCTAGTTTTTGAAATATAAGCTCTAACTTCCAGTTGAAAATCATTGAATTTTATTGTTTGGAGAGGTCGGGCTAAGGGGTACCACCTTTGCGAAGTAGTGGTAAAAAATTTAGTTGGTCAATCCCTATTTAAGTCCTTATTTTAAGTCGTCCCAAGGCTCAAACTCTATGAAACAATTGAAGGGGCCATGCATAAACCTGATTACTGCACTTATCAGCAATGAATAAAAACGCTTTTAAAGTTTGAAATTTTAGTAACAAACATTGGTTTTTCCACCGCATTTTCCTAAAAAGTGTTCACTTCTAATCGGTTTTGAGGTGTAAGACTTACATATGTGATAGAACAGAAGCCAAGAAATACCATAGTGGTAATAGTGATAAGTGGAGTTATCAAGTTTATGCATGGACCCCTTCAATTGTTGGTTTGGCTCAAAGAGATGTATGGAAGGAGCAAGAATAACGGAAGTTATACAGAAAATCAACTGTAAATTAATTGTGGTCCGTGGCCAGTGTGACAGTGATGTTTTTCGAAGAAAGGTTTTGTGATGGAAGCCTTTTCTCGTTACATGTGGAAGTGGCTATGCAATATCACGTACAGGCGAAAACAAAATACTGTGAAGTATCGAAAAGAGATAAAGACGACACACCAAGGGACTGATATGCTTTGTAGTCGATTCGAGCACTTGCGGGAGACCAATGAACCTATTGCTGAGCGGTACCTTTCTTCCACACGTCCAAATCCCATACAAAATTCACAAACTCATGAGTTATCTCTATATTAAAGGATGATCTTATGTAAAAGGATTAACGATGTTCTCAAGGCGTCGGGAACATAACTTTGTAAAATGTCTTAGAAGTCACTTTCCCATGAGACTGTGGCTGTTCTTTTGAAAAAAAATCCCCTGACCCGGGTGATCATCCTAGGAATATTACATCCTTGGCATGGACTATTTTCTGTAAATGCTGTCGTGGCTTCTTTTTCTGGTGACTTTGTTGTCACATTAAAATCATTTAGGTTTTACTTGTTCATTTGATTGTGTGTAAAACTTTAAACACTTTCGCATCCAAGCAATGTCTTTGGTCGACACCTATTCAACTTCGAGACGAACACGTTCGATATACGCAACGTTCGATTACAACGATAAACTACACATTGCGTCATAAAAGCCGCACCAGAACACCTGTCGAGTACATTGTGAATTGACATATCATGCATGAGATGTAGTGTTACTGCGGCCAGTAGGTTTCAGTGCAACGACGCCGTAGGAGAAAATGTCACTGCACAACCCACAATACGCTGTACTCTGTTGCTAATGTATCAACCAGCAATACCTCGGTACCCGAGTACCCAACTGAAACTAAGTCGACGGTCACTCGTCTACGGCAGAATTTCCAGCTGTGGAACGACGTTACCGATCTGCCAAGGTCAGGAAGACCACGAGTCACAACACGAAAGAAAGACAGGCTGAAAACGCGCACAGCTAACCAAAATCGCTTCCAAACGGGTGCATTACATTGTGCTTACGTTTCTATTGGTGCGTGTGTGTGTTCGTTTTAGGGTAGCGCGTGTGCGTGGAAGCGTTTCAGTGCGTGCGTGTGTGCACGTGTGAAGGTCAGTGAGGTTGAGTGAAGTCCAGTAAAGTTCAGTAAGTCCAGCACAATGGAATGAAAAACTTATTAGGTCCATGGGATGGGATGCAATGAAATGCGTCAAGAACAGCCATGATGGACCAAGATGGGCGGAATGTCCTGCCATGAGCCAAGTTGGGCCGTGATGTGACGATGTGTCACGATGGTCCAGATGAGTCATAATCGGTCATAATGGTCCAGGTGGGTCATAATGGACCATGATGGTTAAAGTTGGGCCAAATAGGTGAACGTGGCTCGAGATGAATCATGAGGGACCCAGAGGGAACAAGACAACACAAGACGGGCCGAGATGGGACAAGATGGGCACATGAGTCAACATGATCCGAGATGAGTGAAACTGGACACATGGGTCAAGATGGGACATTATGAGCAGACATGTTAAGATGGACCAAAATTTGCCCCCGTTAAGGGTTAAGATGGACAGGATTAGTCTTGAGGACCAGTGTTTGGTCAAACTTGATCCAAAATTGACAATTTTTTCCATCCTGCTCACCATTGCCCAACCCGACCGATCATGGCCTATCTTGTCTCATCATGGCCCAGCTTTATCCATTATGGACCACTTTGATCCATCAAGCAAATTTTCGCCCGTCTCAGCCCGTCACTGTTCATGCTGACTCAAAATGACCATCTTTGCCCTTCAAAAACCATCGCTTCCCGTACTGACTCATCCTGTCCTTTCTGTCCCATCTTGATCTATACTGACTCATTCTGCTCACCATGAACCATGCTGATCCGTCTTTTTTATTTTTTTCAGGTAATGCCATTCTCCTTCAGTTCTTCACCGCAAGAGCAGTCAGTGTCACCACAACCAGAAGAAGCTGGGATGAGGTCCAGGATTGCTGCCAGGAAACCGCTCCTGGAACAGCGCCATAAAGGCGCCCGACAAGTACGGGTATAGCAGAAACTAACTGGACTAGGGCCCAGTGGAACCAAATTCTCTTTGCTGATGAGGTCCGTTTTTACTGCATGCTGTAAACCGTGCACGACACGTGTGGCGAAGGCTTGCTGAGAGTCGATACGATCAAAGGTTTCTTAGGTTCCAAGAACTGTACGGTGGCGGGTCAGTCATGGTGTGGGGGTACCATTACCCGCAACTAGGGGGTGACGGTTAGCTCAGTCGGTAGAGCGTTGGTCCTGCAATCCTATGGCCGCTGGTTCGAATCGGGCCGGAGTGAAAAGCGGGCGATTGACCTTCGATCAAATTGCCTCAGCTAAACGACTGCACAGGATTATTCACTACCACGGAATTCAAAATTAGCACAAATAAGTCTTCCGGCCATCCCTTTAAAAATTACCCAGCAATTTAGCTGGTGATTGTTGATGGTTCGCTAACAGCCCGACGATACCGAGATGAAATCCTGGAGCACCATGTCCAGCCCTTAGCAGCGGCAGATGGCGCCGGCCGTTTTGTGTTGGCCGACGACAACGCTTGTCCACACAGGGCGGTGTTGATTGACCAATCACCTGAATCAACATGGAACTGAACGTATTGTGTGGCCAGCCAAGTCGCCAGACCTCAATCCCATCGAGCATGTGGGGCCATGACGAGGAAGCGTGTTACAGAACGCCAACTGCAACACCATACACTGCAAGATCTAAGGCCTTTGCTCCTAGAAGAAGGGGTCAACGTGACTCGTCCTTCAGTAAACGGCCTCCTAAATTCCATGCTCAGGCGGGCCAGACCAGTGTTTGAGCTACAAGGTAATCATGCCCACTACTAGAGCCGCGTGCAGAGCCGCAGTCACACTACATCTGACACATGGCATGGTAATTCAAAATGCACCCGACAGGTGTTCTGGTGCGGAATTTATGACGCAATGTGACATTACAACCAACTTTTAGAAAGGTTTGAATCTAGTTGAAGAACACCACGGCCTCAGATAAACGTGAAATATACTGGCGTCGCCATATTTACCGGGAGATCGCATATAAAGAAGTCGTGCTTGGCTTTCTTGACAGAAAATTACTTGACATTTGAAATCGAGCTGCGATATTTTATTCTAATGATCGTTTAACATTGCGTATTGTGACTGGGGTGTTTTTTCACATGGGCTTACAATTTCAGACTCCAAACCCCTGGACAAGTAGTTGTGATAGCGGGGGGGGGGGGGGGGGGGTGGAGGGTACAGTCACGTACAAAGTAGTTACCGTGTGTTTCCATGACTTTTTAGAACGACCCCTGAACTTGGCGTGCCTAGTTTGAAAAATTCCGCCCCCCCCCCCCCACCGCTTGTTTAACGATTTCGGCACCTCTCTCTTTCTTTCTCTCTCTTTCTCTTTCTTTCCATCTCTCTCTCTCTCTCTCTCTCTCTCTCTCCCCTCTCTCTCCTCTCCTCTCCTCTCTCTCTCTCTCTCTTCCCTCTCTCCTCTTTCTCTCTTCTCTCTCTCTCCCCTCTCTCTCCTCTCTTCCCCCTCTCTCTCTCCCCTGTCTCTCTCTTCTCTCTCTCCCCCTCTCTCTGCTCTCTCTCTCTCTCTCTCTCTCTCTCTCTCTCTCTCTCTCTCTATCTCTCTCTCTCTCTCTGTCTCTCTCCCCTCTTTCTCCTCTCTCTCTCTCTCTCCCTCCCTCTCTCTCTTTCTCTCTTCTCTCTCTCTCCCCTCTCTCTCCTCTCTCCCCCCTCTCCCCTCCCTCCCTCTCTCTCTCTCTCTCTCTCTCTTCCGTCTCTCCTCTTTCTCTCTTCTCTCTCCACTCTCTCTCTCCTCTCTCTCTCTCTCCCTCTCTCCCCTCTCTCTCTCTCTCTCTCTCTCTCTCTCTCTCTCTTCCCTCTCTCCTCTTTCTCTCTTCTCTCTCTCTCCCCTCTCTCTCCTCTCTCCCCCCTCTCCTCTCTCTCTCTCTCTCTCTCCCCCCTCTCTCTCTTCTCTCTCTCCTCTCTTTCCTCTCTCTCTCTCTCTCTCTCTCTCTCTCTCTCTCTCTCTGTCTCTGTCTCTATCTCTATCTCTCACTCCCCTCTCTCTCCTCTCTCTTTTCTCTCTCTCTCTCTCTCTCTCTCTCTCTCTCTCTCTCTCCCCTCTCTCTCCTCTCTCGCCCCTCTCTCCCCCTCTCCCCTCTCTCTATCTCTCTCTCTCCCCTCTCTCTCCTCTCTCCCCCTCTCTCCCCCTCTCCCCTCCCTCTCTCTCTCTCTCTCTCTCTCTCTCTCTCTCTCTCTTCCCTCTCTCCTCTTTCTCTCTTCTCTCTCTCTCCCCTCTCTCTCCTTTCTCCCCCCTCTCTCCCCCCTCTCCCCTCCCTCCCTCTCTCTCTCTCTCTCTCTCTCTCTCTCTCTCTCTCCCCTCTCTCTCCTCTCTCCCCCCTCTCTCCCCCCTCTCCCCTCCCTCCCTCTCTCTCTCTCTCTCTCTTCCCTCTCTCCTCTTTCTCTCTTCTCTCTCCACTCTCTCTCTCTCCTCTCTCTCTCTCTCCCTCTCTCCCCTCTCTCTCTCTCTCTCTCTCTCTCTCTCTCTCTATGTGTTTTCAGCAAGCATTTTCGCACACACCACACCAAGTGGTTTTCCGGGCTCGCGTTTTATTAATTATTACTTTCTGTTAATGCCTTAGTTAAGCAAAGGCCAATAACTACTGCGATATCACAATTGCTTTTTAACCCAGATATTTTAAATAAAATTTATCTGAAACTGAACTTTAGATATCTAAAACTGGAGTTTAATGTAAATATCAATAATTCAGTTTAATATATCTTAATTCAATTTGAGATATCTGGAATTCTTTTTTAGATATCAAACCCTAAAAAGTATTTTATGTCTAAACGATTAAAAGATTGCGAGGAAAAATTGACAACCCACTTTATGAGACAATGCGTCCCTCTGATAAAAAAAAACACAGAATGTTTATACATAAAGTCCAGTGGTTATACATATAAAGGGAAGGGGATGGTATACACCTAGGCCTCCTGGGAGCAAAAAAAAAATCCTTTGCCTCTGGCAGAATAAACTAATGAAAGTCAAGCGAAATTGTTCATCAGTTATTAGACACCCTTGGCAAGAGGTAAAAACTTCTCATTTTACGTCCCGTTTTACTTCATGTGCGTACCGTGTGTAAAATAAAACGTTTCTTGAAAAGTTTTAACTAGGAAAGCACAATTCAGAAATAAACATTACCTTTGGAATAAAATAGTTATATTTACGAAACAATTTTATTTGAATTTGGGCAAAAGTTTTTGAGAATAGTATTTATTATTTCGCCTGAAGAATTCGCTGATGAATTTTAGGTATAGAAAATATCTAACATTGAATGACAGATATCATGTACTGAATTTAAGATTTTTCAAATTTTTGATAAAATTTTAAATATTTTGAAATCCAAAATATAATTTTGGTAACATCAAGAAATAAATTTTATAAAATTCAATTTTAGATATCCTGAAATAATCTGATATCTAAAATTTGATAATAAATATTCTACAGACATGTGCACTGCGAGGATTTAAAACATAATCTGAAAACTTTAAAAGGCTATTTTGCCGTTTTATCCTTTCAACATGAAATAAGACCCGTAGAATCCTTAACATTAAATGCCACCTTTAATTCATGCTCAATTTTCACATCACAAAATTACCCTCATCTCTTTGTCGGGTTTGGAGTTCGAGAATGCGGGTTTGAGTCCTAAAATGTTAACATAATCGCTCCAACTCTAGTGGTTTCCGATATAACATGGCCATGTGATCTTTGATCTTGAAACTCAAGTTCGAAGTTAATAATAATAATAATAATAGTAATAATAATAATAATAATAATAACTAAGTTACTCCTTTGTTAATTCCGTGTAAGGGCTAATTTTTTTTATTTTTTTTTTGCAATTTTTTATTGCGACTTCTTTTTTTTTTCAACGTCTAGTTTTTTTGTTTTTTTTTTATTGATTAGTAGGGTATAAATGGGGGTTCTACTGCACTTTTTGACGTCATACTGTCTGGAAGTGACGTCATACTGTCTGGAAGTGACGTCATCATGTCTGGAAGTGACGTCATAGCGTCTGGACCGGAAGTGTTGTCTAGACCGGAAGTGCTGTCTGGAGTGGAAGTGACGTCATCATGTCTGGAGCGGAAGTGACGTCAGGATAAGTGTAAGGATAGGCGCGGCCCTCCATGACGTGATAATGACGTCATGATGACGTCATACTGTCTGGAGCGAAAGTCTGGAGCGAAAGTGGTTTGGCCGAGTCAATCATCATGAAGCCAACGAACTCGACCTGTCAATCAGTGTAACCATGGCAACAGAGCCTAAAAAGGTCGACAACCCCCCCCCCCCCCCTCGAAATTGTGATTTTTGCAGATTTATCCGTTTCAGACGATTCTGAACATTTTTCATTTTTTCGACCCCCCCCCCCCCCTCGAAATTATGATTTTTGCAGATTTATCCGTTTCAGACGATTCTGAACATTTTTCATTTTTTCGACCCCCCCCCCCTCGAAATTGTGATTTTTGCATATTTATCCGTTTCAGACGATTCTGAACATTTTTCATTTTTTCGACCCCCCCCCCCCCTCGAAATTATGATTTTTGCAGATTTATCCGTTTCAGACGATTCTGAACATTTTTCATTTTTTCGACCCCCCCCCCCCTCGAAATTGTGATTTTTGCATATTTATCCGTTTCAGACGATTCTGAACATTTTTCATTTTTTCGACCCCCCCCCCCTCGAAATTATGATTTTTGCAGATTTATCCGTTTCAGACGATTCTGAACATTTTTCATTTTTTCGACCCCCCCCCCCTCGAAATTGTGATTTTTGCATATTTATCCGTTTCAGACGATTCTGAACATTTTTCATTTTTTCGACCCCCCCCCCCCCACCCTAGGCGAGCAACATTCTGTCAAGTCAGCTTCAGTTCCATCAGAGGGGTATATAAGGGATGAGCATACAGCAGTGACAGTCATTTCGGTGAGTGGAGCAAGGAAGTACAAGTTGTAGAACTACAATTGGATCACATCAGATCAAGGGATGGCATCCAGTGACAACTATTTCGGTAAGTGTTTATTGAAACTTTATAAATAAAAAGTGAACTTTGTAAACAAACTTTAGTTATTTGCATAATTGAAACTTTGTAAACAAACTGTGTAAACAAACTTTATAAACAAACTTTATAAATAAACTTTGTGAAGAAACTTTGTAAACAAACTTTGTAAACAAACTTTGTAAACAAACTTTGTAAATAAACTTTATAAACAAAATTTGTAAACAAACTTTGTAAACAAACTTTGTAAACAAACTTTGTAAACAAACTTTATAAATAAAATTTGTAAACAAACTTTATAAACAAACTTTATAAACAAAATTTGTAAACAAACTTTGTAAACAAACTTTGGTTATTTGCTTAATTGAAACTTTGTAAAACAATACCTTTCGTTATACTTGGTCGATTTATATGAAAATTTCACCATTTGATTCAGTTTTATGTAAAGTTTTGTTATAAAGTAGTCATAGGCTATTTGCGCAGCTGGCTATATGCATTTTTACCGCCATTACAGTGCTTCTTCGCGGATGAATACCATTTTGGCAGACCATTTAACTTCACCGTCAGTTAACTTCACCGCTAGATGTCTCTGCTGTGTAGCAGTGCAGCTGTACAACTCGACAACTGTAAGTGAGACATTCATATACACAAGTAAAATTCTGCTGAGTTAGCAATTTTTTAACAAAGTTACACACCATATTTTGATTACATGGAAGTAGTATAAAAGCATGAGTGAAACATGTCAACTAGTCAACTAGTAATACATTCTGTCAACAAGTCAACAAGTGGATATTGTGTGACGAGAAAAGACTTGACAATGTCGGCCTTACTTTTTCACAGATGTGTAGAGACCATGGATGACGTCTTCAAAGTGAATTATGCTGACTATGTGTTTTCAAAGCTTCCTGCTTTTGAATCGGATTGGATGCTGCAAGTGAAGAACTTACATCAGCATTGGGAAGCTGTTGGAAAGACCATTCCAAGAGATCGTTTCATCCGCTCGTTTCTACGTGAATGTGAAGATCTACATTTACCGTTAACTTACGACATTGATTCAGCGTTTATCAACGTGAATACAATTTGGGCAGTTGAGCTCATGTTAGTTGTAGCTGCAAGAATCATTTTACATTATGATGATGATGTTCCATTGAAGACGAATGTATCAGAGCTTGTCCGATTCAACCATGGACGAGTTGAAGTGAATTCAAAACTTTGCAAGTTCTTTGCTGACTCAGCAAACAGTTGGGTATAAAAGGGAGTGGACTCAGCAGAGTGAAGTCATTTCTCAGCAGACAGTTGGAGGGAGTGCATCATCAGTACATTGTAGCAGCCATGGAGAACAAGACAAGCAGCAGCAGCAGCAGCAGCAGCAGCTTTAAAATTAGTGCTAACTTAACCATTACTGTGGAGCATGGAGAATATGGGCCATTTCTACGCATCACACGTGGAGAGAGATGGTGTGCTTATTCACCATCTTTGTGGAAGATTGTATGCCAAAGCTTGAAAAATTTACGTGACATTGGCTTCAAACTGTACTTAACGCAAACGAAGTGGCTTGAAGTCATTTCATACTTGGATATGCGCTATGTGAGTTTTGTGCGCACGTCACGGTTTGAAGGGAAAGAATACACACATCACATCAACATGAATGATGGTGAATGATGGAGACACTGCTTCAGGAGATGGACAACATCAACTCAGCCCTATCACCATGTGAGGAATGTCATGACAAGAAAACGATCATCAAGCTGCAAAAGGATGGTCGGATGAAGGTGTCAAAGCTATCCAAGAAAAGGCTGGCTGAAGTTCAGTTGGAGAACATGAACGTACAAAATCAACTTGGACTTACCTGTGACTATTGCGGTGCTTGTGGATATGTGGAGGATTATCATTGCCACTGCCACAAGTATAATTGCAAGTTGTGTGAACCAAGCAACTTCTGCGACAAGTGTGGAGTACTTAAAGTCAGTGAAGCAAAGTAAAAGCCCACAAGACACTGAAACAAGATGGACGCATGTTTTAAAAATGCTTATATTGACTTGATGATTGCTAAACGTGCTTGCTGTGGCACTCCAGACTATCAACTTTATCATTTGGATGCTTTTTGGGATGTTGTACATCATAGTCTTGATGTGATTGAACTGCATTCAAGATTTCTTGGAGAATGTCATAAAACTGGAATAGAAGAAGATCCTGACTTTGACTTTGATGCTGCACTTTATTCTGCTCGCACTGATGTGGAAGTATATTTCACCGTGGTTGATCATTTGAGAGATTGTTGTAAAGAAGCAGAGGAAACCGAGCAGCTTTATCAGGTAAGTTATATAAAACCTTTTTTAATCATGTTTATGACAACATAGTGAATTGTTTCTCAAAGACATAACCATGTTTTTCTTACTAGCAAATTTAGTTTTATGTGAGTGGTTTCAACGTAAACAAAGAAAGAATATGATAGAAGAGGCAGCAAATATATTAAAAGATATTTTATTACAGGAAGAAACCGACATGTCAGAATAAAGAAGCAAAGTCAACATGGAGAATCTTGTACTATTCAGCGGTCATAAGGACGTTCTTTCAAATATGTTTCCAACACGACTTGAAAAGTATGGACATGTGTTCAACTCAAGTGAAGCTTTGTATCAATATGAGAAAGCAGTGTTTCATCACCGTCCAGATATTGCTTCAGCCATTGTGTCATCCAGAAATGGATATGAAGCGAAACGTATTGCTAAAGGGATAAAACCATGTCCTTTATGGCATACAGTGAAGAGAAGCAAAATGCAAGATGTTTTACAAGTCAAACTGGATCAGTGTGTATTGTTTCGCAATAAGTTGAAAGAATGTAAAGACAAAACTTTAGTTGAAGCAACGTATGATCATTGGTGGGGAGCTGGTGTGAAACATGTGTCATCTGAATATCCTGGTCAGAATATTATGGGAAAGTTGTTAGAACTGTTGTGTGAGGGTTAGAGACTTTTTCATTTGCTTGCCAACCGTCATGGTGTGCAGACGTGTGGACATGTAAATTTGAAGTATGTTTAACTTGTGTTGCATTGATTCAAGACTGCACAATGGCGGACATGACACTGAGACAATATATTGTGCAAAAAGCTTATTGTGAAGAAATGTTATCCGCTGTAAAAAAGTTTGCCTATTTAGTCTGTCCTGCTTGTCAACATGAAGAGTGTCAAGAACATACTTGTCATTTTGCATCTGTTTATACATATTGGAATGAAGCTAAATATTACATGCATTTAGATAAAGTGTTAGAGAATGCAAATCAACGTTGTGAGAAATATGGTGTAGATGCTATTACATTGGATGAACTCAGTCATTGGTTAGTGTTCATTGAAGACCAATGGTCTCCAGTGATTCATACCATTGTATCTATACTTGATTTGTAAAAAACTTGTTAGTTAAGTTATAAATGCATGTTAGTTAAGTGATGTTGGTTGAGTTATAAAATAAAAGCTGTTCTGTTGAGAAGGTGGTTTTCATTCGGTGTGACCATGTCGACGTGGAAAGACTACTTGACTGATATTTACTTCAAACCTGGACAGCCTGGAGCATTTGCTGGTCCTTACAAACTGTATCACATCTTACGAAAACATAATCAACCAGTCACACATTCACAAGTGAAGAAATGGTTGCAGGATCAAGATGCTTTTAGTTTACTCCAACCTGTCAAATACAGGTTCAAAAGACAACGTGTGATTACACGTGGTATTGATGACATGTGGGATATTGATTTGGCTGATATGGGAAACATAGCTCCCTATAATGATGACATACGCTTTTTACTCATTGTCATTGATGTGTTTTCCAAATATGTCTGGGTACAGCCAATACCTAATAAATCACATACCAGCGTCATACAAGCTTTCCAAAAGATTTTTCATGACACACGACGAAGACCGCGAACTCTAAGGTCTGATAAAGGAACAGAATTTAAAAACAGATGGGTAAAAGCATTTTTGAAGAAAGAAGGCATTCATGCTTATACCACAAAGAATGAAACCAAAGCCAACTTTGCTGAAAGAGTCATTCGTACTCTGAAGGGAATGATGTATCGGTATTTTCTACATAATCAAACTTACCGTTACTTAGACATTCTTCCAGACTTGGTGTACAATTACAACCATAGACCTCATGGTTCTCTTCCTAATAAATATGCTCCAGCCGAGATTCGTAAAGACAACGAATCAAAAGTGTGGAAGTATATGTATGTTGACAAACTGAAATTGAAACCTAAGAAGAAGAAGAAGAAGTACAAATTTAACATTGGTGATCATGTTCGCATTTCTCACATTAAATATGTGTTTCAACGGGATTATCACATCAAATGGACGCAAGAAGTCTTCATTGTCACACATCGTTGTAAGAAGCAAGGAATACATTTATATCGTGTGAAAGACTTTTTAGACGAAGATATTGATGGTCATTTCTATGAAGAAGAACTGCAGAAAGTGACCAAAGATATTGAATCTATTTATAGAATTGAAAAAGTCTTGAAAACACGTAAAAGACGAGGAGGAGGTGTGAAAGAATTATTTGTCAAGTGGTTAGGTTGGCCAAACAAGTTTAACAGTTGGGTGAAAGAAACAGACATTCAACAATGAAGCATCCATTTACATGTTTGGTCTCTGGACCTACAGGCAGTGGCAAAACGTCTCTGGTGAAGGAAATTCTAGAACAAAAGTTGATTCAACCCTCTCCAAAAAGCATTTTATGGCTCTATGCAGCAGATCAGCCTTTGTACAAGGGAATGAAAGGCGTGGAATTTTACCAAGGCATTCCAGATGACATTGAAGAGCGTTTTAACCCGAAGAAACCAAACTTACTTATCATTGATGACTTAATGACGAAATGCCATAGTGATGAGCGTATGACACGTCTCTTTAGTGTTGGCAGCAGTCATCAAAATCTAAGCATTATTTTTATTGTGCATAATTTATTCCATCATGGGAAAGAGATGCGAAATATTAGTTTGAATACACATTATATCATTCTGTTTAAAAATCCGAGAGACAGTCAACAAATTAGTACATTGGCGCGGCAAATGTATCCTAGAAGATCTCAATTTCTCATAGAAGCCTATCAAGATGCTACTAGCAAACCTCATGGTTATTTATTCATTGATTTAAAACCAAAGACAAATGATCAACTACGTATTCGTACAGGCATTTTACCAAAAGATACACATTATGTATATATTGATAAAGCAGTGTATGAACAAGAACCAAGTCATTTGACCATTCGCAGTCAAGATGTCTAAACGTATTCGAGCGAACCAGCCGTTTCTTCATTTGCTTGCACGCAGTGGGCCTAAACGACGTAAATCCTTGCTACAGCAAGCTACAAAGGAGGAATTAACAAGCTTGTTTGAAATTTGTTTGAATATATTGCAAGGACATTTACCCTTAAGCTCAAAACGGTTTAAGGAATTTAAACGTGAACGTCATACGCTACGTACTCTAGCAGATAAGAAGATATCCCTTCGACTAAAAAAGAAGTTGATTAATCAGAAAGGAGGATTCATTGGAGTTATTGCTAGATTGGCATTGCCCTTGTTAGCCAAACTACTGCTAAAATGAAACATACGATGAAAATGGTCCTCATTCCTGAATATGAATACAAACTGTTATTAGAAAAGAAGGGTAAAGATGGTGAAATCAAAACGAAAGTGAATAAACTTTTACGTGGGAAACGAACACGTGAAAAGGTTATTGAAATGTCTCAACTTCTTGGTCGTCATTTACGAACAAGTCAGTCTAGACAGCAAAAGCCCTCATCATCATCATCACCACCTGAAAAGCCAGAAAAGCTAGTGTTAAGTCATTTTCAACCTATCTATCATGGAAAAATAACACAACTTTTAGCCGAACTGAAGAAATATGGTACAACATGGTCAGAGAAGAATGAACTTGTGTTGAAAACGGGCGATATTATAGCAAATTCCAACATGGTTGATTTGATGAAAGAAGCATTGGTGGCGACAAGAAGAAAAGAACGAGTCAAACCACCACATGGTTGGCATCCGTTTATCCAGGAAATTGTTGATGCTAATATTCCAAAAACAATGTTTAGTAAAAAGACCACTCGTGACGACATTACAACAGAAATGAAACAACGTCAACAAAGACAGTTTCCTGAAGGATGGGAAAATTTTTAACATGGCTGAAAGAGCTATGTTGTTGTTGCCAAGAAGATAAACCAACTATTCCTGTGAAAATAAGATGTACAAGCGCGTGTTGTGAAGGAGAAATAAAAGACCATGTGAATGAGGATGAGATTTGGCATACTTGGTCGAATGGCGCGCGCTATCGTGAAGTATATAGACAACGTCAACGCACCTATACCATTTAGTTCCCATCCATCATGGAGTCGACAAGCTTTTACATTACTTTGCCTAGCAATGCGAGTATGACCTATTATCCCAACAACAAGGCTTCAAATTATCAAATTCGTATGCCTCGAACCATCTATCTGAATGGAAAATATGAAGTGGCTTTAGCTGAAATTCAATATCCACATACATGGACAACGATGAGACAGGGCATGGACTATTCTATTCAGTATCGACAAGAACTATTCGATGATCCTATTCTTAGCACTCTCGATATTCCTTATGGGTACTATAGAACCATACAAGAACTATGTGAGGCAGTCAATGAAGAAGCGACTAATGCTCTGAAACTTACAGAAGCTATTCGACTAAAGTATGATAAAATTAGACGACGTGTGTTTCTATTTCTCGATTATGGTTATGAAGTGTCTTTTTCCACTGGATTAGCTGAGATTTTAGGATTTATCCCAGATCAATGGTATACTGAAACATGTACAGCTGAACATAAAGCGGATGTGAAACAGGGGTTTTATACACTGTATGTGTATTGTAGCATTTGTGAACCACAAGTTGTTGGTGATTATTATGTGCCTTTGCTACGTTCTGTTGGCATACAAGGCCATGATGGTGACATTATCATGAAAACGTACGGCGAACCGCATTATGTTCCTGTAAACACGTCCAAATTTGACGTGATAGAAATGAATATTAAGGACGACACAGGCTATAATGTTCCATTTCAAACTGGAAAGGTGATCTGTAAACTTCATTTTCGACCAAAAGCAATATGAAAGCTTATACACACGATCCGTCTGCATATCGCAACCATTTTCTTCGTCAAGTGGGCGGGGAATTACCAGGATTCAAAGGAGCGCGAATCCAATATGGCGATGGTATTGGTTCCATACTGGGATCATTGGCTCGCAAAGCTATTCCACTACTTAAGGCTGGGGCTAAGATCGTTGCGCCACATCTTAAGAAGGCTGCAAAGAATGTCGCGAAAGATGTGACGGGTCGAGTAGCAGAACGTGTGTTTGGTGAACAAAAGCGTATGCAACCGACGAAACGTGCCAGAAGACGAAAAACAGCCAGACGGATAACATCAAAATATCGCAAAGATATCTTTTAAAGAAAAAAAAATGTCTCTCATTCATAATCATTCGTGTGAATGTAGTCTTTCTCCATTGGAATGGTTTCACGTACCACCAACGCAAACTGCTGTAGAGAAAAGTTATAATGTTGACTATCAACCACTTACAAGCATTAGAGAAGGCGCTCCAATAGAATTCTACATTCCTGCGAGTACAGAAGAATATCTGGATTTAAAGAACAGCAAACTTCATATTGTATGTCGCATTGTCAAGGCTGATGGAACAGCGTGTGGCGCAGATGATAATGTCTCTTGCATCAATGATGTGTTTAATGGGTTATGGTCTAATATTGAATTGTTTCTGAATGATCGTTTGGTTTCGCATAGCAACAATACTCATGGTTATACCAGCATTATCTCTCATCTCATCCATGATTCGGAAGAAAGTCTGCATTCTGAGCGCTCTATGCGTCTCATGTACAAGGATACTGCTGGGTCAATGAATAGTCATGAGGTGAAAAGACCTAATCATGAACAATATGTATCCGGGTTTCATGTCAATGCCGACGGTGGTGACTTGGCTGAGCAAGGCAATAATGGCTTACATCATCGTTATTTGCATACTCGTCTTAGCCGTGATGTTATGCTCGCAGGTGGTTTAAGGATAGATTTGTTTGAGCAGGATCGTTATCTTCCGAATGGCATCAGTTTGAAATTGCGTTTCCATAGACAAAAAGATGACTATGTATTGATGGCTGTAAATAATACCTATAAGGTAGAAGTGAAAGAGGCATTTTTAACCATTCGCAAAGTGAGGGTGAGTCCAGGTATTCAGTTAGGACATGCAGATGCATTGATGAAAAGTCCTGCCAAGATCATCATCACTAGAAAAGAATGTAAAGTCTTGGCCATTCCAGCAGGATTTCAGTCTTTTGTGAAAGATAACATCTTTTTGGGTCAATTACCAAATCGTATTGTCATTGGTCTGGTTCATAATGAAGCTTTTGGTGGATCAGTATTGAGGAATCCATACAATTTTGATCATTTTAATCTGGACTATATGCAACTGTACACGGATGGTGAACCAGTTCTATCCAAACCTCTCAAGCTTGACATTACACAGAACAAATACCTGAACGCTTTTGAAACGCTTTACAAATCGTTTGATCGGTTGAATGGTGAGAAAAGTTCCATTATAAAACGGGAAGATTAGCCTAGAGGTTATGCTTTATTTTCGTTTGACTTAACACCGGATTATGATGGTGATGATCATTTCCCCCTGATCAAGCATGGGAATTTGCGGCTAGAAATGAACTTTGCTAGGGCTTTGCAACCTACAATCAATGTCATTGTCTATGCTGAATTTGACAACATTATTGAGATCAGTGCCAATCGCAGCATCCAATTCGACTACCAGTCATGAACACGAAGCAGATTGATGCCATATTGAGTCATGATGTCATGACCAAAGACTTGTTTCAAGGCGTGTTTGCCATGGACCAGTTACCGTCTTTACAACGCGGCGCCTATGTGATCAACACAGACGATCAAGATGAACCAGGAGAACATTGGGTGGCAGTGTATTATGATAAAGACCCTGTGGAATATTTTGACTCTTATGGACTGTTCCCTCTCGATGATCGTTTAGACATGTTTTTAAGAAATGACTATATGTATAATTCTATCTCATTACAAACGCCAATATCATCGTCATGTGGTTTTTATTGTGTATATTATATATTGCATAGAGCTCGAGGTCAGAGTATGTTTGATATTGTGAATATATTAAAAAGAAAGGATGGTGATTTTATTGTAAAGGATTTTGTATATAGACATTATAAACCATTGTTTTATTAATGTTGTTGTTGTTGTTATATTAGTTAAGTTGTTGTTGTTATATTAGTTAAGTTGTTGTTGTTGTTATATTAGTTAAGTTGTTGTTGTTGTTATATTAGTTAAGTTGTTGTTGTTGTTATATTAGTTAAGTTGTTGTTGTTGTTAAATAAAACAAATCAAGTTTCAAACAACTGTCTTGTTTATTGTGTTGTACATACGTTTATTTACAAATTCTTAACTACAAACACTATTTACAAAGTTTACAAACACTATTTACAAAGTTTACAAACACTATTTACAAACTCTTAACTACAAACGCTATTTACACTATTTACAAATTCTTAACTACAAATTCTATTTACACTATTTACAAACTTTTATTTACACTATTTACACTATTTACAAAATTCTTTACTACAAACTCTTAACTACAAAGTCTATTTACACTATTTACAAACACATTCATTTTTCAATACATTCATCAATGAATACCATTCATTAGAATCTAAATTGATATAGGTATCATAGACATTACATCCATGTTTGTAAATGCTATGAAAGCTCACATAACACACATCACCAAACTTTATCACTTTAACAGTTACATGTTCAGACAGTTTCAGTTCATATCCTTCTTCTAAGTCAATGTCCATCACACGCATAGGTTGTGTCAGCTCAATGGATTTGGTGCCTCGTGTAAGCCATATTTCTGTTTCTTTGAATTCAAGCGTTAGGTTCTTTCCAATCCAATGCTTGTAACAGAGCGTACCATTCCACTGTGTTGAGGGTGATGTAGTCATAGTTTTCTGTAAGCTCGTCATATTGGCGAAATTGTATAAACACGTCTAAGCAGTTCTCAGTCACACGCACTTCTAATTCATTTGAGACTGCTAGGAGAAAGCCAGGTATCTTGAACTTCTCTAGATGGTCTTTCAACACCGATTGGTCATCAAGTGATAGGACGAGATACTGTCCAAAATGTCTTAGCACAATGTCATCATATTCGTTTCTCAGATATGAGAACCCATGCGTAATTGGTTTATATTCCGTTAAAAAGTCTTCCATCTCGTTCAACAGTCAGATGAACTATGAGCTGTCTCCTTGTCTGCAAAGACGTTTTTTTTTATGCTCGCAAGATGGCGAAGAGTGGATGTTGTATCACTTCTAGGAATCGTAAGACTGCGCGCCAGTTCTTGATATCAAAGATGATCAAATCTGTATATGGTGTATCTGGTACAACTCCCTTATAATCCTCTGGATAATCCTGTAAAAGATTTCTACAGATTTCTACACGTATGTTAGAATCATATTCAGCCACTGTCACTTCCACTTTATTTTCAAGTCTACGTTTAAACCCAGCTTCAAGTGGTATGTTTTTAAAGTCTTTCCACACTTCAGGTTTAAACCGATGATAACTTGTCTTAGAATCTAGTATCACTTCATTCCTCTCATTGACAGTAAGGTAAACACCACCGTTCAGCATGAGTGCATTCATGATTGTTACCTTGTTATGTCGTCTTGTCTGCGAAGCCTTTTATCCACTTCTTTCACCTGCTTCTTCATCATTTTCCATTCAGGTATTGTCAGCAAAATTCCCTTTTTCGTTGGACGGTTTTTTCCAGTCCCCTCATCTCTGAGGTATTTGCGAATGTTTACCACACCTTCATTACTTTGTTTCATAATCTTGATATACTTTCCATTGCCTAGAGAAAGCATTCCATCCCACGACTGTGGTGTTGGTACCGTCGTCTCCACTTTTAATTTCTTAATGGTAGTATCAGGATGTTTCACTTTCATGTCTTTCACCGTATCTGCTAGAGTATCCATATCCGTTGGTGCAGATCTTTTCATGTTGACGCTTCAGTGTTCACACCACAACTAACTCTCAAGTTGAAGTGTCTCCCCCTTATATACTGTAATGCCCATGCGCCAAAGTGGAATAGCCGTCACTCATCACATATCGCTTGTCATCAAAGGGAGAGAGAGCCACTTTCCTCAACTTCTCCGAGAAGATCTGGTGGTTATGACTTCGAATGATGTGTCCTGTAGTCATCGTTTGCGTTTGGTTGAACAAACTGTCTCTATACTGCTGATGTTTCATCCGTCTTTGACACGCGCGAGTGATGCCTTTGGCCGTACGTTTTTCTTTCCCACCATACATCATACTATACATTTTCGGCCGAAGTCCAACAAACTCTTCAATGGGAATGCCCGCCGTCTCATCTTTCATTTTCCCAAGCACTTTCTTGTTCACGTTGGAATGTAGGAAATGATCTGGCGGATAGTCACTTGTGTCGAACAAGTCAGCATCTTCCTGCATGTCTTTGTATATATCTTCCGTTTCTATGTCATAACATAGACTGTCGGTGTCGCTGAACAAGAGTTTGGCGTTGGGATACTTGGTCATGATGTAGTTGTAATGAAAGTGGAACATGAGCACCTTGCTGAGGTCGAGAATGGTGAACCCAACTTGAATGGGTTTATCCAGAAGCAGATCCACTTTGCGCAAATGTACCGCGGTCAAATCTTCGTTGAAAATTCTAAATTTGTGGAAGGAAGGTTTGGCTACAAGTTTCTTGAACCGCTTTTCCTGGTGAACAAGTTCCACATTCATGCGCTTTCTTACATTTTCCATGGTTTTGCCAAACACCGAGTTGTTCATCAATTTGAAGAAGTCTTTCTCAAACGGGTTCTTGGCCAACTTTCTCTTTTCCGTGTTCAAGGAGATGTATTTTGCCAACCATTTGCTCTGTGCAAACATGATGGCACGATGCACCTTCGTGACTTTCAATCCCAGTGAGACATATTGCTGTAAATTTCTATAATGAAGCACATATTTCTTCTTGTCACACAAGTTGGGAATGAGCTTTTCACTAGGTTTGCCTTTCATGTTTAGATCTTTCCGTAGCTTCTGACTATGTTTTGACAATTCTCCCACTTTCACACATTTCCGTTCTGGAGCCACTGGATAGTGATTATGATGATCATGGATTGAATATGGGTATTCCAAATCCACTTCTAAAATGTATCCAATCTCGTCATCTTCATCCACATCCATAAAGTCAATGGATTCTGGCTCGCTCACCCACATAAATCCACTTTCCGGCATGCTTTGCGACATAGCCCAGCCATACAAGTTGTTTGCATCCAGGTAAGTCAAGTAGTTGGTTGGTTTCAAGGGATTGTAATCTGCTACGTAGGGGTTATTTGCTTTCGCATACTTGTGTGTGATGACAGATATTCCTCCACGTAAACCTTGTTCAACCATTTGGTACATGTCAATGTCGTTGATCAATTCCAATTTCACCTTTGTCGCTTTCAACATGGCATCCCACGACAGTCCTGGCGCTGTATAGTAGTGAGCAGGATCCAATTCATACGTGTTGAGACATACGTGACGAAAGTTTTCAAACACGTCAGCCAGCAGCAACACATCTGATTTCAGGTACAAGTCATGGTATTCGCCAAATGTAGTACAGTGGAATGTCTCCCACACCTTCTGCGCATGCGCATAATCCTCATCGCTAATGTCTTCTTCACTGAGTAGACTGTAAAACTTGTCCTTGGACGGCAGTTGTGTTTCAGCAAACTTGGATGGCTCATCCACGTAATCATAAGGGTACACTCCCTTTCTCAACAGTAACTCTTGTTGGTCGCTATCGTGAATGTGTGACGTCATGTGATAAAAGTTGTCTTTCCCTTCTGCTGCCAGGTTGGAGACCAACTTCTGTAGAGAAGTACTCATGAACTGAAAGCTGTCTGTAAATTTCAGATTGCTCATGGTGAATGCAATATATTTCTCAACGGTGTTGGGAATGACTGTAATCCTTTCGTTTTTGAACTTTCCAATTTCTTCCATGATCAAATGGCTGTCATAGCCTCGTAAATTGTGGAAAAACACAGGAATGATGAAAGAATCTTCAACATCCTGCTGATCTTTTCGAAATCGAAATTGTAAATTGCATTCATTATGTGCAGCTCCGCGGTATTTGCCATTGATATGATCATGATCTCTCACACGATCTGCTCCTAGAGGCTCATGACAAATGTAGCAATCTGTGGCGTTCTTATAATGCTCTTCATCTTCATGAGTCATGACCATTTTCTTTTTCTGCTGTAGACCATGCACAATACGATCACGTTCATATACCATATGGTCTAAAAAGACTTTCACAGCATTATCGCCTCGATATACGACTGGAGCACGTGTATCATACTGGCTGACAACCACGTAGGCAAAGCTGTTTGGACGATGATGTTGATACTTGTCTCCTTCATGCTTTTTCGTGAAACATTCAAAGTCTGCATAAATGACAAACGGCGCTCGCTGTTGTTTGGCTACATTCTTGAACTTGATGAAGGGTTCCTTGGGAAATGATAAACGTTGTGCGCCATGCTTGCCACACACTTCACGATGCTTGTCTAACAGATCTTGTCGTATAAACCCGTGAAGACAGTTGAAACAATAAAATGCTGCAGCCTTATGCTTTGATCGATAAGCCATCAGTCTGCTGAAATTCTTGATGAGGCAGTAATGTCTTGTCTTGTCATTGCTAATCAAAAGCAAGTTGATTTCTCTCGCGCTGGTGTTTCGACTGAGTTGTATGGGAACAACGACATCATGTTCATATCCAAACACGTTAATGGACACATCATTCTCCTTTTCAAACTTTGGAATGTCTGTAATCGGTGTTGGAAATGTCATGCCTTCCACCTTCAATTCGTTCTCAAATAGCTTGTATTGATGTACACGCTCTGGGTTTACATTTGTTGAAGGGTGAAGGTGAGCCAATACAGACCATAAGAAGCACTTGTTGTCTTTATTCTGAATGTTTAACACCGCCTTTGTACTCTGTACTTTCTTCGGTAGTGGGATAAAACTGCTTGCTTCCAGTGGCGCTGACGTCGCTGTATGCACTTCAATGAATAATATGTTATCCAACACCCAGCCAGAGCCTTGTCGCTCATGTTCATCAAACCTGGTAAACAATTCTTTATAGGCTTCTGGCAAGTCCTTCTCAATATCCGTTGGATTGTATGCTGCATACGTTGGACTACTGATGAAGGCATTATCCACTTGTTCTACCATCACGCCTTCAACATTTGGTGTCATTTTCTTGAAGCGTGCATGTACCACAATGTACCATTTCATACCACGGTTTAACGTCTCTAGCAAATGTCTCTTGATTCTATTCTCTTGTTGTCGCATTTCGAGTAGCAAATCCGATCCATCTTCAGGCTCAAACCGCCTTTCCTGCGCGTTTTCACCAAGACTCACTCTTCTGCCTCTGCCTATTTGTCCTGTCTCTTTCTTTCTTTGTTCTTCATGAGACACATTTTCCATCTCAGCACATGCATGTGTCTCAAATGCATCCAAAGATGAAAATATCTTGGCGCATTTACAGCAGAGGACTGGATCAGGTCTGTCAACACCATCTTGTACGGTTTTTCGTCTCTTGGCTTCAATCTGCTCAACAAGCTCTTCATGAGCACGTTTCATCCTAGCTGGTTTGCATGTGTGTGTCACGAACAATTCCAGAGATGGAAATGTCACATCACAATCATGACAGTAGACTGGTGCCATCGTTGTTGCTTCTTCAACTGCTGGAACTGAAATGAAGTAAAATATACGTTTCACTCTTCCTTTTATACCACTTCAATGGTGTGTTGACTCAGCAGAATGTACCACTAGTTGACTAGTTGACATGTTTCACTCATGCTTTTATGCTACTTCCATGTTATCAAAATATGGTGTGTAACTTGTTCAAACTTGTTTCCAAAATGTTAAAATTGCTGACTCAGCAGAATTTTACTTGTGTATATGAATGTCTTACTTACAGTTGTGAAGTTGTACAGCTGCACTGCTGCACAGCAGAGACATCTAGCGGTGAAGTTAACTGACGGTGAAGTTAAATGGTCTGCCAAATGGTATTCATCCGCCAAATGGTATTCATCCGCCAACTAGACCTGAAATGTGATAAAATGTATTCTCTCTCTCTCACACACACACACACACAGACATGTTTTGCTTCATTTCATAATATAGGATGGCCCTTAAAAGGGCCCGAAATATTTTAGTATATATCAGCAGCAGTTATGGGGTTGTCCCTCATATTCCAACCACACTTGACACTTGCAGTATCGTTGAGTCAGTGTTACTATGCGGTTGTTCCACATAAATGTAATTACTACGTCAGGCTTCACTGCAGTGATCTGAGTTGGAAATTGTAGCACCTCCTCCAAAGCATATGTAATATCAGCTGCTTCAGCTTCATCACGCATATTTACCCAGATGCAAACAGATTCATTCGCTTGAAACGCTGTTAAGTCATCAATGATGATAGCTGGTGTGTTATCCATGATGTGTCTGACGATGTCTGACAATGTCTGACGGTGTCTGAGCCTTGAGACACCACACTTATATACGATTTTATCATGCTGAATCAACGATTTCATCATGCTGATTCGGCAAAAGTTTTTGTTGCTCTCCTGGGGGGGGGGGGTCGGTACATAGTATGTCCTAGGGGGGGGGGGTCGGTACATAGTCTGTCCTAGGGGGGGGGGGTCGGTACATAGTATGTCCTAGGGGGGGGGGGGTCGGTACATAGTATGTCCTAGGGGGGGGGGGTCGGTACATAGTCTGTCCTAGGGGGGGGGGGGGTCGGTACATAGTCTGTCCTAGGGGGGGGGGGTTGTCGACCTTTTTAGGCTCTGTTGCCATGGTTACACTGATTGACAGGTCGAGTTCGTTGGCTTCATGATGATTGACTCGGCCAAACCACTTTCGCTCCAGACTTTCGCTCCAGACAGTATGACGTCATCATGACGTCATTATCACGTCATGGAGGGCCGCGCCTATCCTTACACTTATCCTGACGTCACTTCCGCTCCAGACATGATGACGTCACTTCCACTCCAGACAGCACTTCCGGTCTAGACAACACTTCCGGTCCAGACGCTATGACGTCACTTCCAGACATGATGACGTCACTTCCAGACAGTATGACGTCACTTCCAGACAGTATGACGTCAAAAAGTGCAGTAGAACCCCCATTTATACCCTACTTTGATTGTTTATCTTTCTTACAAATACATGAGTAATATTTTACAATAGCATAATACCCGGAACATTTCACAATACTGTCACTACATTTATTCAATCCACATTCACTCGAACTGCCACTATCACAGATCCTCGTTACCAAAGGCTACAACCAGGAACAAATATTGCTATTGTAAGGGCTAATTTTGCTAGTTTCATAGATAACACAGTTCACGTGACTTTTGATATTGAAAATCTGGGTCAAAGTTCAGATCACTAATTTCTCCCTTGGTAACCAGGGGATGACAGTCTAAAGATGAGGTTTACAAGATAAAACAAGTCACACCTTATGTGACTTAATGATGAGACTGAGCCTGAAAACGGGGTCAAAATCTCTAACGGTTTCCGAGATATCACAGGTCACATGACAACAAATAGATCAAAGCTCAGATCACGAAGTTACTTCGTATAGGGGGAGGGGGTGGAATCCATAAATGAAATCGAAATTCCAAGACAAATCTAAATTTTCTCACATGATCTTGACTCAAAATCAAAGTCAATGTCAAAATAAAAAAAAAGATATGAGAAAAAAAAAAACAAAAAATGGGTAACTTATTTTAATGAAAAACTGTATATGACTCTGCTTAAGTGTGCAAAAATGTTTTCACATACAAACACTCACTTAAAATGGTAAGCAAAACAGAATTTCAGAATTTGAAAGGAACATGGTAAACTTCTTGGAACTTTCAGTCAAGTGTTAAATAATTGCTCTCTCCAAAAACTCCCCATATTCGGGTTATCTCAAGTCATAAGACATTACCCTTTCTAGAAAAAGAAGAGAACAGATCTTGTGGATTTTATGATCTCATTTGAAGATATTATCTGAAGGAAAGAGCCCTACAGAAGCACGAATATTGTTCATAATCTCCTTCCAAGTCCCCACAAAAAGGCTATTGACTGAAACTTGACAAAGTGACTAATTGGCATTTTTATGAATTCAGCACGGAGCAAATTAGGGAGCAAATCTGTCATATCTTCTTGTGTGGTTTTAGTAATTGCGAAATAGAGACGTGCAAAGTTACGGCTCTGATGTATCCGCCTCGTTGCCTGCTTCAATTAATTGTCTGCTGTGCTTAAAAAACAGACTGGTTTTAATGAAAGTCTGTGACTAGTTTTAATTTTGCAATGTAACCTGCATCAGGAAAACTCAGGGAAGATGTTCCAGGCATTATTATGTTGAAAGAGCAATGGAAATTTCGTTTAACAGGCACGATTAGTCGACCGATTTTAAGAGCCAGAAGGTTCCATGAGGTCGCTGTGGCACTGCAATTTATGTGACGATTATCTTGAAATATAGTCGGCTAACGACTATGAAGACTATTTTGATAACATCTTTTTATTTATTTATTTGTTTGTTTTCGCAATCTTTGTAACAAGCCATGAATCTACGCGTGACATTTCCAGCTCATGTAGCAGTTTTCCTGGCTCACAATTTTCTCGAAAGTTCTCGAAAATAGCCACTGATGTCGAAAGAAAGAATAATTATTTCAACGTTTAGACAGGAGTTTGAAGAGATATTTGAGTAAAAAAAGTGGACTTGGATGAAATCTTGAAAACCTCCATGTAGGGAAACTATTATAGAAATTTAACAAACTATAACAATGACTGGATACTCGTGGTCAGTATGGCATGATTAATTATGAAGTCGCACGGTTTCTATACAGATGGGGCAATGAGATGCTGGGTTCTCCGCACCCCCCCCCTTTCTTTTTTTTTCTTTTTTTTATTTTAAGCCATTTACTTACGTTTTTTCTGTGCATTTCCTCTTGTGCTTTCGGTATGAAATTGTTTCCTTTGATCTTTCTGTATTCCCATCTATCTATTAGTATGTCTCCTTCGAAAACAAACTGTTCTGTAAAGAGATCTAATTACATTGCATACAATCGTAAAAAGCAGCAGTTCTGATCCTAATATTTGTATTGCACGCTATGCTTTGACTTAGAATATTTCATAACTGCAAAGCTTTTTTGCTTGTAGAATTTAAAAAATTGTTTACAAAGGTGTCAGATTTTTGTTTTAATGCGGCCAAGTTTGATTAGAAGGACCCCAACATTGTTTTCGTTGCCTAGAGCTGAAAGCTAAGACAGTCCCCTAAATCTTAAAATAAAATCACAATAATTTTCTGATGTTTAGGGGTGAGGCTTTGTGCCCGGAGAGGGGGGGGGGTATCAATAGCGTTGCCAGTCACATAAAGTGAGGGTCCAGAAAGCAAGCGGCAATAGCATATGAAAGTTTGAGGAACATCCCTAAAAGACTAACGAAGGAAAGCCAGATATCCATCGATTCTTGTTTCTACTATTGCCATTAGATGTAATATCGTGAAATAATTATTAACAAATAATAATTAATAATATCAATTACAGGTATTCAACTGTTCATATTACCCCCCCCCCCCCGAAAAAAAAAATATTGTTTTCACATTTTCACGACCTAATTGCTTCACATATAACGGACTCCACGCCGACATTCCCCGCTTGCTTCAGATTTTGGCAGGTTCGGATATTGATAATTAAGAAAATAATGTAAAAATTTCACTTACATTTCATTTAGAATGCAATAGAACTATATTTAAAATTCAAATAAATAATTACCTGATTCCTGTCCATATATGTATCCATATAGGAAAGAAGCGGAAGTGAAAAAGACCCAAAAGGCAACTACACCGAATCCTTTTCCAGCCATTGTGTTAATGTGCGAATAAATGTATGTTTTGTAAATCTTTCTGTTTTCTTATCTAATCTTAATTGCTTCGCACTGGCGCTATTTCTCGATAAATGCATCCATAGTCTCTGGTATTAATGTATTTCATATCTTGTGTGTGCCAAAAGATTAAAATAGACATCCGTGAAAAAAAAAAAATAATGTAAATTTGTATAATCTTGTTTTGGTCGCAATTTATACCAGCACAGATGCCCACTTGTCAAGCTCTTTGTACGATTTGTTTTCGTGCACCCGTGCGACTCAACCTTATTTTTTTTCTCTAATGCATGCTAACTCCTTATTAAATCGTTTGCCTTTTTACGACAAAAGCCAAATCCTCAAGGTTTTTAAGTTTGAAAGGTAATGGCACTTATGGGCACTTCGCGCATTGTCAAGCAGGTTCTTCACTCACAGTCAGTCACAGGTTGGGATATAAGTTGTTTTAACTTTATCCACGTGATAACGTTTTAAAGTAGTCCTCCATAAATGAGTTCAATGAATAGCTTTATGAGATGTGATAAGTGTTATTACATCTTGAAACGCACAATTTGAACTTTGATAACTCTGTCAAGGAACCGTTTTTCAGCAATCACTCACAAACTTAAGCCAGTTTTCACCGTGGCGTAATGTATGCTTCGTGTCTCCTTCGTGAAATTTTTTAGTCGGTTTTAGCCATAAATACGCGCTATCCGTCAGGGGCAAGCACAAAATATCGCTAAGTGCACAACCGATTAAGAGGAGGGAGACTTCTCAATATGGATCCGGGTTTAATTTTTTTTGTGTACTTTCTGTTTTTTATTAGGCCTTATTGTTGTATCTTCTAATGTGCTCCTGAAAGTATAACTATTATGAAGATGTTGCTAACTGAATGAAGATAACTGAGAGACAAGTAATTGGATTCCATAAATGTCTTTTCTTTAACACGCTAACTTAAACGGTGGTATTTTTCTGGTCATTTTTGAAATATCTAGTTGTACGTAATAATTGCGTATTTGAAAAATAACAGTAACACCTGGTCCTAAAGCATGAATGATGTTACTATTGAGGTTTGTTCATGCATATAGTACTTCGCTGAAATCTTGCAGTTAAATATTATTTTAGTGCCTTTTGGGTATTATTGTCCTTTCAAAGAGAGCCAAGCGGCTATTACTTAATTAAACTTAAATACACATTTAACCCTCTGGCAAATCATAAGAACGAAAATACATTGACACAAGACCGTTAGAGATGTTATAAGCTTTGCTATATTCTTTTTTTCGTGCTGTCTCTTAATCTTCGCATTCGAATTCTAATTGACATTAATTTTTATGGATTGTAAATAATGACACCCTATTCCTAAGCATATCTGATGTTAATCTGCATTTGTTAAAGTTGTTTTTAATAAACTTTAATTTAGTGTTGTTAAATTGAATATTTATTTTTTTATATTTAAATCCTCCACACAAATTTAGTTTATTAAATCAAGTTGCAAAAATCAAGAATGCCGAGCACCAAAAAAAAACAGTCACCCGACACTTGTATAAGTTCCATTTTACTCACGCAAATAATCACAAGTTCGTATTGCAAAAAGCCTTTCCACTGTGACAAGAAATCTAGTGACAGATGTCTTGGGTATTATCTCCGATATTAAGTGAAAATTGATTGGATGTCCACAAGAGAAGCCTTCTAGCTGCAATGAAACGGGGTAAGAGAGAGATGCAGAGATAAATATCCAAGATGCCGCATCATTGCCCAAGACAAATCTCAGGAAGACGTCACATCCACTTAGGGGCCATCCATGAAGTACTCACGAGAATTTTTTTTTGCTAAATGAAACATAAATATACTTAGCACAGCCCGAGAATCCCACTCCCTTCCACCCTCTCCCCCCACTGCCCGCACACACACACACACACCCACACCCGGCAGGGACTGCCCTAAATGAGTATGAATTTAAAATATGCTAAATTACTTCTTTTTATCAACTATTTAACGGTGTCAAAATATCGTGATTTCAGCCATATAACCTATGCTGTGGACATGTAACACCGCCCATAAAGCTGAGCCAGCGGTAGTGCCACCTCTTTTGGTTCAGTGTTTTACACCAGCTTTTAAATCGTTTCAAAGTCCCATCCTTTAGCAATATTAACCACAGCCGAAATAGGTTCTTTAAGGTGATCACTTTCGAAAACAATTTCTTAAAACATTTACGAAAACGCAGGATATATCATTCGGTGAGATATCGAATGGTCAACAAAAATGTCGTTTGATTTCGTAAAACGTTTTTTACGAATAAAAACGTAGTTCGCGTTCTACAATTTGATATGATTAGTAAATGCAAATTACATAGATTTCATCACAGACAATGCAAATGCATTGTCTGTGATGATATCCATATTTATTTCGGTATTTCGGTTTTTTTCGAGAGGGTTGTGTCGGACGAACTTAAATCCCTACTTGGCTGATACAAGGATACCAAGTTATTCAGGTAAGCAGGACCAGCCTTGAAGACACATCGATGAGTTATTGTTGAAACTTTAAAGGTTATTCTGTATTCCACCGGAAGCCAGTGCAACTTCACCAGGTATGGCCGGAGTGATGTGCTCATGCTGTGATATTCTAACAATCAGTCTTGCGGCACAGTTCATCACCTTTTGAAGGCGTTTTGTCTTGGATTTTGGAAGGCCAATGTACAAATTATTGCAGAAATCAAGCCGACTAATAACAAGAGCATGAACTAGCGTTTTGGCAACCACTGCGTCGACAGATCTGCGTATTTTCCATATCCACGAGATGTAGAAGAAACATGCCTTACATACCGTGGCTATGTGTATGCTCATATCCGTTTCGTTATTGATGGTGACTTCGAGATTTTTCGCACTGGCTTCACTATATCACCACATATATCGAGAGAGTCTAATGAATATTTTGATTCATTATTCTTGCTTGTTATAATATAAAAAAATTCAGTTTTCTCACAGTTTATTTTCAGCTTATTGTTTTTCATCCAGGACGCAATTTTCTCGACACCTTGTGATAATTCGGAAGCTGCAGGTTGTAGTTCGAGGGGGTGTCGCGCGACTTTCACAATCCGTGTATCATCGGCATCTATGTGGTAGAGCAGTAGTAACATGCGTATCAGTCGGCCCATCGGTTGCGTGTAGTCGTTGTAGAACTCTGGACCCAGCATGGATCCCTGGGGCAGTTCAACTTTGAGCGTTACTGGTTCTGAGCATTTCCCATTTACACTCATATGCACAGTTCTGTCAGTCAGATAGGATTCTATCCAATTTAAAACTCGTCCGGATATCGCTTGTGCTGATTTGAGACGCTCTAACCGCAGCACATGGTCAACTTTGTCGAACACAGCAGATAGGTCGAGTAATGCAAGTAATATCCCATGGTTTTGATCTAAATTGATGAGAATGTCATTGGTGCTTTTCAACATGACGAACTGACAAGAGACTGACAAATTTGCCTTGTTCATTTTACGATTCCCAATTCAACGAATTCCAGTCAAAAATTTGTCAACGCTCTGTCATAAATTTGTCATTAATTCGCAAGTTTACAGCTGGTCATTAATGCTAATAATTCGTCAATAATTTGTCAGAAACTCGTCATTTCGAACTTGTCAATTTCGTCAAAACTTCGTCAAATTGATTGACGATCCTAAACTCGTCAACCTGGCGATGCTTAATTCAACAATGTCAATTTGTCAATTATTTGTCTTTGTCACTGGCTTGTCATTTTCTTGTCATATATTTGTCAAATCATAATTTGCACTTTGTCAATATTTTGTCAAAAATTCGTCAAAATATCTTTGACAAGTGATTGGCGAACTATCCCAAAAATATTAGGCAAAATAATCACGATTTAAAAATATTTAAATTAACACCATTGTTTAAGGACATTGTGGCCAGCCAACTTCTAGTTAATCAAGTATAATAAGAATATTCATTGACATTGTTACCAGCCCCAAATATTACTGTCTAATCATACTACAATGGCCAGTGCACACTAACATCAGAATACCCCAACTTCTTTGTTAGGCAGTCGTTGCCTTTTGTTTTTGCCAACAAAAACAAATGTTTGCCCCACAACCCCCTCCCCTGCCATCTTTTTCCACCGCTTGCCTCTCCTGTTTAAAAAGCTTTTTGTAATGTTTCAGAATTAAGACTTATATATATATATATATATATATATATATATATATATATATATATATATATATATATATATATATATATATGCGTGTGTGTGTTTGTGTGTATATATATGCGTCTGTGTGTTTGTGTGCATATATGTATGTATGACTAGAAGTCGGGCTACACAAAATCGTTATCCCATTTCAGAAGGGCGTGGGTGGGGTGAAGGGGAGCTGCGTTACCTTATTTGTGGTATCTTAATTTCCACATCGCATGGGAACAGGTTTAACCATGTGGAAAGTGCTACTATAAACTGATCTTATAAGGTATATTTTCAAGAGAGGACACATTCATAAAAAATTGAAAGCAATTCGACGGAAATAATAGAAGTGCTTTGAAAAATTTAAATGCTGCCATTTTATAATTTTGATGAAGTCACGAATAATATAACGATATTGTGAGCAAGAGAATTTTTACTACTTTCGGTAGCTGATTTTTGATGAAATATTATATCAATAGAATTCTTCTATTCTTTTGTTTAATAACTGATATCATTTATTTATTTACTGATTTCTGAAATAACGACTGAATTGGGTTTCTTTCTAAAAGATTAAATTTTGGAGGCGGAAGCATCGTAAGGCCTGATATTCTCGGGTCACTTCTTTCACATCAATTGGTCAGGTTGACTACCTAGTAACAAGTTTCCGACAATTTTATGATAAGTTTCTAACAATTTTTTCAGTGACGTAATCTATTATATATTGCACATGGTGTTTACTTATGCACGTGTAAGCTGCAGATTTTTATAGTTATACCGTCAGGTTTTGTTATATTAAACATTAAAATAATCGAATCCACTCATCATGTTTTTTACATATCAATAAGTACACAATATACATTATTCATTGTAACAGTAGGCGATAAAACAATTTTCACAAATTTCACAAGCATTTACAAACATCACAACTTATTTCAAAACATGCAGAGAATATGATGTGTTCACTTACAGTATAGTTTATCCACTAAACAGATTTTTAAGACGTGATAATTTGAAACTTTTTGTACACTTGGGATAACACTGTATATTTTCTGAAAACACGCACAGAAACGTTGATAGTTTCTCCTCCTGCGACTAGGAGATGGGTGAGGATGAGAGCCATATCTCCTGGAAGGTCCATAATTCTCTTGTGGCTATATGGATCTTATTCATGAACGATGGCTTGGGCATAAGAACCACTGTGTCTTTAAAACATCATTCTACAAAGCATGCTGCTCCCTCCTCCTTTTGCCTGGCCCTAGTGCTAAGAAAAAAGTGACCTTCAGTGTAACCAATATAGAAATCGAAGAACCAAGCTCAGATCCCACCGTTTGACCTGATCGGGAGAGGGGGGTCACTAATTTGAAATGTCTTATCAATCGATAGATGGGGGAGTTTTCTCTGGATGATAGCTCTAGAAACCCTTTATTTTTTTAGAAAGCTAAGCATAGGTACCACCCTGTCAGATCCAGGAGATCTGGGCGGGGTGGATATGTACCCAGTGGGACTGGTACAGGGGCTCTCGGTTGGCAAGGGATGTGGAGGCACTTTTCCATCCTGAATCGAGCCAACAGGGTGAACCACAGTGCCTCTAGTTGCCATGGTGCTATTGAAATCAGTTTATTCTCCCGAAACACTTGGGACTTTGAGTAAAAGCTGCTTCAAAATTACCTGCGGTGGAAAATCATACAAAACCTGTTCCAGCCACTGGCACTTGAGAGCGTCTTTCCCTCAGGCTTTCTGGCCTGAGTAGGGGAGACCGACCTGGGCAGCTGGAGGGTCAGAGAGTTGGCAAACAGATCTAGGTAATGAGAGCCACTACCAGCTGAAAGGAGTCTCGGTTCAGGCACCTCTCCGTCTGGACTACTCTGCCCACTCTAGAAGTCAAGTCTGCCAGCACATTCAAACTGCCGGTAATGCAGTCCACTGAACCCCAGATCCCGTGACATTCCTCCAAGCATAGGATGTCCTCCACTAACTGAGTCGATTGAACTGAGCAGGTGCATCTCTATTCTACAGACTGGGGAGTAGCTGAATGAATACCAGTTCCAGTCAGTTTATGTGCTTTGACTCTAGGCTGGTGGGGGGGGGGGGTGATCCAGATGCTCTTCCATAGCTTTTCCCTGAAGTAGAAACACCATCCTTGGAGGAGGCGCCCATCTGGATCGACAGAAAAGGGACGGAGGTTTGAATGGGTAACCAACGGACAAAAAGTCAGGGGACACCCAACAATGAAATTCCTTGCCGGGGAATGGTTACCACCCTGTTTCGACCTCTTCCCTGAGAGCACAGCTGCTCTCACTGCCCTTTGAAATCCTCTGTAATGAATCTTGCACAAGTGATCTTTTCTGTGGCTACTAGCAAGCCCAGTAAGGACTCCATTTCGGCAAGCCTCATGGGTTGATGGATGTAAGCGCTTGAATGGCTCTAGCAATTCTCCACCATTTCTCCTTTGTGGGATAAGCCCTGATTAATTTCAACTCCCACCTTTCTCCTAGAAATATCATTTGCTGCTTGAGCAATATTTCTAATTTTGCCATTTCTCACAAAGCTTGTCTTACTAAAAGAAGGGTTTGAAATCTGGCACAAACTTTCACCATGTGAAACAGAAACCAGTCGTCCCAAGACCAGGATATGTCTTGAAGTCTAGCCCATGGTGTTAACGCTTTCTCACCTTTGAGAACAAGCACGGAGCGGAAGAAATTCTTACTGGTCAAGGTCAAATCGCGAAAAAGGTCAATCGGTTTCCAGACATCTACTGCAAGGCCGTTGAAGCTTGGCACATATCAAAGAATATCCATAACAAGAAGGGACGCTTCCATTGGCAGCTATGTTTATCCAGATTTAGCAGCGCCATCTGTGTGCCTGGGTGGCTACTAAGTAGCTGTGTGCTTGTGGTCCCCTGCATTTAAGCACTGTTTGAAGGGCATTTCTTTGATTTATACAAATTTCAACCGACTTTAGAAGAATTTTTAAACAGTATGCTGATAAAGGCATGGACAGGTGTGGGTGTGGTACTGGAAATATATGTTTTTGCACCGTATGTGGCAGATAGGGAAACTTTTCATGCTGAGTAAAGAACAATAAACATTTTCTGTGCTGTATATTTCAAGATAACAACAAACGTACTAAAAGATACATTATCTTCGTTAACCATACATCAAACAGGATTGTAATAAATGCAAAACCTATACATTTAAGACATGGATTTTCAAAAGAAGCTGTCACAATTAGCATCTTTATACATGCTGTTATTTCATTATTTTGCGATTTCGCGAACTGGCTTTGAACTGCATTTCTCTGTTTTGCATTTTTAAAATGTGGTGTATTTTAACAGTCAAATACAAATTAGTTATGTAATTCACCGCTTTAACACAGCTTTGCGAACCACACGAAATTTGACCGAAATCTTCTGAATCTAGAACTTGCCTGAATAGTTTTCCTCTTATTTTATCAGCGTGCATAACACTTTCGAAAACGCCATTGAACAGTGATTCGCATTTGGTAACAAAATTTATCAGTTCGTCTGAAGGGACAATCAACTTTGAAGATTCACAAAATTTTTTCTCCTTCAAAAACACGAACTTTGTGTCATTTTCTGGCATTGTTATTTCTGAATTTAACCACTTCGAAAAACAAGCACTACACGAATACCTTTTTCTCGCTTTTGAAACCAAGTATTCTGATAAATAAACTGCAACATTTTCTTCTGGAAGCGATAATTGTGACAAACAGGAACCAGCAACTGACAACAATTTTAAAATTCCCCAGGGATTTCGGTGCTTATTTGATTGTCCTGTAACAAAGGACTTATTTGACTGTTTTCACGCATTTCTGTAAAACCTTTTAGCTTTAATAAAAAAAAGCAATCGAAATCCTCTTCGCAATTGCTATTTGCACTCTTTATAAACATAGAATCTACTGCTACTGTACGATAAGCAGCGCGAAATTGTACAGCATCGGGATTGTCGCGATGACCCCCTTTGAAACGAATAATCGAAAAAAAATTCTCCAGGCAGTCTTGATTGAGACGATTGGTTAACAAAAATTTAAAACTGCAATTTTTTTGTAAATCATCCCGTAGCTGCTTTAAGCATGCTATGGACAGTTGCCAACCTTTCAAACAAGGGAGTGACCTCTTTGAGTCAATTCTTTTAATTTTTGTTAACCAGTTACTACACTCGTTTAAAAATACAAAATGATGTGATTTCGGTGTAATCGCTGTACGAAATCTATGGGATGAAGACAGCTGACTGCTATTAAAAATGTCGAACAACTTGTCAAATTTTTCGATAAATTCGGCTGTTTGTAAAGCTTCAGCATTCATTTTTCCTAAAGTGCAAAGGGTAGTAATACCAGCTGCTACGGTGTGACTTAAAACTTGTGTTGCCAACTTGACCCTCATACCAGAAAATGGTGGCAATTCTATATGTTTCGATGACAACTTAGGCGCAAGGCGTATCGAAAGTTGAGAATCAAACTTGTAAAATTCTTCGATATATTCCCATTTGACACTTTTTTCATCCACTATAAATCCCGACTTTTTCAGATTATTCCTCACATTTTTTATGAGATGGGGCGGGTCATAGGTTACAAATATTTTTTCGTTATCAACTAAAAAGAAAGGACGCTCAATGGTTACCCCTAGCTTATCTACCATTGACCTGTTATTACTACCCTGGTCACAAATTAAAACCTTTACTTTTAGGCCTATCTCTTGAAGCTTTGTTATACACATCTTTACTAAAGTGTGCAGATTCATCGCCGAAACCGGCCCACTGGACAAAAAATATCCTGCTGGCTGCTTCCATTTCTCTATTAACACGCGAACCATAAATACGCCCGCATGATTTGCGATATATTTTGAAGGCCCCGAACTTAACGTTTCAAAACCGTCAATTTTGTCATTTTGCACGTTATACACTAACTGTTCTTTAATTGACATTTCATCAAATACGATAGCGGACAGTTTTTGTTTGTCAGTCATATGGGCGACTTTATTCCTCAGACCTTCAAAAATTGCTGGGTGAAATCCTGGTTCAATGTTCATATTCTGCATGCATCTTTTTAGTGTCCTCACAGTGGGTAGAGCAAACGTTTTTGCTAAAAGTTTATAACATTTTGGACTGCAGTGATATAAAGTTAATGCAAACGCTTTATCCTGATCAGACCAACGATAACCTTTACTCGACCGTGCGAACATTTTTATCTGGGCAACAAAAAATTCACGGACGGATCCGGTCAACACCTCAGATACAGTTTTAATTGCCGCATCCACTTTTTCTTTGTGAGTGCGTTGTTTGCTGGGAGTAGCTAACCTGCGGCGAAGTCGTGAAGTTTTAGTCCTGAGTGTCTGATTTTTTCGTTTCAGATGTTTTTTGGTAGGAGTTTCTGGAATTTTTGCCGTTTCGTCACTAGTTTCCAAAGCATTATATCTCGATTTTTTCACTGGCGACTGTAGTATCCGTTCACGAGGTGGTGGGCGCTTAATTGCGATTGACAAGGGTGGGTTTGGGCTGTTGATAAGAGTCGGTACGGCATTCCAAACTAAACGGTTTCTTTGTTTGACATTCATAAACTGACTGTCTTCGAAATGTTCGGCGCACACACGTCGGTTTCGAAGATCTACTGGTGCTTTTCCATCCAGATCTCGACGTCGCAGGCTCTGAATCCACTGGTCGCATCTGCAGTGAAAAAAGTACAAGTAATGTAAAATAAAAAAGTCAATGCTGCACCCCCCCCCCTCCCGCCGCTGTTTAAATGTTTCTTTATTTCAACACATATAAAACATTTGATAGAAATAGGATCTACCTGTTTGAAATTATTGCTAAAAGTAATCAATTTCATGTAAAAGAACAGTGAAAATATTAGAAATGTACAACTTACCTTGCTTTATCTCGTGGAAATGAAAAGAATGATATATCCTTCCTTACTTCCTTATAGTTATTACAATCCCAGGCTGCACAAATAGTTTTTCCTTTAACTTTTTTCGAAACGTGTACCACGTTTTCCGCCATGTTTCTCAATGCCAGTTTATTTGTTTACATCCGTATAGCCACCTAGGCCGGTAGATAGCGCTACTCTCTGCTGTGTTACACTAAAACGCACAGCTGTCCCTTCTTGTTATCGATATTCTTTGCACATATATAAAGGACTATGTGATCTGAGGCACCCGTTAAATATTTTTGGCCTTGACCTTGATGGTCGACCTCCACCCCCTATACAACGTTACGTAAGGTATAACTTCCGGTGTCCTTGACCTCCAGGTCACTTTCGAGCCCAAAACCGGATGTTGGCCTTTATCTCGAAAACGGTAAGAGATAGAGCAATTTTGACCTCATTTTCGACCTCCACCCCCTATACGACGTTACGTAAGGTATAACTTCCGGTGTCTGTGACCTCCAAGTCACTTTCGAGCAGAAACCTGAGGTTGGCCTTTATCTCAAAAACGTAGGAGATAGAGCAATTTCGACCTCATTTTCGACCTCCACCCCTATACGACGTTACGTAATGTATAACTTCCGGTGTCTGTGACCTCCAAGTCACTTTCGAGCCCCAAACCTGAAGTTGGCCTTTATCTCGAAAACGGTAGGAGATAGAGCAATTTTGACCTCATTTTCGATCTCCACTCCCTATACGACGTTACGTAAGGTATAACTTCCGGTGTCCTTGACCTCCAAGTCACTTTCGAGCCCCAAACCTGAAGTTGGCCTTTTTCTCGAAAACGGTAAGAGATAGAGCAATTTTGACCTCATTTTCGACCTCCACTCCCTATACGACGTTACGTAAGGTATAACTTCCGGTGTCCTTGACATTCAAGTCACTTTCGAGACCCAAACCTGAAGTTGGCCTTTTTCTCGAAAACGGTAAAAGATAGAGCAATCGGTTTCCAGACATCTCCTCCAAGACCGCTGAATCTACAAAACCAAACTTGGCATATGTATCTGAAGTGGTCACCTGATAAAAATTTTTGACCTTGACGTTACCGGTATAGTTGGTAGTATTTAGGAGGATGTTCTACATTCAGACATGTGAAAATTGTTAACAAATAGCAATATCATCTACCTTTCGTTATCATTTCAAGTGGGGTCTAATTCGCTGTGCGAATTTCGGTCTAGTTTAATACCGAGAACCATGCAAGATTATTTAAAGGATTTTATTTCAGTTACAATTGTATGTTTTGCAAAAGAATAGAACAATTGCTCTAGTTTCTGAAAAACCGGCGTAATTTAATTCTAAACACTCTGGTGAATGAAACCAACTTAAAAACTATACGTGTGTTACCAAGAATGCTTATTTCCCTAGAGCATTTAAGAATTCGATTTATTTCGTCTTCAATTATTTTCGCCATAAAGATTAGAAAACAAACCTTTGCAATGTGAATATCGGAATGATTTGACCAGAAGTGACAGGGCTTAGAAAATCTTACCAAGAGTTTAAAAAATTAACGAATTAATTAAATCAGGCTCTATACATTCTAAAGATTTCGGCGTTCTGCCAATTTCTATCAAGATCACCATGAAAATGTAATAGCCTGCTTAGCAGTAATATTCGAAACACTGGTGTTACATTTTAAAAATGAGCAGGCGAAAAATAAAAAAAAAAACTCTCCGAATTTCACAAACTCAATGCTGTAAATGCCGAAAGACGCAAAGACTGACCGTAAAACAGGCAGGCAAACAGACTTGAATATTTGAGTTCCCGTCCCCGCGCTCCTCCAAAAACTCTGCCCTACTGAACATAAATGAACCATTTAAAAGCAATGACTAAAGCGAAGGATATCATACGTGTCCGATACGTGTGCAGTACGTGTCCGAAAATACCATACCCTTGGTTTTATTTCTGTCACTTCTTTTGGTACGGCCCGCCAGGCATATAAGAAAATCAAAATATAAAAAAGTCAGCACATCTGAACGAAATCGAATACGGTGTGGTGATAACTATGGATTGGTTTATATAAAAAGGTTTGCGGTGCACGCACACACACATAAACCGAACGCCCAAGTATACAAAAAAGGAACTGGTTCGATTTTATATTTGTGAGTTTCCCAGGTACACTCTTTGTGTTGTCTATTTATAGATTAAGAAAAGTGAAGTATTTCGCTCTGAAGTCTGCAATGCGTCTGTTTACTTTACAATTAACATTTTACTTTTTTCTACTTCAGTGATATATATATATATATGACATATTTTTTAAATAGCTTTGAATTTCACTCTTCTACTTAATGCACTTAGGGATTTGGATTTAGAAAGTAATAATATGAAACATTGACAAAAATCCTTTCGCGCATTTTTTCAAGATCTCTGTAAGAAGACTAAAGTTTTCTAAAATGGAACGATTTCTTTACAACAACTGAAAGTTTGACATGAAAAATTAAACGCATTTCCTCTATAGCCTGTTAACTGATATTATTTTTTCGGAATTAACTTTCTTGAAATGCTAATCGCGCCTTCGGAACCAAGTCTCTCATTATCATGTGGTCGGAAAGGTCCAGTGTTATTATTTGTACGAAATATTATTCCTTCAGCTTATCATTCTAGAGAATTAATTCTTGACAAAGAGGTATATTGAATTGAAAATCGTGTACACCCTTTTCAAAAGTACACCCCGAAATCTTTGACACTCTGTGCTACATTTGAATTTTGAAATCAAATCAATCACTAAGTTATAAATTTAGGAGTTTTGTTGCTGGGAGCAGTTCCAAATTTTAAGGGTTGAATAGTCAAGGACGTTTTTTTTCAAAAACTAGTTTATTGCAAAATACTGCTTTGGACAGATGGAAACCTAAAGTTTTTGGAACAGGTGTTCAGGGAATCTTCAGTCCTGTATAGCTTTACCTTACAGGTGAAAATATCTTCACCGTCTTGAGAATAAAAACAACACTCCCGGAGAGACTTCCATTTTAATTGTTATTACAACCCCCTACTCCACGCCCCCCCCCCCCCCCCCCCCGTTTAGTTGGTGCACCTTTTGCTTGTTTTGTGCGTCTAAATTATATGTGCCGAGGAAATTGATATAAAAAATTTGTCGATGTTTTTATGTTTTCATTGATAAATATAAAACATGAAGGAGGCAAAGTTTTCCAGTATTTCTTTACCCGGAGGATATAGTGAAAATATCTTGCTACACAGGGTTTCATGTGCACTCACCACATAACGTGAAATATGTCGAACTTGACCAAATATTTTTATGGTATCTGGATATTTAGCTGAGAGACATGTAGTCGTGTGATATTTACCCGAACAACAGTTATCCGAGTTGGCATCTACGACAATTTAGTTGGTGTTTATAATTCTGGGTCATATTTTGTTATTGATTCACCAAATTGTGGCTGAAATCTTTTCAACTGATTCTTCAAATAGAAAAAAAATGAAACAATATTTAAAATTTTGGTGATTTCTTGTTGTATTTGTTGAAAAGTTGTTCAGCAGTTAAACCATCAGTCTCGGGAGCACCTGTCAATAAATTAATTATTTAGCCTTGTACAAATATACTCGATTTCAAGTCCAGATTTCAAAGGTCTAAGAACATCGATAAATCGGTTCAGCTTCAAGTTCAGAACAAAATGAGTCGTTTTTTTTTTTTTTTTTTTGGTTGGAAACAATCATACTTTTTTGCCAATGGGAAATTCAACAACGACCCTTGTAATACCAGAGCTATTATTTTTTTTGGGGGGGGGGGGAGGGGGTGTGCGATATTTAGCCGATAGGTCTTACCATTTATTACGTCCATTGGAATTGTTAAGGTAAAACAGACATGGGAAAAACGTAAACACAAGCAATCACAGCATCCTTCACACAGCCGGGGTAGCGGAACTTAAATATTCAAGTTTGTTTGCCTGTCTGTTTGACCGTCAATCTTTCCGCCTGTTGGCAGTTAATGCAATGGGCTTGTGAAATTTGGACAGTCTATTTACCTTGAATATATTGCAGATATGCACCTCTTATCCTGTTTGCCCCCCCCCCCCCCCCACCCCCCGCTTAATCTGCGTGGCCCTATGGAGCTTCTTGCGTTTTTAAATGCGATTACTGTATGGTTGCCATATGGTAAACATATTATAATAGGTTTGAATGTATAGTGATGACGCATTCAACCAAATGTAAAAAGGACTGCACGACATCTAGCCGAGCGACATTTAGTCCAGCGACAGTTAGCCGAACAAAATTTAGCAGAGCGACATTTAGCCCAAAATTGGCATATACAGCATATAGTCTAAATTTTAATTATGGGTGATATCTTTTTAACTGATTCGTCAAATAGAAAAATGAATTGATTTATTTTGTGCACGCATATGTAATCGAATGTTTTTCACATCTCTTTTCACATACGAATACCCCCCCAAAAGCTCCTCTCGATTTACCTTTTAGCAAATGGAGTAACAGTATTAGATTACCAAGGTTTCTTTAGATCGGATTAGAGAGGTTATTTTCATAAGTAATTTAATTAGTTTGCATACAACTGCATTTTTTATTCCAAATGGGTACAAAATTGAAAAAGCTCTCGCGCAAAAATATTTATCTTTCTTAAAATAATTTGCATTGCAACACTTCATTTAAGATAACTTGAGCCTGTGTATACAAATGCACAATGAAATACCCCAGCTGGGGGTAAAGATACAGTTGGTGACTTTAGCAGACGATCAATTGAGCATTTTAGACTCGAATAGTTTATTACTTGTAGATTTTGCAATTATGAATGACCATTATTATTCGCTTTGGTTGAGTCTTAACACCTGTGCGTCAGAACTTTTCTTCAAAAAACTTTTATGTATCCCTACAGCATGAGAGTTTTTTTTGTGTGCCATTGTGATCTCTTATAACTTACTAACTGATACATTCTACCATAACCAGTAAGACGACACCCCTCCCCCCTCCCCCATCCCTTGCACGTAGTTACGCTAAGGCTCGTCAGTGTGAACTATAGAAGCTAATCAAATCACATATTTCTCCGTTAATGTACGTCTGTTTGCGCTCGTCCCTAATGACGAGACTGATCTGTGGTCCACATTCTTAATAGAAAAAAAATCCGTGAAAAAGGAACATAATAGCTAAAAATAAATTGGTAAGCGTAACATGTGAACGCGTGCTGACAACAAGCGTTCATGAATTACAGTTATCCCAATGATTCACAGCAAATGGGTTATGGCTTCGTGCCCTGCATCAACCCGGACGTTCGGTGCACAGTTATTCTTTTCAATGAAAATATTCCAAACCCTAAACGATTAGGCGATATTTGATTTCCCTCAACTAGGATTGCTCAGCACGAAAGAATTGGAATATTATTCCTTTTCTCGTCAAGAACTCATTTAGTGTATTCGGATGGCCGAGTTTGTTGGGGCTTTTTATTTGTATGTAAGGGCCAAGGAAATAGGAGCAAATTTTACGACGAGGCATTTGGTTCTGCTCTGACATTGTGGAGGTCTCTCGGTGAAAGCCCTACATAAATACATTTTGGGTGCTTGACGCCCATGACAGCGAAAATGGCCTATTATCGCCCACCCTCTAGTGTAAAACTAGAGCAGTGTGCACAGCTCACATATTCCCCAACAGCCCCCCCCCCCCCCCCCCATCGGCCATCAATAGTCAATCAAGAGCTGAAATTTTGCAAGTCCAGCTGGTCCATTTTCATTGGACGAACCTTGCCAATTTACCATACCGATCTGTGCTTGTTCCAATAGAAGCTACATACCAAGTTTCATTAAAACCCTTGCAGCAGTTTTTAAGTTATCGTGTTGACAAGCTCTTGATGACAGACCGACCGACAGACCGACATGCGGTCGATCGCATATATTCCCTGTGAGGAATAAAAAAGGATGTGTAATGAAAAGCAAACCAGTTTCAAATATCACATCATGAAACATTTATTCACATACTTCACAGAAGTGAAAACACGTACAGAATCGCTAACATATCACAACTGAATGCTTTTCTTGCAAAGACCATCTCTACAACACTATACTTGAGGGCCTATTCGTTTTGCCGGTGACATCACGTGTTGTCCAATCACAATGCTCGAGACAAAACTTTACAAAATCTGATTGGTTATCACTGGATGTCATCAGGCTAAACAAAGGCCCTTAATTACACTCTTAAACACATTAATGCCAAACTTTACGGTGAAGATGAAAACATAGCATACACTGCAGAGGGAATAACACACTTTCTTGCGTAAATTATGCAACAGCTCTGATCAGTAAGGCGAATACCACTTACTCAGCGCAATCCAGTCATTGCTTTAACAAGATATTAAGGCGTACAGAATAAAACTTTTAGTGAAATTAAAATTTTTGCGTTTCGGTTTTCTGCTTGGTTCTCGCTTTATGACGCGCTGCGTCCCTCACCTCTTCCGGCCACATCTTTTTTTATGTCTTGCGATTTTTCCTCTTGCCCTTACATTTGGGGGTGTGGGTGGGTGGGGGCGGCGTGAAATTTCCTTGTTTATCATGTATTTTAAAATCATGAGCACTAATTTCACAGAGATTCAGAAACGTACTACTTTATAATGAGTGTGCCTGCACCCTTTTAAGTGAGTGCCACCCCCCCCCCCCCCCCCTCACCACCACCAATGTCCAAGTCAGCACTATAACAGTATATTTATGCGTAGATGTATTTTAAACCTTAATAAAAAAATGCCCTATAATTAAAACACTTACACAATATCGTGTTTATAACGCACCTTTTTATAGTATTCCGATGATGTTGTTGATTTTCGCTTCTAACTAAAACATGTATATTTGAATATTATATTAGGTAGGATGGTTTTTACTTCGCTTTAAACTGAAATGTTTTTGAAGACATATGTGAGAGCAGTAACTATGCAAATACGTCACAAATACGTCACAAGAGTCCAGGAGGGCAAAGTTTGTTTACATCATCCGTAATACTTTGTTACATGACTTAATGTAAACACTAAAATGCCACTCTGATCTATGTCCGCATTACCCGACCACATTACAGCTGAAATCGGTTAATCGCATCAGGGTTAATTGAATAAATCAGTTAATTGCATAGGGGGGGGCGGGGGAGGAATATCGCATAAAAAGGTTATCGTATCGGAGTTAATCGCTTAAAGGATTAATCGCACGGGGGTTAACCGCATGGGGGTTAATCACATGAATCGTTTAATCGAATGGGGTTAATCATATAAATTGGTTAATCGCATAAAAGGTTAATCGCAAAATCGGTTACTCGTACAGGGGTTAATCGAATAAATCGGTTAATCGCACACAGGTTAATCGGATAAATCGGTTAACTGCATAAAGTGTTAACCGCATAAATCGGGTAATTGTAAGCTATAGGAAAGTCCTTCCCCAATCTTCCGCTTTCAAATATGCCCGATGATCGCACATAGCGGTTTGGTGAATAATTTCCTTTGCAAATGGATTATACAACTGACCAGTTTCACTGCAATTCAGTTTAAGGAATGGCCACAGTATTTCACTTAAAGTTTGACAACAAAAGTGGTACTATAAAAAACACATAAATTACAGACTACGTAAAGAGACCAACGTCCAGGCGATGTTTATGACTAGTTTCTTGCTGTATTTATTCACAAAGATTAAACACAGCAGATTGCCACTATGTATATATAGACGCGGCATGCGATTGAACTGCCAGATGTCTGACTGTGACTTTTGTTCCAAATTATTGCTGACTTTCCTGTACACCACTTTATTACCGCCTTAACATGACAAGATTGCTGGGTTTATTTCACGATTGCCAGTGCGCGTAAAAAGGAAACAGTACTATTTTTGCAGCGCATACGACAAGTAGATACGCACAGCCCTACTCACGGCGCTTCCAGTATCGAAAACGTCACGCTACGCACTACTGTCACTGTGTACTTGACATATGACCAGTAGATACGCACAGCCCTACTCACGGCGCTTCCAGTATCGAAAACGTCACGCTACGCATTACTGACAGCGTGTACTTATCATTGCCATAACAACGCAACTGAGTGAAAGAAAACAGCGGAGAAGATCGCAAAAGGATACATAATTTAAAAGAGATTATAAATTTACAAGAATTCATGAAACAGAAATAAAACCAACAGTCGCATTCGCGATGAACCGAAAAGCCCTTCATCAACCTTGCGCACTGTTCGCGCTCACCTTTCAAACTCGTGCTACCAGTGTTACAAACTGCGGGTTCAGATCAGGTTCTGTCATTCTTCTTGCCGCAAATGGCAGTTATTCTGGTCATTTTAATCACAATGCCCAACATTAATTTTACTATCTCTGTCCTGATATTACATTTTCAGTACTTGCAACAGCAGACCCACACGGACTACTCAACAAGACTGAACGATAGGCACTGTGGGCGCAAGAAGATTACTTCTGATTGCAGGTAACGACTGCATAGAACTAAGCATACATCACATGATGAACCAGAGTCTTAGAAATCGGCAAGTGACGTGGGAAGTAAGCTTTCTACGTGCAAGGCTACGCCTCATACATTATCCACAGCAACCTTTTCAAACACTACCATTTATTTTCACCATTTAAATGTCTGGAAACGATAAGCCCAGCAACAACACACAAAAGTCTACACCCAATACGGTGTGAAGACCTTAAGGAAAACGTACTAAAATAACATGAGTATTTTCAGACATGACTAAAGACTAATTAATCAAGGTATTAGGACTCCCACTGAAAACCGAACAGCATAGACAGAACTGCCGGGGGGGGGGGGGGAACCAGGGGGCACTCACCTACCAACTAGTTACCACGCTGAAAATTGCTCAAATCCACCTCCCCCCCCTCCCCCTGTTAATATCAGACAGGTTTCGGCCTTTGAACCAGTGTCTATTAAGATTTTACAGAAATAATTTGTTCTCTCCTTCTGTTGGGAAGGAAGTCAGTGCCACGAGTGACTCGAGTAACATCAGTCTGTACATGCCTTGCAACAGTGACAACGGACAACAGTGACAGCGGGCAACAGTGACAACGGGCAACAGTGACAACGGGCAACAGTGACACAACGAGAGCAAATAACTCCAAAAATAACATCTGAGAAGGAAACTGTGATAGGGAAAAAAGCCGTAGCTATTGAGAATCTATAAAAAACACCCAAATAAAATAAAGCCATAATGCACACGTAATAAAGACGGAAGCATAATCATTTCCTAAGCGATGACGATGACGTCATTACGAGAAATTCACTAAAGAAAACCGCGAACGTAATTAGCACATAATAAGGCACAGAAAGGGTCACACCAATTGTTACCACATAAATCTTCGCCAATATTAAAATTTTCAAGTAATTCCTTTGCCTAATTTTTCTGATTATTAAAAAAAAAAAAACAAATACAGCACAAAAAACTGCAGAGTAATTACAGGCATGATTACATACATTGTTCTGCTCCTTTTTAATTTCATAACTGATACTCGGTTTTTGTTCTCTCTTTTGATTTCAACTTGTTTACATTTAAAACTAAAACACAATATTAAGTAATAAAATTACACTTATTCATTTCTTTCTTTATTTCTTTCTTTCTTGTTATTTATTTTGTTTTTTTTTTTTGCTTGTTTGTTGCTTATGAGAATAAAACATAATATCAGATGAACTGTGGAGTTAGAGGTTTCCCCTTCTTTCTTAAGGCTGTACTTTATCACATTTTCAATCAATAGCTTTTCAGACACATTTCCTCAATAAGCAAGTGCACTCTTTATTAACTCTCAAAAACACATCAACATTGCATACAATCCCCGGAAAAAACTTGTCACACAGGAAAGCAACATTCATTAATTTTTCTTGGCTCTTCTTTTCCTTAACCTGCCATTATCGCCCACTTCCGCTTTATCATCAGAAGCAGGCGGCATGTCATCTTCACTGTGACTTCTGCTTCCGCCATTCGCCTCACCTTGACCTTTCACCTTGGTATCGTCTGCTGTTTCGGCGACAGACGGCTCGGCTTTGGCTGGCGCCATGCGGACAGAGAGCTTGAGGCCTGACGCGCAGACACCGATCAGCAACAGAACGGAAGTGACGTAATACGAGATGCGATAGACGGACGTCATACAATAGAGGACCATGAAGACACTGCACGCGTAGACGATGGAGGCCGCCGCGCCATAAATCTCGCTGCAAACACAAAGGTACGCCTGCACTTTTTTACGAATAATTCATGCAACGACAATTGCAATTTGCCTCTACAAACGTTTTCTTTTGGCCGTTACATTACGCCAGTTTTGCAGACGTTATCTAACTTCTTTTACATAGTACAGAACATAAATTATTTACCAATCGTGGCACTTACTTTGAGATTCTTGGAAATGACCCATAAGACAGCAGCATGGCAACGATTGCCATGGTAACGCCAAGTGGCCGAGACGGATCAGACTCCAGTGTCAACACGTCATGACTGCAACAGAGATAACTCATTATACAACGATTGCCATGGTAACGCCAAGTGGCCGAGACGGATCAGACTCCAGTGTCAACACGTCATGACTGCAACAGATATCACTCATTATACAACGATTGCCATGGTAACTCCAAGTTGCCGAGACGGGTCAGACTTCAGTGTCAACACGTCATGACTACAACAGAGATAACTCATTATACAACGATTGCCATGGTAAGGCCAAGTGACCGAGACGGGCAGACTCTAGTGTCAACACATCATGACTACAACAGAAATAACTTATTATATATCAGAAATGCCAAGTAATACATTCCACTGGCAAAGTGGAAACATTAAAACAGTAATAGAGCTGCTCTTTAGTGTGTGAAGAGCAAAAGGCTTAGTTTTCACTATTCAAATTTCCTTATAACCCACTCCCCCTCCTCCCCCTGGATCCTACTACAGCAGGGTAACAGTTTATGTCACCTGTCAATCAAGTGTCGTCAGCACTTGCTCACGTACCTTTCACCGTGTCAGTGTTGTTGCCAGATACCTCCATGGGTACCACGCCGCTTCCATCCACGGCGTTTACCATTTATAACCATTTAAGATTTTTTATTCCTTCGCCATGCACCAAAATATTTTATGCGAAAAAAATGGGACTTAAACTTTTTTCACGAATTTCTGCCAAAGCTGCGATTTTTTTTTCCAACGCTAACCAAACAAATTGTAAAGCTACTAACGTTTTTCTTTAGTAGTTGCCACCGTTTCGAGTGCGCACTGCGGCATACCATGTGTGTTCGGCGCCATACGACGGCATAGCGTTGAGCGTCACTATGACAACCGTCATAAACTTACTACAGATTCTGTACCCACACAATGAGGGGTGGAGCGTTGAGCGTCACCATGACAATCAGCAGGATTATGTACTCATCGTTGATCCTGTGACCACATGATGACGGCAGTAGCGTTGAGCGTCACCATGACAATCAGTAGGGTAATGGACTCATCATAGATTCCATGCCACCCTACGAGGGGAGGAGCGTTGAGCATCACCATGACAACCAGCAAGTTTATGTACTCACCGTAGATTCTACGCCCACAGCATGACGGGAGGAGCGTTGAGCATCACCATGACAACCAGCAGTGACATATACTCACCGTAGATTCTGTGCCCACACGATGAGGGGAGGAGCGTTGAGCGTGACCATGATGAGCATGAGAACCAGCAGGGTCATGTAGACATTGTGCATGTTCCACACACTGGCCCCCGTGAGACCCGCGTACTTGGCCACTGTATAACTCCACAACGCCTGCAATCGCACAAGGAATGAATTACTTTCGACACCGGATACCCTAGAGTAACCGATATACGGCTTCTACCAGCGGACAAAAATTACTGGTTCAAAAAAAAAAAAAAAATGCTGCTACACTTCAAGTTATGTGGAAACGAACGATTGTGTTTTTATCGCACAGCAACGATATATTACATAAAGAGATTACTTTGTTTAGTGCACGTACAGATTATAAAAGAAGTATTGATTACGCCATTTCAGATCTGTGCTTCGAGGCGCGCAGCTGAAAGTCTGGCGTAATTACGTTAAATATTGCGATACTTGGCTCTGTTCATAAAGAGGTTCTTGAATTATACTACTGCTCTGACGGAAAACAAAAACATAACGAAGAGTAGTGCTCTAGTACTTGAATACTTGCTCAAATACCCAATCACCTAAGCGTCAACTGGATAACGTTACCTTGACAATAAACACGAAGTAGACAAGCATGAGAGAGAGGGTGCCGCACAGGTAGTAGGCCAGGGGTAAGCAGGCCACGTACACGCCGTACTCCAGCGCCGCCATGGCGGTCACACAGCGCACATTCAAACAACACCTGCAAACACAATACAAGGGCGCACAGTAAGAAACGGCTCACATGTCCATTAAAATAGAATTAACAGCAGGGCTCTTGCGATGACCGATGAGGACAACTGCACACCGATTACACAATTAGACAGGAAGCGAGTTTGTTGAAAGTGAAATCTCACATAATTCGTGGATTTACCCATGTTACATAAAATTTGTTGAAAACCAGCTCTACGCAATTTTTTTAACTCTTGGCATATAACTAAGCCATTCCAATGAAAAAAAAAACAAACAAAAAACAACTAAAAAAACTATAAAAAACGCAAAGCATTGATACGATCATATTTCACTCACTTGCCAAATACAAGACCGAAGAATCTTCCCAGGACTGCCATGGCCGCTGTGAGGTAGACGGCATAGAAGCTGATGAAGGCGTTTGCCACGACGTATAGTAGTATGGGCAGGGCAGGGTACCACACATTCTGTGCCCTCAGTGCAGTGCTGTCATCTGGTGGCAGGTACAAGCGGTTTGCCAGAGGCATTTCTTCCGGGAAGCTGTCGAAAAAATCGCAAGTCAACACGATTCAAAATAAAATATCAAATCGTTGTCAAATATGCCTTTATTTCTTAAAACTGCGTCATTATGCCGAATCTACAAATTTCTGTTTAATGCAAGCAAAATCGGAAAACCATTCTTTGTGATTGAGCGAGAGAGAGAGAGAGAGAGAGAGAGAGAGAGAGAGAGAGAGAGAGGGAGGGAGGGAGAGGAGAGCGGGGGAGGGATGCGCCTTTGTCGGTTTGCGTGTAATACACAGCGATTTGGAACTACTAATAACTAACAGAGACCTAAATAAAGGCCTTACTAGAGCATGAAGCGCACGACGAGCGCGAGCAGCACCACTCTCCACGGCTGGCTGTACTCAGCATGCGCAGTCACTATGTCAGGTATCACCCCTAGCAACAACACAAACAAGCCCTCTGTACCTTGTTTTAAACGGTTTATTTAAAATGTTCAGTTTAAAGTTTTGATATGCCATTTCTTTCGTACCCTCACAGAACATAATACCATCTCGTGTTTTGATTCCACACTTGGTTGGCCACCGGACAATCCGGACGGCCACCCGGACAGCCATAACGCTGACTAACGACAATGCTGTACCCAAGTAAAAAGATGCCAGAGTAGATTTGAAAGAAGTGTACCCCGCACCCACATCAACTACACGCTGAAGAAAGATATGCGCTTGGTCATTCCACCACAAGACACAACTACTGAAAAAATTGACTGTAAAATAGATAATGAAGATATTTACACACTTCTAAATTAATTCAACCTTTTGTTTTGTTCTTTTTTTTCCTCTTCGCGCAACTTGTCTGTCAGTACTGTGCAAATTATCTCCTACTGAAGTGTGATCAAGTATCACGATGAAACATGTCGCCGAAATCGCGTGTAAAAATGTGTCACAAAAAGGCCAGAATACTCGAATTTTCTTTTTCTTATCCGCATGTCAGATTTGAAGCGGCACGCCTAATGGTGGGAAATCGGGGCAATGATTTTCTTTTCGCCGAGTTGGTTTTCTGGCTTTTGGCGTAACAAAACGGAGTTCTTCATGAGACATTTGACAAAGTGGTGTCGGTTTTGCTTCTTAACTCACATTTTTTTTAGACGGAAAAAGGTCTATAAAAGGCCTTCTCTGTCGGAAATAGGAAAATCTCTTTCAGGTTATTAACCTATCCTAGGACGAAACCCGTCTAAGTGCCTTGGGCCTCACGTATGAGAAAAAATATGATGCTTGAACTTTTCTTGATAGTTGCCGCCTTTCATGTGAATGAAGTACACTTCACACGTACATGTAAGGGTACATACCATATTCGTCCAGGCCCTTCAGTTGATAGGTCAAGGTCATCAGCAAATTGATGACTAAGAAACACGGCAGAAAGGTCCCGTAGTACCGCACAAACTGCCAACGCAAAAAAGTGCTTTAGAATATTATTATTGTTATTATCATTATCATTGTTATTATTATTATTACTATTATTATTATCATTATTATTATCTTATTATTACATTACTACTATCATTACTACTGCTACTACTATTACTACTACTATTATTACTGCTGCTCCTCTTCCTCCTTCCCTTCTCCTTCTACTACTACTACTACTGATACTACTGCTATTGCTACTACAACAACTACTACTACCACTACTAATATTATTATTATTATTATTATTACTATTATTATTATTATTATTAAACATAGAATATTAGTGTTTATATAGTTCAAGCTGATATTAAACCAGTATTGTGGGAAACGAGGCCATTTTCCAAGTGGAATTCCAGTTTCATAAAAATGGAATGGAAATTTTTATTTAGTAATCATTTAGTAATCCGCGTTAAACAAAAATGGGGGAACCCAGAATTTGTGCACACGCGGCTTCTTAGTTAAGTGCCTAGTTTTCGTTCTGTGGTGGCAGCAACGTGCATTCTAGCCGCGCCTGTTGTCAAAAATATATGATTTGGTAAAAAGAGGTATTTCTTTTATTAAATTTGAAATGTTTAGGGGTGAAATTTACAATGGTGCTCGCATTCTGGTTAAAAAGGGGGTATTTCTAAGCCTTGGCACTGAGCCTTTGGGGGTTGTTTTAAACAGTCACGGACACGCAATGTATTGGTAATCCATTTGTTCGTGACTGCCCCCACCCTCCTCGCCCCCCTCCCCCGCCGAGACCACTCCTCGTAACATTCTTCGTTGCTAAGGGATACGTTACACGAACGTTCGGTCTCACAGTAAAACTTGTACTTAGCCACAATTGAGCATACAATAAATTTTCTCCAGATTTACTGCGTTCACCTCTCGAGTGAGACTACAGCAGCAAAAAAGCACTAAACCAGAAGATTATGCAAATATCTGACAAAGAACAACCACTTCTTTGCACTCGTAAAGTAATATGCAAATGGTCATTGACAGCACAAAATGGCACAGTTCCTTATCAGCGTAGCTGCAAAGTTCTCATAACATCAAAAGGGTTTATGCGTCATAATCGCGCCATAAACACACCAGACAAGGTTACGGGCATTGTTTTAAGCACGTACCTATCTTAAATACTTCTTATTATTTTATACTTTAAAATCAGTTCATTTTGATATAGCGATGGGGTTAATGTCCCGATTCCATAAACGTTGTTACTTCGACATTGTACCCAAGACTGCAAAATTGAAAGAACAGACATTCTTGAAAGTTCAACACGCGTGTAAAATTTGGTGATGGGCGACCTGAATTCCACCAGAATCCTGATGAAAGTCATGGAAATCCCGACCAAATAATGCAAGATCAGATCCTGATAGCAGCAGATCCAGGTCGCCTTCGGCATCGAATTTGTCGAAGGTTTGTCGAAAGTCCCGGGATTCACGCGAAATATTGTTATACGGAGTGCCACACATCATTCTCTTTGCCAACACTTACACCTTTGCAAGGACAGCTAAAAAGGGAACGCGGATTGAATAGGTAACTTCCATGTCTGACTTAAAACTACGTTACAATTATTTTTTCATCAATAATTTTTGAGAAGGTGCATTTATTTAACAGAATCAATCATCTATTTTTGACATTTTATTCACATATTGTCTGAAAGCGAATCACCAACGGAAATCTATACCATAACTAACTGACTGAAATAAATATCTGAATGAATATTTGCTATTCTGATTTATGCCGCCTTCTCCAAAACCATTGCGATTTTTTTCCTAGATGGTCCACAAGGTAACACACTTTTGGATCATCTCAAAGAGAAAGAACAAGAGATAAAATATGTCATGTGGCATGTTACCTCAAATACATCATTCGTATTTGTTTAAACAGACAACGAATACTGGCAATTTCTGAAAAATGTTAATTGGTGAGAACTGTTCTTTTACTAATTAATGCATTTGTCTGGTCGACGCCCAAGTTGTTATAAAGTATATAAATAAAAACTATAACCCTCAGTAGTTTTCTAACTTATTAAATGAAGAAATAAAATAACGCCTCGATATCGAAATCCAGAAATTAGATATCGATATCCACAAACGGAAATTCTGGCGCAGTTAATTATTTGTGATTAAAAAAAATAAAATAACAAAATATATTCTTTTACAACCACTTCAGTGATTTTTCTAGATGTTTTAACGAGGCACTTATAAGCTAAAAAATATATATTCTGTATGCCACTGTCACAATATGTGTGTACCTTGTGAAGGCGTCGACATTGCTTTGAGATTGTGCATTGTTGCCTACATAAGAGAAGAGATAAGACATGGATCAGGGCGGATGATCCATCTGGATCCCAAGTAAAGCCCTATATATGGCTAGCTGACACCCAACCCACCCGGGTCTCTCATTCCACAAATAGTCAGAAAAGTGACAGAAATAAAAACACACACACATATATTTGTGAAGTATAGGAATGGATTAGGCGAAGAATGAGAGCGATTGGCCGCTCCGGCACTAATGTCAACGCGATTTGGCCGTCTGTGCGCCGTGATCTTGACTTAACACTGCGCATTCACTAAGGAGATATGGCAACAATCAACAGCCTAAACGTCATATTACGTCACTGACCAGTGTCTGCATAATTGACTACTTGAAGATGTCATAAAGCAGAGGTCATAAAAAAAAATACTGGAATTTTTTTTTTTCAAAAAGTATATTTCATGGGTATTAAGGATATGCGATGAAGACCATGTCATAACGTTAAATCCCAGCAAATTAATGTGATTTCAAAATCAAACTACACTGATTGTCGATTTATGAAGTACTGCATTTCTAGGATTAATACGATATGGGAAGGCCATGATAGAAGGTAAGACTTCCGTGAGGAAAGTGAGTTAAACACGAAATATCTCATTTCTAATCACAGAAGGATAAGCTGAGCCATAAGATTTTAAAAATATTTTAAATACTTTATTTAAAACATGATTTAAAAAAAAATAAAAGCCGGGCTTTGGGCTCTCTCCAGTCACCATTTTGTGATCAGCTCGATATATCTCCTTAAATATGCTTTCAAGTCAGCGTATTCAAAAATAAAAAATTTATTGATAACTGTACTGTCAACAAATTTAGATTAGTATGCGAACCCAAAATGTAATGTTTTAAATACTGTGATCAAATTTAATGCAACATACCAACATGCTGCAGGGTTCGCGTTGGCGGGGTTTTTGTCCGCTTTTTGGGCATTTTTTACGAAACGACTCACTTTTTCGGAAACCACTGAGTTTTCTGGACCCAACAGAGTCACACTTTCCTTTTTTTGACTCACTTTCCTGAGAACCCAGCGCGAACCCTGAATTGCTGTTATTATCCCTTTACACCAAACGTTCGTTCCGTGGCCTTTCACAGTGGGCGGAACAGGCCCTCGGGCGGGACAAATACGGGACACGGGGACAATAATACGAAGATTACCTTCAAAGTTCATTCAAATTTTAGCTTTTGGGTTGGGGGTATACGAGTTTAGGACTTTGTCGTGGCCTCTGTTCCACTAGGATGTAAACTATCGGCATCAGAATATGGGTAATTTCTCCGCCCCTTTGGTTTGATTGTTGTTAGTTTTTGTTAATGAATGAAGACAAGCCTGGAGCATGAATTTATAAGAAGTGTGTAAAACATGCAACAAGACCTATCTACGGCCATGCCGGTGAAGAACTGACGATGCTAATTTTGTGTATTTTAGTACAGGAAGCTGGAGAGTTTACAATTTGGTGGATATACTATGCTATACAGCACCTTGCCAACACGACCATCCGTAAAAATCAAAGCGCTGTACCCAGGAAATAAATTAAAACCTGCCAGTTCAAGAAAAGAACACATGTAATATGAAACAGGAATTCGCCCAACTGGCTGGTCGGTGGGTCACCTCGATGCGGCCCAGGGGTGGGAGGGAGAATGAGACAAATCCGCGCAAGCTTAAAACAAGACAAGATCTGCCAAAGTTAATTGCTTTTCAATAAGGCAATGCTTTTATTTATGATCATAAACGGGTTACCGTAAGCTGCCTGTTGTAACATGACGTCTTTTCCCACTTAATTCACAAGTATGTTGCTCATACTTCGATTGCTTCCTTTCCAAATAAAAAAAAACCCAGCAATTTGTGAAAGAAACGCTCTGAAGGACCATGCAAAGGACTCCTGATTAATGTATTATTACGTTTAGATTAAAGGGTATGAGAGAATCTACCAAAAAAGAGGTATTTAGACAGTCAACAATCAGGGAGTAATGATCCAACAAATCTCATGCGACGCGTAAATGAGCAAAATAATTGTGTTACGGTAATTGTTGCAATCGTCTCAATCATGTTTGTGTAACACCTAATAAGGTCGTCTGTGCATTATTTACTAACCCCCAACACGATTCCCGGTTCAGTAGAGATCCTGGTTAGCAGAAGTCTACCTGTTTCCAAAAGTTATTTATCGGCAAACACCGGTTATAAATAAAAAGCTTGAAAAAATAAGTTATTTACAAGACCCATAAAAATCAACCACTTTTTCCAGACGTGAAGACAAATTATGTCTGTAATATATAGTGGGATTATTAACGAGTTGCTAAGTCTTTCTTGCTGGACACTTAATATTTAAGAATAAGCTTTTATGATTGCCGTTAATTGATATAAGTTGACATCTGATGCCCATATCGCTTCAAGAGCACCTCACGTGCCTCTTAAAAACCCCGCGAAACAGCGCTACATTCTTATAAAAAACAACTTATCACCCTTAAACGAACAACACTACTAATTATATGTGTACATGTATATATATATATATATATATATATATATATATATATATATATATATATATATATATATATATATATATATATATATATATATCTCACCTTAAGAGAGCAACTCTATTGACGGAATTTACAACAGAACTTCAAACCTTAGTTAGTGCTGCCGCGTCAAAACGTCAAACGCCATAACCTGAACAATAAATAGCGTGATCTAAGCTGCACTAAACTACACGAGTCCAGCACGTGCGTCGAACTAAATAAAACAATATCATTGAAGTTTGTTTCAAGATCAATTTTTTTTTCAACTGAACCAAATTCTGACCACATCCTCTTCCTAACTGGACACTTAAGATTTAAGAATAAGCTTTCATCACCGCTGTTAATTGATATAAGTTGACTCTGATGCCCATATTAATGTCAATATTAGGATAGCTTCCCTAAATGGTGATATCTGTCCGATTGTGTTCCTGAACAGGTAGTTTCACCGTACCCTTGACACAACAGAAATTCATGCTATCAATCATTAGCATAAAACGTTCTGCTAAAACTTTAAGGTTCCGTTATTCTTCTGAGAGCATGTAGCCAAAGCGGAGACCGATGATGTTAACTACCCGCCCTCAGCGCACTTCAACACACCGAGTGACCTTAACGGAAAACAAGCCATGTAACTCCACACTCTTCGAAAGCAACCCGACACCAGGTTACACCTAATTACATCTAATTGCTGAGCAAATATTTCCTTAACTAGTAACTGTTGCCACTTTTGGTCCATGGTTTTTCTCTTTCTTTCACAGTGTTGATATAACAGCCGCATGACAAGCAACTCCCGATCGACTGGAATCGAAAAAGACCTTTTAAAAACGCTTCAGGTCACTCACAACGGAAAGGCGGATCAATTGAATTCGAAGCGCCACGCATTGGATAAATCTTAAACTGAATCGAAAAAAATTGAACTGACACAGCACCGATGACTTTAGCGGAAATGAAGGCTCCAGCGGCTACCACAGCGGTGACGTCAGCACCGGTGGGAAGAGTACCAGTAGTGCAGACCACCGTGGCGGCACACGACAAGCTGCTCAAGGACCAGACCGTGCACCGGCACCTGGCCTTCGACGACTGCTGCCAGTACTGTGACGTGCACTGCGTGGAGAGGCTCTCACCCCACAAGCAGCAGTTCATACAGGACTGGACGCAGGAAGTGAACAGGAATATAAGCAGAGACAACGACAGGTCAGTCAGTCTTAGTGTCAGCAGGAGTGTGGTTGTTGTTGTCCATATAATAATAATAATAATAACAATAATAATAATAATAATAATACCGAGCTTCTTAATAATAATAATAATAATAATAATAATAATAATAATAATAATAATAATAATAATAATAATAATAATAATAATAATAATACCGAGCTTCTTAATAATAATAATAATAATAATAATAATAATAATAATAATAATAATAATAATAATAATAATAATAATAATAATACCGAGCTTCTTAATAATAATAATAATAATAATAATAATAATTATTATTATTATTATTATTATTATTATAGGATAATATTTGAGCTTCTTTCCGTTGATAAGGATATGCATGAGTACTTAATTCCACACAGGCGTATGAAGTCAAAACGGCGATGGGACAACCCCCACCCCCCCCCCCAAAAAAAAGCGCTCCCCTGCCCTATTAAAACCGTTCCCATACCTCTGTCATCTAAGCTAGTAGGTATATTGACTTAGTGAGGGTCCATCATTTTTTTAAAATAAACTGAACAATAATAAACTCAACAGGCATTGAATTAGTTGTGATCTGTAAAAAAAAAAAAAAAACCGCGTTATGATCCATGCTAAATCGACAAGCCTTCCCTTGTGTTATTTTATTATTCCAACGGATGAAGACGTCACAATGAAGAATCGACGGATTTAGCACAAAGGTCCTTTTTCACTTTAGACTCTGGTTCTTTTTTGTCTGAGGATTAAATATTGTTGAAGACTTTGATGTTACAAGACAATGTCACGGCACCTTTTTCACCAGATCCACGGCTGTTGTTTATTGTTATTATCATTACTATTTTTTTATTTTTTTTTATTTTTTAATCATCAACTCAGACAGGCTTTAGTTGTAGGATATTAGCAAACTGCCCACAAAACACCATGGCAGCTCATCGGCAATTTTCACTATTGTCTACAAGCGCGTTTTAAACCTTACTGATGGTTTTCCCCATTTTGCTTTTTTGTTCTTATTGCCAACTGAACCATAAATTTAACCTGTAAAAATTAAAAGCATAAGTACTCAGTTGTTACGTCATAATGCCTGTGGCAAAGTCTTGCAATAAAGTAATGTTCAAGTTTGTTTCCATAACCGATTATGTGCACTGCGCTTGCCTGTTTGAAGTTTTATAGCCATACAAACTCCTATGATTGTAAATATGCTAACAGCTACAGAGCGTGTTGAACATAAACCTACTGATATCGTAAAACTACAATTTAAAATTCAAACAAGATTGTATATGCTGATTTTATGACTGAAAATGGATAGAAACATAGATTTGAAAATCATGACTCTCGACGATTTTAGCACCACACTTTACGGACTCATAGACATAAAACTGTAGGTTTTATTTCCCTTTGTAAAACACATCAGTTACATAAGAAAACCCAAATTTCATTTCTGCTGCAACTGTCGTTGATTTTTACCAAAAAAAGAAAGAAAACATTAAGTCGTGAAGTTTTTATATATTTTGTGTTTTCAGATTACTGCGTTTATTGTTTCAGATTTGAATACATCACAAAACAAAGCGCAAAGAAACTGAAGAAAGAAGCAAAATTAAAATTTCAAAATTATTCGCCGCCTGGAAGCCCTGACATTGATGACGGATTCCGCATGATTGCCACACCTGTATCTCTGCGCAGCCGCAAGAGCTCGGCAACCAGCACAAGAAGTCGTGACGTCACGCGCGGCGCTTACGTAGCGCGCAGAAAACTGCAGACGACGCCCGTACAGGCGTGGGACGAGCCTGAGGATAAGGAAATAGTCACGCGTCTGAATCACTTATCGCTCGGTGCACGCCCACAGAACAACAGTCAAGAAGCGCATCACGGGAGCGCGAAGTCGGCCAGTGCCATCGAGGAAGTGGGTTCGAATCTCATAAAGAACGCCCGGAGTGGCGTTATCCGCTCGCCGTCGTTCAAAGCCACCGACGTGCCCCCTAGTGACAGCGCGGGATTGAGGACTTGTTCGAACACACTTCTCAATGTGTATTCCATTGATGACGCGTTCAGGCATCATCGCAACAAGGTAAGGAGATCAAAATCGGCTGTGTATAACGGCGAGGCACGCCAGACCAATGCGTCTCCCCCTGTGTCAAAATCAACGGATTTGCCCACTCCCAAGCCGGTAAGCAGAAGTAGTAGCGTTAAAAACCCGCAAACCATGCGTCTCATAGTAGAAGAGGATTCGCGAAACACTATTGTGACGTCACAACACGTTGCTTCCACCAATGAGAAGCCAGCACCCGCTTCAAGCCATTCAGCCCATGACGGTTTGAATGAAACTGTGCAAACTGCTTTTACAAACCTCGAAAACAGCAAAGAGGTCACGAACAATATCGCGCACAAAGGACTATATATTTTTGAAACGCAGTCGCGTAAAGAAACAAGCAGGCCAAAGGAGTCCAAGTTATTTCGCAGAATGAATAAAAATCTCCAGCGCGTCATGTCCGAACAGTATCAACACGGCAGCGACTTGGCGCTTAAAATACGCCAGCGGTATGCCAATCGGCGTCCAACTAGCCACGGTACAACCAAAACGACGTGTAGCTCCACGCACACCACGCACACGTCCCAAGCCTCGCGAGAAAACGCGATACTCACGCGAGGCAAAGGCACTCGCTCCTACGACAGGTTTGACTCCCGTGACGCGGACAGCGCGGAACATTTCTTAGAAATGCTCATGGACATGGATCAAAACGTCGGTTCGAATGGCAACGTGAATATACATACATTCCTTTATGTATAGGAAAATGTCTACACTAAAATATCAGTATTTTACAGTGCCTTCTTGTTCTCTCTCCCTCTCTCTCTCTCTCTCTCTCTCTCTCTCTCTCTCTCTCTCTCTCTCTCTCTCTCTCTCTCTCTCTCTCTCTATCAAATCTGACACCGTTTATATAAAAACATTCGTGACCAGAGTATGATAGCTGTGCAGCGTGGGGAGCCATTTTAACTGCAAAAGCAGAAAATTATTGAAAAACAAAGCCGTCTCCAACCCTCACCCCAGCCAAAACAGACGAGGTTTCAGGTGTTTAAGCTGAGATAACAGCAAAATTCAACGCGACAACCCCCTCCCCCTCCCGAACACCTCATCCCCACCTCCCTTACTCAGTTCCCAACTGTTGGTTACGCATATCGTGTGTACGTAAAAAAGGCTTGGAAAAAAAAAATAAAATATTTTTTTGCGTTCAATGTGCATTAAAACAAAATAAACTGCCAGGGCCTATAGCTGAAGAAAATGCCATTCTTGATTTTCAATCGAAGACAAAATGCTAACTACTAAATGCTAAATAAAAAAAAAATATGTTAGTATTCACTGGCATTCAGTGCACAGTATCTTCAGCTTTTCATAACCGAGTGACCTTCACCTGTTATATTTCAGTATCTTTCCTACTTTTGACAATACCTAGCCTTCTTCCGGATGATTTAGTTTGTGCATAGCCAAGCTTTTCTAGTGTGTTCTTTTAGCTGACCAAGCAAACGATACGATTACATCCGGGTCATCTCCATATAACTAACTGGAAGACAGCCTTTTCTAATTCCATATTTTATCGCTACTATTTATTGTTATCATTTTATAAGTGCAAGGCGTTTGAAATGTGTTTTAATTACTGTTGAATTTTTTAAGATGAATAAAATGTTGAAGTTATAAGTGATTTAATACCTGGTCCAGCAAACTTAGCAAAAACAAGAAATGTGTCCGTGGGAACACGTATGACCCTACCAATGTTATCGTTTATAAAATGAATACCCGAGTGCCAGGGCCGAACATTTAAGGAGCGACTGATATGACAGAAAGTTTGGGCACTCGCGCCATGGTCGCAGAAACAGTGCTACAACAATGTTATGACGAGCCCAGAACCCAAGCACCCCAACTGTAGTCACTGCAATACAACCAGGGGTTTTTTTTTGTTCAACTGAATGCCTCCTCTGACGATTACAAACGCTTATGCGAAGAAGAAAGACGGATAAACGCGGAGCTTTTGTTTCGATTATCTCCTGAAACCCAAACAAGATAAAATCTTGTACAACAGCCGAAGAAGACGAAGTCATACTTGGAAGCTTGTTTCAGTTTATATTTATTCATATAGGATTCAAAATCCGCTTCTCTTGGCTATAATTATGCGCAGAAACAAGTCTTCTCAGCCATACGTAAATTGCAGGCAACTCTTCCTTTTTTTAATACAGACAAGTACGCAAACATTGAACCAATCACAGCAGCCGGTGAACCTCACGTGGCCTTGACCTGTTTACAATCTGTCACGTGTTTACACGTATTCATGAGATATAGCACTTTTATCAGAACTAGCCAAACTGAATTGATCTGTCAGAATAGGTGGGCAAAACAGCTTAACTCACAACCTTAAATGCATCAAGCCGGTAAATTGGAAAAGATACAAAAAGCTAATATTCTAAAATTATTAACGTGAAATATACTATGACTGAACCGGGCCAGCTACATGAAATCACGCGCCAACAAACACGCGCCTTGCACACAGTGAGGGTTGCATGAACACCCAAGGCTGTATGTACACTAAACACAGCCTGAACACTGAGAACTGTGTGAATATTGGGGCTGTATGAACACTTAAGGCTGCATGAACACTGAGCGCTACATGGACACTAAGGGCTGCATAAATACTGGGGCCTGTATGAACTTTCATCCCTGTATGAACACTGAGGGCTAAATGAACATATGAGGACTGCGTGGACACTTGGAGCTGCATGAACACTGAGAGTTGCCATTGACACCGAGGGTTGCGTGAACAATTAGTGCTGTATGAATACCGAGAGCTGCATAAACACTAAAGGCTGCTTGAACACTGAAGGCTGCATAAATCTATGTATACATGAACACTCATTGCTTGAACATTGATGGCTGCATGAACACTGAGGAATGCACGAGTACTTAAGGCTGCACGAAGACGGGAGACCGTATACACACTGAGTACATGAGCACTGAGGACATCATGAACGATGAGGAATGCATGAGTGCTAAGGGCTGCATAGACACTGAGGGCTGCATGAACTCCGAGAATGTATGAACAGTGAGAGCTGCATGGACAATGAGGGCTGCATGAATACTGAAGACTACATGAGCACTTGAGGGCTGTAACACGCTTACCTGGCCAAAGAGCTCTTGCCAGGAGATGGCAATTGCGAGCCTGTAGGTGCAGGCCGGATGCAGGTAGAGGAGGAGCTGTGGGTGGCTGTCGTCTGCCTGCTCCGGCCGGCCGCTCTGCACTTTCAGCGACACCGTGCCATTCTCGTCCGCTCTTCAACACAATAAATATGAAATAATAAATAGGAAATAAGTATGAATTCTTTAAATGCGAAATTACTGAAGTCGAACAAAAATGTATAATTGCAATTTCCAACCGAATAATAACTGTTGTCGCGGCACACGGTATTCCACGCGAAGCTGAATTAATTACACAGGAATAACTAATACAGGTCCACAAAAACCAAATCACTACCACCGATACAGATACCGACGAAGAAATAACTGCAATTTCACAAAGGGCACATCAATACCACCACAACCCAGAGTATGCAAACTGCCGGCAAAAGTCATTACAGTTATGACACAGAACAACACACAAAAACCAATGAGTTATTGCATAATAAAAAGAAAAGCAAAAGACACCCATTTCAGTGAATCTGTCAAATTTCGGAGCCTTAAAATCACTCACTTTATAGTCACTAAAAATTTAGTGACTTAACAATATCACTGAGTGAACCAATGACTTTGCAAAGTCACTAAATTTTCAGTGACTCTGTAAAGTCACTGATTTAAACAGATTCACTGTAGCATATATGATATATATACACGTTTAAAACTCTATTCAGCGCGTGTCTGTGTAAACGCTAAATGTCTTAGTTCGTTAAGATGAGAGAATGCTCAGTCTTTTCCATCGGTCTCTAACACGCTGGGAAATAATAAAAAGAAGCGGTTTGGGTAGTGTTTCTTTAATAGACTCCAGCAATAACGTGGCAACACATAGAACATTATTAGAACTTATATAGCTTTCAACATAACTTTGTCAACTACACATACTACTGATAATTTAAAATTTTATAACATACTTTAAAGAGCATTGGGTGGGACGGCGGGTTTTCTTTGCTAACGAGCTGCTGTTTCTGCGCTTGCAGATTGCGAATGAGGTGGTAGAAAAAAGGCCCCCCTTTTAAAGCCAGATTTTAATCCCTATAGCAAAACTGAACAGATAGCGAGTGACACTTCGCAAACATCCCTTATCGATTGAGGCGCCATCGCGCCGGATTTTTAAATCCCTGAAGCAACACAAGAACACACATAGTGACACTTAGCAAACATCTTTTGCCGGCTGAAAACGCTTGATATTTAAACAAAGATTACAGGATAGGCGGGGCGCAAAAGAGCCCCGCAGTTTCACGTCACTTGCACCGTTTTAAAAGTAAATAATCATACATTATTTATAGCATTAAAACTCTATTCAGCGCGTGTCTGTGTAAACGCTAAATGTCTTAGTTCGTTAAGATGAGAGAATGCTCAGTCTTTTCCATCGGTCTCTAACACGCTGCGAAATAATAAAAAGAAGCGGTTTGGGTAGTGTTTCTTTAATAGACTCCAGCAATAACGTGGCAACACATAGAACATTATTAGAACTTATATAGCTTTCAACATAACTTTGTCCCAAACTACCCAAACCGGATGTAGTGTAGACTCTGTGTCTTTAGAGTTTAGTTGTGATCTTTGCGGCGTTCCTACCGAGGACTCGAGAACACCTCATGCGCATGTCGAGGGGGACGTCTGTGTATCGGAGGTAGGCGTCTGATTTCCAGTCTCCTTGCGATTTTATCACCTCAGGGGGGAGACCGCATGCCAGGGCAAAACTTGCCCCTGCCCGACGGAGGCTGTGACCGCTGTAGTGACTGTCGTCCAGCCCTATACTCTGAAGCCTCTGTTTCAGCATCGCGTCGAAAATTGCGTGGGACAGGGTAATGAGGGCGCCGTCACGTTTGAAGGAAAACAGGGCGGAATCAGGGGGGGATTGAGTCGTGGTCAGGAGGCGGCCGAGGGCATAGACCGGACACAGGTCAGAGTCTGGGATGCGAGGGAGGGGGACGACAAGTTGTCGAGTGAAGTTGCGCATGGTCTTCGTCTGTTTCACACTAATTATGGCTCCATCTGCCAGGAACGTCACGTCACGGCGGCATAAGTCTCTGCGACAGTCATGACTATCCTGTGAACGTGTTAACAGGGTGGATTTTCTGAAAAACGTAAAGAAACCCACTAGGCATGCCGCCCAAAAACACATATCTATTGGCCTGTCGAGATCCAGCACTTGAAGTAAACGTACTAGGATGTCCAGAGATAGCGCGAGTTTTTGCTTAGGTGGGGTGGCACGCTTGGTCTCCAGCCCTTTGAGCAGTGTCTTTAGGCGATAGTTGTCTTCCGTGGGATTAGGGTGGTCGTGCTCCAAGTGCAAAAACCGGATCGCGGACAGATAGCACCTCACGGACTGGGGCTTGAGGGTGCGACCGAGGAAACAAGCATAACGTAGCAGGGTGTCAGTGTCTGCGGGGACAGGGCGACAGCGGAAATAGGCACAAAACGAAACGAATGCCTTGATGTGGGTGTTGTATGCGGCGATGGTATTGTCGGAATAGGCAGCCGAACGCAGCTGTTTCACTTCCATATCCAATATCGCTGTTTGCCGGACCACTCCTGAAACAGGTAAACTACTGAGGCGTGAGACATATGGTTGTGTAGGTCCGATACTGGTACGTGTGCGAAGGCGTAGGTGGCATGCGATAAATTGCATAGTCTCGATAAACTATCAGCCAACATATTTTGACGTGTGGGTATGAATGAGGCAGTAATACAAATATTATACTGAACGCATATCAACATTATATCAACGAGAATGTCTGATGCAGTGATGCTCCGTATAGAACCAGTATTCAGGGCGTGGAGCGTGGCCGTATTGTCAGTCAGTACCCTCATTTTCCGACCCGCATATAGGGTTTTCCACCGTTCCAGGGCGAGATGTACGGCGGCCAGTTCCTTGACATTGATGTGTTGTGCTTCAAGGGGCGGGGCATCGATATGCCAATTGCAGTACAGCCAGTCCAGGGCGAGTGGCCCGCGGACCAAGGCTGCTCCAGCAGCGGCCGAGCTGCTGTCCGTCACGATATATGCAGGATCGGGCGAAGTCCTTTCGAGAGCGAAATGGCACGTGCCGTTGAAGGAACTGCATAGTCGATTGAGCGTAGCAATATCGCGGCGCGTATCGGCGGAGATACGGACGCGGAAGTGGGGGCGGCGCAGTGACGTCATTAGCGAGATGAGGCGGCGCATGGCTGGGCGTACTACACGTACTACCCGGGCGATCCAGCTTAATTTACCAAGCAGACTTTGTATGTCCCGTTTGGACACACGTTTCTGATCAGAATTGGCCCATTCATGCAGAGTTGTTTGCGTATCTTCTAGTTTCTCGGTTGGGATCGATAGCTTACAGTTGATGGTGTCAATAAGAACACCAAGAAAAGTCAGTCGTTGGGTGGGGTAGACGCATTTGCTCCAATTGATGGTGAAACCGAGGGAGGTGAGGGTGCCGATAAGGTGGTCCATAGCTATCCGAGCGTCTTCGCTGGTGTCTGCTGAGATGAAGAAGTCGTCCAGGTAACAGATCACCGCCTTGATACCCTTCCGCCGCAGCATGCGACACACACTTTGCGGTATGCGGTGAAAAATCCCGACACTGAGGGACGCGCCGAAGGGCAGTCTAGTGTCCACCAGGTAGGTGTGGTGCTTATCACCCTTGAACTTCCATCTCAAGCCGGTAAATTGCTGCGAAAAAGTACTGATGGGTACATGTCTATATGCGGATTTAATGTCCACCTTGGCCATAAAAGACCCTCGCCTGGTCAAGCTGACCGCAGTGTCCACGGACGCGAATTTGTGTTTGTCCGGACAGGCAAAGCTGTTTACTGAGCTCCCCGCTGGTTGGGAGCAGTCGTGGATAAGACGGATACTATCCTTGTCCTTTGGGACGGCCGAAATGGGCGAAATTATTGTCGGTTTTTCAAGCGTTATTTTGTATCTTCCCAGCGACAGTTCTTTCTTTATCTCATTTTCCACTAGTTCTCTGTATTTAAGTTCGGCGGATCGACTATTTGGGGCTTCTGAGGGTTTAATGGAATGGGTATTAGTGTTAACAATATCAAAACCGTTCGTTAAGCCATTAACGATAAAGACTTTATCGATATCCGAGTCGAGTAATCGTTCCCAGTTCGTTATCTTTTCGGCGAGCGGGTTAGAGACGTCGGGTTGCTAGGCGTGAGTGTATTCGGGGTGGTCCCTGAAGCACTTTAGACAAACATGTGAATACCGGCATCCTGGAAGAGAACATCCCCGGCGTCCGTTGAAGTTTCGGCAGACCTCTCTTCCGTTGTGGTCCCTGACACCTTGTGGTCTGGTCCGAGGGTTAGGGTGTCGGAGTTGGCCGTCTTGGCGAGTCGAGCCCTGAAAACGCGAGGAGAAGATGCATACTCCCATGAGGTACGTGTCGTCTTCACCCCATTTGAGCTGGCCAGAGTGCACGCGCTGGCGGTACTCGAAGTCGTACCGCATGCATCGAGTGATGGGGTAGTGCTCGCACATGTCGGCGAACTTGATGGAGTACATGTTGTAGCCTTCCCGATCTTCCTGCGATTTCAATTGACCAGATCGTATTAGAGCCTCGAAGATACGTCCGTGCCCTTTAATCCATTGCTGTAGGGTGGTGTCTTCGGGTTTGGGTCTGCGTCCAGGGGTCGTTAGAACGATACGAGCCTCACCCTGCATCGAAAGGACAGACTCCTCACTCTGGGAGCCAAGGAAGGAACCACAGAAGTCCTGAACGAAGAGGGGTTTTCCGTTACCTGGCGTTTTCCCGGTTAGCCACGGGTCGTTTTCTGGCGTCGGATGGTCCTTGAGCGACTCCAGGAAGGCCGCCATCTGCGTCTCGCTTGGCTTCGGAATCGTCTCGAGAGTCACGGGTTCGGTCTCATTTCCGGGCACGTGAGCGGCACTGAGCGAGTTGGACGCGTCAGGTGGCGTGGAGGTCTTGTCTGGTTGGTCCGTTTTCCGATCGGCCTTGGCCTCGCGCAGATCGGCGATAGCCGCCTGGAGGGCCTTAGTCTGCCCTATCGAAAGCTTCAGAGCCTTCAGAACAGTGGCATCGATATGCGCAATTGTGTCCACGGACAGGAACTCCTCACTCACTAAGGCATCCACCGTGCTCTTCGTGAGATGCTTTCCAAGTGCCCAAGTTTTTAAATCGCTCACGGCCTTTATTACGTGTTCGTCATCCATCGTTGCCCGATTTATATGTTCACAATTTATCCAATAAAATGAGTAATAAGTTATTGGAGCGACCCGCTATTAGTCCTACCTATATATGTATCCTACCGTCTGTTTCACTAGTTTGTTCTATCGAGTTTTTTGCTCTCTTTTTTGCCAACGAGCTGCTATTTTTTTTTTTCTCTTTTCTCTTTGCTAACGAGCTGCTGTTTCTGCGCTTTTTTTTTCTTTGCTAACGAGCTGCTGTTTCTGCGCTTGCAGATTGCGAATGAGGTGGTAGAAAAAAGGCCCCCCTTTTAAAGCCAGATTTTAATCCCTATAGCAAAACTGAACAGATAGCGAGTGACACTTCGCAAACATCCCTTATCGATTGAGGCGCCATCGCGCCGGATTTTTAAATCCCTGAAGCAACACAAGAACACACATAGTGACACTTAGCAAACATCTTTTGCCGGCTGAAAACGCTTGATATTTAAACAAAGATTACAGGATAGGCGGGGCGCAAAAGAGCCCCGCAGTTTCACGTCACTTGCACCGTTTTAAAAGTAAATAATCATACATTATTTATAGCAATATTACATATAACACATCTAGTCAAGTGGCTAAGCCCACAACAAGAATTGAATTTAACATTAATATTAAGTCATGCCGTGACCCTGAATGAACTTTCAGGGTCAGCAAATTCATATATACCCATACAAACAAAAACAAACAGATGGAGAATATAAAAGTTATGAAAAAGTATATTTTGGACGAAAACTGGAATTTCGCCAAATTGCCAAAAATCAAAAATGGGCTCAGTTCTTATTTGACCATTGATCGAGACTACCTTCATGCAAAATTTGGAGAAAGTTAACAAAAGCAAAATTTGGAGCAAATTAAGACAAGGCAGTGCGCCAAACAGAGGAAAACTGGCGAATTGCGAAAATAAAATAATGGGTGGGTCATATTTTCCACAAGGAGCAGCAAAAAAAAAAACAAAAGCGAAAACAAACTAAAAAACCAAAACAAAAATTAACAAACAAAATAAAACTTTCCAGACGGACGGACAGTCGACAACGGTCCCAAACGATGGGTATAGCCAACGGCCACCTGTGCTAAAAAGTGTCGCCATCTCACTGACACGAGCAGTGACAGTGTTTTACGTGTGCTATAAAGTTATTAGGAATTTGGAGCAAATCTGTGAAAAAGTAACATTTTTAAATCACCATTCAAAGCAGGCTTTTTTTTTGTTACTGACTGTACAGAATGTGACACACACACACAAACTTACGGTATGACTGTGTACGTATCTTCACTTGCCCACGGCACGTGTAACTTGGCTACTGTCTTTGCACCTGCCAAAAAAAAAAAAAAAAAAAACAAGAACGAATGTTGTGTTATCGTTATAAGGCACCACCTCAATGAAACACCAGGGACCCAACAAGGAGGGCACTGTCATATGTAACTAGCCCCCAAATACATGCAAGCATTTATCAGTTTTGCTATTAATATTATTATTTTTATTATCACTATTATTTTTACATTTATTATTATTTTACTTCTTCTTCTTCTTCTTCTTCTTCTTCTTCTTCCTCTCATTATTATTATCATTGATGTTTGTTACGTTAATTATGATTATTATTACTATACTACATAGGAAGCCAAGACCTGAACACACCTTCGGGTGCATTTTTACACTGTAGACATGTGAGGTAGGCGGTGTATGCTTGCAGTGGAGCCGACAACTCGCGTAGTGTTATATTGTAGAACACGGCACCCACTTCCGTGGCAGAAAGCACCACTTCCAGTGACGTCACAGAATTGGGCATGCCAGTGATGAACGTTAGCAAGTCTGTGACGTTGAATTCAATATGGCGGGCGCTTATTTTGTACAACTCGGCTGTGATTTCAAGCTGTAAAAATAAGATTACGTCACTATAATTAATCATAGAAATAGTGACATGAAAAGTGGACAACAGACTTCCAAGCTTATGTTGCGCGCCTTTGTGTACATTAGAATTAATTAAAGATTTCGCTTCACCTCCGCTGACCTCCGTCTCCCTCCCTCCCTCCCATCCTCCTCCCCCTCTCTCTCTCTCTCCGTCTCTCTAGCCATACTTACACTTTGGTCTGTCTTGGGCAAGACAGCGATAATGTGCTCGGCCAGGTCTTCTGCTCCGATGTGCACAACCTGCAAGTACCCCCAAATGCCTGCACTGCAAATTCTAGCCATACTCCAGATGTTCGTCAATTTATCCACGTGAAGTTATTTTCATGCGATTGATAATTCGAGCTGTTTATCAGACTGTTATCAACATTTTCGAAATTGGTTCAAGGGAAAATTAAAACAAAAATGTTTCACAATCGATAGTCTAGCAGGTGCATCAAATTGAAAGAAAAATCAAAAAGAGGTTTTTCCTGAGTCGTTTTCAAACCTTAACCGACCACATCGAGATCTTACATTGAAGTTTTTTCTTACTTTTCTTTCCGCATAAAAGGGTGGCAACATGGACGCTGTATGGGCAAAATTCTTGGCTGTCCTGCATTTGTCTTCCTTCTTTTGTTTCTTGCCTTTACCCACAACTTGTGGTGCGCATAACCCAAGCCAAGCTGTGTTATTCTGGTAAAAGTGCGAAGCGTAGTAATCAGTCATCAATTGCGTTCACACTATTATTCTTTTATTATTATTCACGATTTTTATATGTTAATTCATTAGCAGTTTTCTCTTATTACATTTTTCTGTTGTTGCTTCGGTAACTTTATCTGCTTTGTCCAGGAAAATTGCACGGAACCAGCTGTTGTAAGTACCAAATTACTTATTCTCCTGGTACTTGCTCTCGCTGTCTTTTCCGTATTCTGTTTAATTTTCCAGACTAAAATACCCCACTAAAACAATCTCAAGAGGACCAAAGTCAAGTCATAATGTTATCAGTGTTAACAAAATCATTCTAAACTTACTAAAAGAGAAAAAAAACTGAATTGGTAAATAATGCTCAAACTAAATAAAATAGACGGAAGAAAAAACTCACAATGTTGGATAAGGCCACATATGCGTAGTCTTCCAAATCAGACTTGGGCACTGTGACGACAGAATAGCGCGTCGCGCTCAGCTAAAAAGCAACAAGACACAAAGTACATTGAATGACTGAACTGGTTCGAAACTGGTTCGAATATATTTTAAATTCCCAACGCCAATGTTCATTATTTGATTATATGTTACAGCTAAAGATTTTTTAGATCTGAATGGGTAACTTCATGATAATCTGGCGGGGAATGACTTATGGGCAGCATTTAACTTATTTACCGAATCTTTGACTGTTGCCCACGAATTTTTCTTGCGTATCTCCCACTTGATGTTGGCGTCTAACTGGATGACGTCATCGTGCACCCCCTTGTAAATTTTAGTGCCCGGATTATCCACCAGATGGTGGTCAAACACATCATGTCTGTACCCTGGTCCTGCAGCAATCTGCACAAGTGAAACCTACCAGTATAAGTCACAGGTAAAACGCCACAAACGGCAACTGCATGCAATAGCGGAATGCTGATGCGAGTACCAGTAAAAAGCATGCAGTCTTTCAGCTGCCACTACTCCGTAACGCTGCAGCAGAGGACTCACGACTACTACTCATCCACATATTATAGTTAGAAATCAGGTACATGTTAATACTTATACTATACTTAAACTATATGCTTATATACTTATACTAAGTCCGAAAATAGCATGGCTAATGGTACTTTTTACGATACCATTAATAGTTTTGAAGTCAAGTGAACATGGCAATGATTTAAGAAAACAAGCTGACTGCCAACAAGACACCCCTAGTAAACAATCCCCCCCCCCCTCCTCCCGTTCCCCTCCCACCTTCTGAAAAATCTGATGTAAACAATACATATAAAAGTGAAAACTGTAACCTGTTTTGTGTTTTTATCCACCGCATTAAACAGTGCCCTTTTCGTTGCCATAACGATTTGTTTACACCTAAAACAGGGATAAACAAAGTACTTAAAAATAACCGGACAGAAACGAGGGTACAATACAATACGCCTCACGAATATAAACCATCTGAAAAGTAATTAATTTTAACCAACATACAAAGCCTCGAAAAACGAAATAATAATACTCCATTTTTTACTTAATTACATTGTTTATACTAAATGTAGGAAAACACACCTGAAGATATCTATTTTGTTTCATTTGAAACAAGAAAAAAAATACTAACCACACGTGGCACAGGTGATCTGTTGATGTGAACGCCCTAGGAACCGACATAGTCTGAAAAAGATCAAATTTTAGACCGAACATCAACATAAATTTCAATATTGTGTGCGTAACAATATGCCTTTTCTCCCGGAACTACTTTTCATTTTTGGATTATTTCTCGTAAATAGAACCGGGAATATGTCTATAAGTGGCTTTTAAAAAATACCTAAAAGAATGCGAAGAGCAAGATCAATTAAACAACAATTAAACAATTAAATGCATTTGCAGGAATTTGACACTTACGTTTGAACTGACAGCATTTTCTTCGTCCACGATCTGAATAAGAAGAATTGCATTTATTTCACTATGTATATGTAAATAAAGAAAGGCATTTTTTTAAAGTAACTGCTTGCTGTACAGCAAAATTTGGACGAGTCGCAGTCGGTCCCGTGTCGATTACTTTCAACAGCAGCAGCAGCCGACATCATAGACACTGCAGATGTAACTACAACGGATCTTTTCAAATCAGCGCATTTAAAACAATCGCTGAAAATTTTGAAAGGATCTGTCAAATCTGTAGTGTTAACATTATAAAATGAGTATAGCCTGGTGAAACCAATGCTTAGATCTGGTTTCTGGACGTTTCGGCCCAAAAACAGTTCGGCCCAACCTGTTCGGCCCAACGTGAAAGACGATTCGGCCAAGGTTTGGACGTTTCGGCCCATGGTTTTGGACGTTTCGGCCCATAGGTTTGGACGATTCGGCCCACTGTTTCCGATGACATAAATGTCAAATGAAACGTAAAATCAAGGCTGTTCGTGGTTTTGTTTTGATTACAAAATGAAAAACAGCATCCGACACAACACTGAAACTGCAGTTTTACACACCATAATTCTGTTGATATGAACGACTTCATATACAAACGGGAAAACCTCAGCAACGGCTTTCATTGTGTAAGAACTTGATATTGTCGATCGACAGACATCATAACTCTACAGTTTTACACACCATAACACTGTTTATATGCTCAACGATACATAACCAGAGGTAAACTTTAGCAGTGACTTTTTTAAAAACAGCAGTAACCTGTACTATGACAGTGAATAATACTCAAATAATACTGTCCTTGTTCCGCCGACAGATTTAAAACAATGTACTCATTGGAACCATAAATACGGTTTTTTGTTTTTAATTACATATAAATCGGAACAGTTAATTACACTGGCATATTGGGTCAATTGCACTTCATATAACGGAGAAATGTTAAAACAACAGAAATGAGTTCTGTCTTTCATAATATAATAAAAGGGTAACATACTAAATGACGGATTAATGATATCTGTGTGGATCGTTAGCTGAGACTAAATATTCGTTGTTGAAAGAGTTTTTTCATATACATTAATAATAGCAGTACATTCTTCTTTATATATCTTTTCTACACGCACAAATTATGGTGTGTGAAAAAGTAATGTGCAATTCACAGTGAACTTACTCACTGGAAATCAAAAACTTTTATGAAGATCTCTCTAAAAAACATTGTGCCGAAACATCCAATTTGGGCCGAACTGGTTTTGGGCCGAACCGGTCAGGTGAAAAAAATCCTGGGCCGAATCATCCAAATTGGGTCGAACTGGTTTTGGGCCGAACCGGTTTTGGGCCGAATCGACCAAATACCCTTAGATCTTTAATAACCTCTCAACCGTAAAATGTTTCGCAACTTTTCTGTAATGATGTATGGGGCACTCACGCCGTCTAGCTTGGTCAGGTGACTTCTCACCAGGACGTCCCTGTACCCTCCCCCCGTCGATACCACCGTCACTTCTTTCAGGGTCGTGTTATGACGTAGCCTCCAGTAGCCGTTGACGTCATCGTAGAAGGTCTGTAGGTAGGTATCCATGGCAATGACAGGTGCCTGGTGCGGGGACGCCTGTGTGATGATGGTGTGCACGTGCTTGACGTTGAATTTCGGCACTGTGTACAATGCACGTGCAATCAATCCTCCCTGGAAATCAAATTACAAAAAAAAAACACAAGGTTTTTTTCTTCAATGTTTCATCAACCCAGCAAATTCATGGGCGCAGTGAGGGGAATTTTCAAGTTTTATTTGTGTTTCACTTAAATTTTACATTTTGCATGGTTCCTAACAAAACACTAAAATATTTTTTTCAAAAAAGTTAGCTCTTTCGATTAACGTTCAAAGAGAAGTAAATGACAAATAGCGCGATCTTTATACCATGGAGTGTCCGACAATAACGACAGATTTGGGCGGATTTGGCGCCCCTTTGTACAACGTCAGGATGTGCTTGACACAAGCAGCAGCGAATTCTACAAGACAATATGTCAAAAAAAAGGATAAATAAATAAATAAAATGGCGAAGAAAATTTTTTAAATTCTTTAAAAATTCAGCATATTTTATATCAGATAACATAAAGATGTAGCATTACTATTGTTATTGTTAGTATTATTATTAGTATTATTGTAATCTTATTTTTATTATTAACAGAGAGACTGAAAATGAAAAAGCGTTACCGGTTTGCACTTTCAAGACGCCGCCAAAGAGACCGGACAGTTCCTAGCAACGACAGAAAGCATGTACAGCGCATTAGATACACGATAGCGCAGAAAGAACAAGAGACAATACCTCAGAGACGAACACAGGGAAACGATTTATGCCGCAGGAGAAAATGGATACTTGTTTTTTTATAAAACACTCATTTGCAAGGAAACAGAAGACAATTACACAACTATTATGTTATTAATATCTAGGTTTTGCGAAAAGGAATAAAAGCTAATAACCTCCATCCCACACACCCCTCCCCACCCGCCCACCAACCCGAAGGATTATTACCATTATTTTACCAATTTATTTATCTATCTGCTTATTTTTTTTTTACATTTTTTATGATTTTTGGCTGATACTTTTAGACACAGATAAGCATAATACGAGGCGTAACGTTGCTGTATTGAAGGCATGAACAGAATACCACCTCATTGAGGTCCAATGTGAAGTAGTTGAAGTGGAAGGGAGACTGTGCATCCTGAGCCTTGCGCAGTGCCACAGAGCCGAGGGAGCGTGCTGCAAACACAACACAAACTGCCTGCGTATTACATCAACCAAAACATCGTACTACATCAAATTAGAGTAACTTACGTATAATTTGTAAAAATTTAAAATTTTCTTGTGTTTTTCGGGTTTTTTTCGGGGGTTTTTTCCGATTTTGTTTAAAATTTCTTGTTTTTTTTTTGTTTTCGGTTTTTTGTTTGTTTGTTTGTTCGTTTTTTTTCGGTTTTGTTTAAAATTTCCCTTGTGTTTTTCGTTTTTTTTTATTTTCACAGAGGAAAACATGCTTAGCTCAACTAAAATACTTCGAAAGTGGGTTGGTTTTTTTGATTAATTGCCTTTGGCGAACTAAGTGATTAGTAAGTAACACAGCTACACAGCTGGTATGTATGCCATATCAACAAATGGCGCATATATGCAATATGTCTGTCAAATCGGATAACTTCATGTGACGCAATGTTCTGCCCAACAGAGGATTATGGATAGAGACATAGTTGCCTCCTGGATTTGACTCTTAAAAAGTACCTATTTCTAAGGCAATAAATTGTATTTAAAATCTTGTGAACAGCTATGAGGTCGTATAAATGTGCATTTAGGTGAGCACTGAAAAGAAAGACATCACGCCACGCTGAATGGTTTCATAATTGAGCCCGGGGTAATTCAGCGTTTAAATAATCAACTTCAGTTCTTGACGGACGATGTTACCTTGCTTGTAACTGCCGGCATTCCCAGGAATAAACAGAACTGGGATCCCACGAAGCTGCATCCCTCTATAAACAATAACAAGCATAAACACACACCGCTAAACGGTTTACCCATAAGCTATTTGGTAGCTACCATAGAACCACAATATTTATTGAACTGAGCGCCATATAGTTCTCCGTCGCATATTGATGACGTTACTGGTACACTAACAGTGCCAGAATAAAAAGGTTGATAAAGTGACACATCTAATGATTAAGCACTGCATTTTCCATATTAAAACTTCCATTAGCATCCCGTCAAAAATAACAATTTCGTTGGTAATAAATGCAACGCTTAATGTGTCCTTCAGCAAGGCCAACATGGAAAAATAACAGCTTTTTGCAGAGACATGACTTGAGTGCTGAAAGGCTGCGGTTACAAGCATGTTGTACAAAAAGGTATTGTGGAAGCCTGCTACAGTGTGCCAATTTACCGGCAAGACAGGAAAAGATTGCGCTTGTTTTAAGCAGTTTTACCCCTTATTGACAGAATGGAACCCGGTTAAAAAAATATATTATTTATATTGCATTAAGGAGAGTAAACCGCATAAAAATCCAACATTTTCTAAACCCGACATCTTTTCAATAGGTTAGGTGCAATAAATGCCCAATCAGTAAATAACATCGATTTTATCCCTGGTGGTGAAATCTCAGTCCTCGGCTGCCATTCGCTGTCCGAGGCGCATCCGACTCATTCTCAAGTGACGTTTTTGTTTCTTTTCACAGAAAGAACATACAGATAAAACAACTAATCGTTAATTCGTCCACAGATAACTCGTTTTATCGTTTTATTATCCAAATCGAATTTGTGATCAAATTTTGCGAACCATTTTGGTCAATTCTAAACAAATAACGATAACCACCAGCTGTCATTCTTTTTCGTTTTTCAAATGAGCATTTGGATTAATGCATAGCCGCAGTTTATTTTTAGACACAGGGTATAAAAAGTAAGACGTCATAATCTCCTTTGGCGGAGTTTTTGTAACCAACAAGTTGTCTAGCGATGTCGGTTTAACGAGTTTATACTGAGTTTTGTTTCCATTGTCCATTGTCTAAAGCGATGGCGGGTACAGGAAGTTGACAGTTGTCACCCCTAAACACATTTAACTTCATATATAATTTTTATTTTCCACTTAGTTGCACAATAAAACCTAGTCCAACAAAAAAAACAAAAAAACAAATCAACTTACTTTGATTCGGTGGCGTACTTCCTAAACAAGAAGAAGATAAATATATATTAAGCATTAATATTTACTTAAAGATAGTCAGAAAAAACAGTAGCCACCCAGGCGACCAACTCCATCAGGTTGGTGGCCTAAGTAAAGAATCAAAGCAGGCCATTCCCCCCCCCCCCCGGTGATTACCCCCCGGCCATCACCCCCCAGGTAATTACCCAAACCCGGCCATTACCCCCTTAGGTGATTACCCCCGGCCATCACCCCCGGCCTTTACCTCCCCCCCCCCCAGGTGATTACCCCCCCCCCGGCCATTACCCCCTTATGTGATAACCCCCCCTTGATGATTAACATCCGGTCTTTGGGAAATCTATTAGGAAATCTACTACATACATTCCTGTTCTGGAATTAAAAAATAATTGATAAAAACAAATAAATATCTCACTTATCAAATAACCTTTATTCTGAAACAAAATCTAAACACTGTTGTAAAGGTATAGTGGATATAAAAGACGACAGGGAAATATGATCTCTGATCCCTTTCATCTTCTTTCAGATATAAGGTATGATCAAATGAATAAAAGCAAAAGTGGATTTATATTGATATCATTCAAAATTGCACATTGAAATTTAATTTTATTGCAGTTGAAAAATACAATAAAACGAATCAGGTCATCCCTCTCATCATTTTCATGTCTTTCCATCACGCTCGATGGCGAGAACATGAAAAAGTCGATTGATTTGGTTATAAAATTGCTGGTCATGTTTATCTTTTGCCCCAAGATATGATCTAATAAATACATTAACCTTTATGCATCTTTCAATCTGGGGGTATCGGCCGGGGGGTAAAGGCCTAAGGGGGGTAAAGAATATATCTAAAATAACACATATATAAGACAAAAAAATGTTAATACAAAATTGCATTTAGAAACAGAAGTTGTGACTTAAAACGTCCACAAATAATAAAAAAAACACGTAGCTTTACGTCTCTTTTCGAAACAAAACAAACTTTTCTTTAACCGCCCAAAAATAGTCTTTAAGAAATAAACAAAACCCTGCTTTGAAAATACTCTACAATACAGTGAACAGACGTTCGTCACAACGGCATAAATAAATACTTACCCTTCTGCGTAGAGGAAGAGTTTATATCTGGGAAATTTCGACGCAACATCGGCTCCCAATTCGACCGGCTGCAAAGGAAACAAATGTTGCAGCAGTTGGGATTGCCACTAATATCTTGCAAATGTATTAACTGTTGCTCAAAATGTATTATCCCAGGAAATTTCCCAAAATGCAGAGTCATTTTCTGTTAAATCTTAAAATTACTTTGTTGCCGAAGACGCCACATTGGAAAGCGTTTTTCTTTTCGTCTTTTTTTTTCTTTAAAATACTGTTAATTATAACCGACTATGAACTCAATTTCCGAATATTTGTATTTTCTTTTTTGTACTAAAACATAAGACACATCGTTCTACTTATTTTATCCTTTGGTGTAAGAAAATAAAGCATTTATATTTATGCGATGTTCGAATTATCGGTAGCCTGTTCGAGTATAGCCTGCCAAGAAATATCTGGTTTCTTACTTACTTCAGAATTCTCATTTCAGAATAGTAGGGTTTCCAGTTAATTAAGCACCGGTACCAAAATGCTGGTATGATTATCATAAAAGAGTTTTTCTTCAAAAGCGGAACAACCAGAAAATTTTATTAAACCGTGGTGAAACAATTTTGAAAGCTGGTTACTGAAAATTTCTGAAATGCTGGCATTCAGCCCATCTTGGGCGGATCCCACAAAAAAAAAAGGAATTTTCACGAAAGGTCCAACTTTTAACCGATTACATCACGAATCATTAAGTAACTCAAGAATAAATCAGAAATTGATTCACCGCAGAGTAACAAATGATAACTGGTTGGCCCACTTGACTCGCAACAAGGCTGGGTCGACTCTGGGGTATATCAGAATAAATTTCACTCTGAAGCAATCATAATCTCAGGACGATTGTAATAACTCGGTACGGAAGTTGTGACAGGGGTCACTATATTCATTACAACTGCAACTGAAGTGGCCATTTAAGAGTGCTCTTGGAATGCAACAGAAAGTGACTTTAATTCCTGTTTTAAACTCATATGCTTGAGGAAAAAAAATAACGAGTTGACTATTTTCTTAAGGGTCGCAATGGTACACAAGGACTGGAACGTCTTTGGCGTGTCACAGTAAGACCGGCACATTTCTTAACGCTTAAATCCATTTTCCATATGTGTGATGTTTCGATCTTGCGGAGTATTTGGCTGTGTTCTGCACAAGTCTTGATGGTGGTGTGGAGAATGCTGTTGGGAACATCCACTTCAATGCAGATGGTCGGTGTTTCCATTTATGAGGAAGATGAGATGAGGAACGATAATAGCCCAGCCTGATCCTGGAGGGACTCCTGATGCTACAGCGTGCTCGCTGGCAATTCACTAATATGCTTGGTGTTATACTGTTTTAGTCAAGCTACTGGTTTTATCATCTACACCATAGCATAGCATTACTAAAATCTAGTAATGATATGTTTGTTTGACCCTGACCTTTTACATTTCTCGATCAGACATGAACAGCAGTTACAAGCAAAGTTGGCCGGTTTTTCCAAGGTGGAAAAAACCGCGGTACTTTTCGTCAGTCAAATGTGGAAAAAAAAAATGAAAAAAAAAAAAAAAAACGACGCTCAGCAGTTTTTCACATCCTTGGGAAAAATAGGTTTTATCCGAGAAAAATGCCAACCGTAGTAACAAGCCAAGTTTCGCAGGACAAGCCTGGTTTAAATTCGTGCTGTTTAAATGTAAGAATATGATTTCGTCAAGATGTGAAGTTATGTGAGTGAATGCGATGTGTTCCATCATTTTAGGCAGCAAGCAGGTGAGAAATACTTATCCATAAGTATCCTCATCCCGCTACCCTTACTTAGACTGCAAAGCTCGAATCACTTTGATTTACGCGAAAACAAATTAGTCAGGTCAACCAGGATAAACAGCGAAATATTTTATTAATTTACACCCCTTAGCACACCTGTCAGATCTTTGGAAACTCATGCTGTGTATATACGGATAACGAGGATATTCATCTTTAACAGAAAATCAGAATTGGTTAAATTACAAATTCGCAGCTGCAGAATATAATCACAGCCTATCATAAGAACATCGTGGAAAATTGCAGGGCTTCTAGTTAAAAAAAAGCTGTCATAATAAAAGCAAACGCAACGAATTTGCCAATTTCAATGTACTGTCACATGAGTGTGAAAACAGTGTTTGTGGCTATTTTATTCTATGTTTAGGTGTAAACTAGAAGCCGCGGTGATCTTAAATTCACAGACGAATTTGCAGTTTAAAAATATTATGGTGTACTGTTCAAATTCTATGCTGCTTGTTTACTTAATTTTCAGCTTAGGGCCAGGCACCACCATTAATTTACCATTGATTTCTCTATAAATTTCGGGTTTCTGCTCCTTCACCACAGCTGGCTGAACCAAATCAACTGTTTCACAATTTGGTCCTCTGAAAGGCTTAAAATAGGGACTTAAACAGGGGTTGACCATTCAAATATTTTCCTACAACTTCACAAATACGGTATCTCTTTCACCAGCTTCTCCAAATACTAAAATAGACAAGATTTCCGACCAGAAGTTGAAGCTTTCATTTCATAAACTACGCGTAGAAACAGGTAACGAATAAGTCAAATCACTTTGGGCGTTCTGCAAAAAAAAAAAAAAAATCTTCGTTTTGAATACGAACCGTATAAAAAGTAACAAGTAAGTATTTGTGAAGCACACGCAGGCCCCAACCGCCCCCCCCCCCAAATTCATAGGGGTATAAAGCGATGACGGGCAGACGGACGGACAGACGGACACCCCAAACCTATAGGCCCCAATCCCAACGGTTTGGGCCTAAAAAAAGAAACGATGGAGAGATTTCGCCTATATGCCAATTTTTAACACTTGACAAGCCTTTGGCTTGCAAGAGTTATATGAATTTGTGCGAGCAAAATTCGTCCTTTTTTTTTTTTTTTTCTTGACACTTTTTCCGATTTTTTGTGTCTTCTTCTCCTCTGACACTATGGGCCCTACGACCATGAAACTTGAGACTTATGAAGAGCTTGATCTGAACATGTGCATGTCACTTTTTATTTTCGTCTTCGATTTCGTTTTCTTTGTTAAAACGCCATGTGAAAAGAGTGCATTTTTGGCAAGTAAATGCGTAGCATTTAACCCACATCACACACAGTTGCACAGTGAGCTTTGTGCGAGCTCTCACTGCGTAAATAGCTAACACGGCGTATGCTAGATCAGTCAATAAAACCTTAAGTCAACAGAAACCAAACACTACTCGGCTTATAAGACATATTCAAGCTGTGTTGTTTGCAATATATTATTCAAGAAATAACCCATTGAAGGAAGTATTTTTGCGTTTTAATTTTTGTTAAGTGTTTAACATTTCGCTAGCGAAGTGAGGTTCTAGTTTTTTGTTTTTTTTTTGCAGCAAAGATCAATCGTGTTTTTAACAAGTCGTATGCTATTTTTAAAATTCCTTAAAACTTTTAACAAACAGTTTTAAGTTTCAATTTCTTTTATTTTCCGAGTATGAGCTGTTTTTGCTATATGCCTTCTATATTTTTCTATCATTTCTTTCAACTTTCATATTTAACCCGGTTCCCTCGCAGTCGAAATTCAAAACTCTTGCGCATTTTATTCGATAGACCCCAAGTGTGATTTGGCTTATAAAATCAGATTAAAATCATTATCTATCTCTTGTCCATAATTCTGCAAATTTTAACTGGTTCTATGATACAGAAACTTGCCATCACAACCAAATTCCTATAGCAGTATGTTTTCAAAAATGTTTCCTGTTCACTGTGCAACCAGGAAGAAACTTAATTGTGGTCCTGTACCTCAAATCGATGAGCGATAATATATTCTTGTCCACAATAACATTCAATATGCATATGACTTACCAAGTACTGAGGTTGCTGAAACATATATGTCATTTGGCAACCATTTGACTCAAAGTTTTTCAAAAAATCAAATAGTCCAAAAGCAAAAACCGCTAGAATTCCGGCACAAAATAACAATCTCATCAAAGGCAACGCCATCTTGTTTCCGTGTAAACAAATGAAATCTGCAGTGTTTTTAAACCTATTTGTAAATTTTATTCAAACAAATGCATAGATATTTCTATTCCACAACAGTATTTTTTATGATTTTGTGTACTTCTGGGCCTTGGTGAAAAATGCCTGTGGTGCTCGAATGCCAGAAGCCCAAAATAACAAAGCACGATTATTTACCTAACTAATCGAAAATCAATAAAATCTCGAGAACATAATTGCTATGCATTCTGGGCTGTAGCTAATAGGGCTGTTAAACGCGTTTAGGCTTGATATTTTAAGGAAAATCACAGAGCAGTTATTGTATAAGTCCAACTATCGATTATCTAAACAGACTAACAAAAAAATGTTCATTATTAAAGACACAGTATCCACCACCGCATTAATTAATATTCATAGACCTTTTTATTTTACGAGAGGTCAAACAATTTACAAAATTATTCTCCCCCTGCCGGTTTCAAGCTCAGTGAGATTCCAGAAATAGGACCGGCTAAAAATAATAATAAAACGCTTATCAGAACACTACTAAATAATATTTTATTATTTTGAAATGCTTTAGTAGTTGGCGTTTTTAAAATGAAAGACCAGATACTGAAAATTTTGTTCTTTTCTACTTCACATTCTCAACTGCAAAGAAAGAGATATAATAAATGTAAGGGCGACATTTGTACATCATGTTAGCATAACAGAAAGAAAGAAGAATAAGTGTTTTCTTGTTCAACACGAATTGTGATAGTTGCTACCCAGGTGGTCAGTGCAAGTAGTTTTTATTGTCAGCCTTTTTTATTCAGGTCTTGAAAATAGTCATTACAATATCAATCCCTCTTCCATTACATTTTTTGGCAAAGGCCTACCACCTTGTCTATAACTGGGTTTAGCTCTGAACTCAACGATTAGCCATATCACCATAGTCTTCACCGAATTTCCAGAATCATTTTTCCAAACTCCTGAAACATTTTTCCTGACTTCTGAGGCCTTTTAAGACCACCTTTCCTAACTTTTGACGTTTCCCTTGATATTACCAGTTAATTGCCCTTTACGTCCTCCTGGATTTTTTCAATTGAACATTATGAAGAAAACCTGCACTTATATATTTTTTATAGATGATCACTAAACTGAGAATAGATATTTTTAACAAGACTCACAGATAAACATGGTCATTAGAACTTTAAAATTGTACATACAATAGAAAAGTCTAACCATACAAATTCACTGAATGCATGACTGAAAATACCAATGATTTTACATGAAACTGTACCTGCGCTATTGTTTTCTGCTGATCTTTCCACAGTGAGAGATCCAATCATTTATGTGAGTACCTAGTACCAATCGTCAGTAAATATTTCACATAAAGTGTGCATAATTCTGAGTTCTGAGCATTTACGTGTTTGAACACGGTGAATACTTTGACTGGACAAATCAAAGAGACACTTTCTTGACATTTGTTGGTTGCTCATGTAAGAATGATTGTTTCCTGGTTGGTTTTTGTGTCTTTTTCGGTTCTAACCCATTCACCTCTATCAGAAAAATGACAACAAAGCTCTTAACTCGTTTTTTTGCTGAAATTTATGCGCTTTGTTTTGGCTAATTTTTCGCCGAATCCATAACAAAGTACTTAATTTCTGAAGAGCTACCTTGGATCATTCCTATTAAATTTTAAAAATTAATGAAAAGTAAGTGCTATATTGGCACTGGCATTATTGTATTTTTCTGAAATTTTGACTGATTTTAGCCTATTAAATAAAAGCGGGTGAGGGACTTCCTTGGAAACATCCATTCATCATTACAAACAATTGGACAAGAAACGTAAAAGAAATGGCATTTTAGAAATAAACACACACGCACACATCGACGGATAGGCCATAATTGATGGGATAAGCCCACAGATGAAAGTCGGCTGGGCTAAAAATGTTTATAGACAAGCCTACAGAATTAAAAAAATCAGCAGGATAAAGAAAAGTAATGGTGGTTAACATGTTGAAACGTAAGTATCAGAGAAACAAAGCCGTCAGTCTGAGGTGCATGCACAAATAAACGTAGCAGATTGTTTACATTGTTTATAAATATCATACCTGGAAAAACATAAATGATGGTCAATATCATGAAAACAACTGATCTACAGAACTCAAAACAGACGAGAGAAAATAACGATACATAATTATTTGCGGATAGAATGACAGACTGCATGTTTAAAACACTATCCCGAAACGGACAACTGGTGAACTGAAGCCTCTATATAATATAGTGATAAGTTGATCGACTGCGTGCTGGTGCTGAAATGGGCAGATTTTCAATATTGCAGTCAATTCCAGAACTACCCAATTTTTTCCCCGGCTTTTCAGATTTTTACTGACCTGTGGTCACCAGTGACCGCTCATAAATTTCATTTCAGATTGAGAAATAAATGTTGTTCAACGCTTGTCCATATTATAAAGACGAGTGACTGACATTGCTCTCCCTTTCCACTCTAGTCAACTGATATGCTAAGCAACTAAAATCAACATGACAAATGACTTCATTATTCATTGGTTGGTCTTGAATAATATATATATAAAGATAAAAAAAAGACTGGGCCAGCGTTGAGAAATTCACAGAAAGGGAGGGGAGGGGCTTTTTCAATGAATGTGCGGATTTTTTCATACATGCGATAATAGTAGTGGCTCAGAAAAAATCGTCAAAACCTATTCTTTTAGTATCAAAGCCTAGAACGCAGCAAAGTACAATTAAATATACCTCACACAGTCGAAATACATGCCTGTAATTTTCCTAATATCATACATATATTTTATGTGCATATATTTTCAAACCACATTAAACACACATGGCAAATACGTAACGTAAAGGCTAACAGGGTAGATATTCTAGAGGTATATGTGCTCTAACAGCGGTAACGGTAAAATAACTGCGTACCACAGTTTTGAAGAGCTGGGTTGCACAAGTGCACTACTACAACCTATATTCTTTTTCCTATGCAAGGTTTAAATGGAATCCCTCGAGTAGTTTATGGAATCTATTTGGATTTTCGACAAAGTCCACAAGACATTTCTTCGTGGCCGGCAAAACCCATATCCAGGTGCACAACTACACCCCATATTCTTTCCCTACACAAGGTTTAAATGGAATCCTTTGGGTAATCTTTGAGATCTATCGCAGAAAAGGCATCCCGCTTCGGGGATGGGAAATTTAGATTTTCGACAAAAGCGGTGGGGGACTAATTATAATACATAAGAGTTAACATGCTAGTGTCTATAAAACATATTCATTGACACTTTAACAATTAAAATTAACGCCTGTTTATAAATTAAATCAAATTAGTAAATACTTCGATAATTCTAAAATTGAATAGTTCATGACTAGTAGAGCTACAACACGACTGGACACTAAAATGTGGTTTAACCGTATCCTTGCCTGAATATATGTATTTTTAAACAGAGTTTTAAATTTCTCAGGTGATTTTTCAATCCGCAAACTTAGAGGTAGGGTGTTCCATAACTGAGGAGCTACAGTACTAAAAGCACACTTTCCATATCGGACTGTTCTCGATTTAGGAACACTCAAAATCATTTTCCCTCGTTAGATCTAAGCGGCCTGTTTGGGTGAAACAAAACGGATAACAATTCTTTCAGATAGGATGGGGCGCTGCCATGCAAACATATGAACGAGGAGATCTTTAATTCGATTCTCTCAGTGAAGCAAATTTACGGTTCGCCAGTAAATTGTATTTTCTGCAAGCGCTCGAGTTCATAGTTTTCGGAAACCAGCAAACATAGCGTTTGCATAGTCCAGTCACAAGGAGACGAGGACATGTATCAGCGATTGGCACGCTGACTGAGTAGTGAATGATGAACAGATGATGTTTCGTAAATGATAAACTAAGATCTTACAAATATCAGAGATGTGTTCGTGCAATGAGTGTTTTGTCGAAGATAACACCTATATCTTTCGCTGATGCGGTCGGGATAATCGTTGCTCCATCTATTTCTCAGATGGGGCGGAGCAATGAACAAAACTTCACTTTTGTCGGCGTTCAGTTTTAATAGGTTCAAGGTCATCCAGTCCTCAATTTTGGAGACACAGAGTTCAAATTCGAGATAATTCATTCCTTGAATCTCCCATATCCTGCATTACGAAAGACACAAAGAATTGCCTGTCGTCTGCGAATATTTCGGAGAAGATCGTGTTGTCGGATAATGTCACCAACAGGATAACAGTTAGCCCTTATAGTCTTCGTCTCCGATGAGTGATTCTTGTGGACTTCCAAACTTAATGATCATCTCTTTGGATTTTTCGCCGTGAATGACTTCACGTTGGGTCCCGTTTTCATCGTAGCTATCAAGCCAATTTAGAGCTTTATCCTGAATGCAGTGTCGAATTTTGATCCGTTTGTGGAGAATTCTGTGATCAATAGTGTCAAAGACCGCCGAAAGATCCATACGGACCAGAATTACTCCAAGACCTTTGTCTAATTCACACACGATGCCATTTTAGAATCGCTCGAGGGCCGTCTCCGTACTAGGACTAGCCCTGCCCCCTCAAAGTCTAGGTCTAATTCACACACGATGTCATTCTGGAATCACTCGAGGGCCGTCTCCGGACTATGACCAGCCCTGTCGGCCCAAGGACTAATTCACACACGATGTCATTCTAGAATCGCTCAAGGGCCGTCTCCGTACTAGGACCAGCCCTGTCCCTTCAAGGTCTAGGTCTAATTCACACACGATGTCATTCTGGAATCACTCGAGGGCCGTCTCCGGACTATGACCAGCCCTGTCCCCTCAAGGACTAATTCACACACGATGTCATTCTAGAATCGCTCGAGGGCCGTCTCCGTACTAGGACCAGCCCTGTCCCCTCAAGGTCTAGGTCTAATTCACATACGATGCCATTCTGGATTGATGAAGCTCATGTAGAGTGTGCTTATCCAATTGTTGAATTGCACTTTTTTGGAGAGAAATGGTAAGTTGAACCGTCTATAATTCTTGAAGGTGTTCCTATCTAGATCATGTTTCTTCAGGAGTGACTTGATACTGGCATGTTTTAAGCCTGTGGGAAAAACGTCAGATGAAAGAGAAAGGTTCAGTATTTTATTTACAGTTGGCAGTGGTACATCTTGACACTGTTTAACGAGGTTCGAGGGTTTAAGGAACATATAGCATCGCTCAGTTTATTTGCTCAGAATTTCAGCTGACTTTCACTGATATAACTAAAATACCCAAGTACGGGCACGGAGTGATATCAGGTGTAGGAGTGTATCGAAAAAAAAACAGTACTTTGTTATACTGATCTACAAGGTCATTTAACTCAGAACATTTTTTTTCAGTTCCGATTCAGACATATCTTGTTTTAGCAGCTCAATGTCTATATTTGGTTTTTTATTCGTTTTAATCGCACAATGGTCTGACATTAACTCTAGACATTATCCAGTCGAGGGTATGGCCGTGGTTATGCGTTGCACCTTGTACGTTTTGTGAAAGACCAAATGTCTATGAAATCTGTAATCATATTCAATTTATAACACATACTTCCCATTCAATAGTTATTGTATCCACAACCATGTTAACACTATACACACATGCTACACGCGATGACGTCACATCACATCACGTTTCTAAAAGCGTCATCCAAGAAAGTTTTAAGTTGGCTTGAGTGAACACTGAAAAATTACGTATATCCACTCTTCACATTTTAAAGTCACATGAAGTTGTAGCGATGACGTCATACATACAAAAAGTTTATCAAACAGAAGAGTTCTCCCAAGGAAAAATCGTATGAAATCACAAGCGAAGTTAACAATAGCCACAACCACGGACACAGAGCATCACATACTCCTTCGTAGGGGGAACAATACATGCGAGGGTCTGGAGTACCAATGTCGGGAAAACAAAACAAAAACACATCTATATACATCACGAAGATGTTATTTAAGTAATAGAAAATGTCAAAAATACACTTATACTGGACGGAATGCTTATCACGTCGATTTATTTACTGTCAAAAACATGTTTTACAAAGAACGCTTTGAAATCGGAAAACTGTAGTCCCGTCGAGTGGCCGCAGACTCAACTATTTTCACAAATTTACACTTCCGTCTTATAACTAGAAAGAGAGCATAACTCAAGTCTCAAGAACTAACGGGCTTCTGCACAACACCAAATGAGAGCGATCACTGCCCGCTGAATATGTTAAATCTTGACCACAAATGAGTTTCACGTTTTCACATTTTACGCGTGGGTAACAGAAAGTGTAGGTGAAGTGACCTTACAACATAAATACTGAGTGTTGTTATCAAGGCAATACAAAAACCATTGCTGACGTGCTAATTATAGAGGTTGCTGGAGGGACTATAGCGTGAATGTCTTATTCACTCAAGACAGAAGCTATCAAGAGGTCAAAGAACACATAATTAACATAAATATGACGTCACAAAAAGCGACTTGCAACCATAAATGAATTCACTTTACTTGCAATAAACCTAAAAAATTGTCCATTAAAAACTTTAATGAAGTTACTTTAAGATTAAGCATATCTTTGTCCCCCCAATTTAATTCAATGACTTCATCAGCTCTGTTTTGTCGTGGTACAGGTCAGACCACGCCTGTGCTACGTGCATGAAGGGCTGATCTACGCTCTGCATCTCTTTCTGAAAATACGAAAAACAAACAAGTGCGTTTAGCAATGAAAAAGAGTATGCAGAGTATAATTATATACAATTCCATTATAATATAGCGTGCTGTTTGCGGTACTGATAGAACGCGTGACTGTACCGCAAAAATGTTTTTGCGCATACCCCCTACGAGTTTTTATAATTATTTTTTTATAAATTTCAGCAAAACACAGCAAGTTTAAAGGGAGTCTCCAGGCTTTTCTGCAGTGAGAGGTTGTTACGCACCGCAGAGCATTCAAAGTAGTCCAGACCATTTGCTTGGGCAAAATCTTCACCCTCTTTTGTGCTGATCATTCGTCTCTGGTCCAGATCTATCTTATTGCAAACAAGTACACCTAAAATACAGAACAGTAACAGCAATTATAAGTGTCCTTCAATTTCCTAGTAATCCTGACGTCTTTGCTTTTTTGGAATTGTCAGTACCTTACTTAAGCGAAATGAAAAACAGGCATCGAAGATGCGCAGTCCAAAAATGACTACACGTCGTATAAATGGGTTTATGGTTGGAAAAGAAGTACAACTAGAATGAAGAAATAAGTGCAGCAAGGTTAGTCTCTGACAACTCCAGCTGATGCAGAATGGTAAGATCAAGGTTCGAACTTCTCCCTAAGGCAACAAACCTGGTACTCTCGCCCCGGGCTTTTGAGATCGCACCCTTTCTAACCATTTTCTGCAGCTGTTAAATGACGTCTCGTTGGTACAGTCATAGACCACCATGACCACTGACGGGTGATCCCACTGAAAACCCAAAAACTAACAAATAGACTACCATTCCAATACATCAATGTGACCCTTTGCTTTGAATTTGCTAAGATACGGAGACAAAAATGCAAGCAGATAGGCAATTATAATACTTTGCAAAGGGGGGGAGGGGGGCGGATGACATTTTTTGAGGATAATGATATTTAAAAAAGGGATATAAAGAGGGTGAGAGTCCATTTTGAGAATTCGAGCTGTATGGGTAACAGTCAGTTTTGCTGAGCTCTTTCGTGCCAATCAAGGACGAGAATCGGCACATCACAAACGAACATGTTTTTTTTTTTTTTTTTTGTAGAGTAACAATCTAAATTTTTTTTGCAGTATATTGGCGATACACTTTACTTGGAGCAGCGTTGTTTTTTTTCAGCTCCAAAAAATGTTTGTTCAGAAACAATGCAACAATGCCTTAAACCATGGCAACCCATGGTCAGCAAAGTAACAGGACTGAAATTAAACGGAACGCTTACATGCTTTAATACTTGCTCAGTGAACATCTCTTTCCCTGCTGAATCATAAATGAAGAGCTCCTGAAAAACAGATAAAACAATGATTTATCATCGAGGACACAGCCCGCAACCGGATCGCACTGTGGCTAGTGTGACCTTAAAAAATGGGCCAAGGCCATATATACCCAATAACACAGGAATTGGATCATCAGCGTAAGAGTAATACTCAAAACCAAAAAAAAAAAAAAAAAAAGAAATATATTTGACTGTACTCTATCAAAATCATGCAGCAAGTTTTCACCCCACCATTCTCCAATACTTAAAAACTTCATCAAGTTTTACCAAGACAATCATTGCCCTACGATGTTATAGACCCCTCTTTAAAATGGCTATAATCATTGATATAATTATGCGTGACCTCTGTTTATAATACTGCATGTCAAATGGCTAAACTTCAAAAAGCTCTCAAATTTAAAGCAAGTAACATTCCGCATATGTCAGTTTTTTTTTCTTTTTTCGTGGATCGTAAAGATGACGCGGTTAAATTAGTAGACCGGAGAACTCACCACTTGCGCACTGGGCCGATCCACACTGGCCGGGACAGTGACTGATTTCGTGCACAGTTCTACGCCAACCGTCTGCATAAAATAACAGAAATTCAGAAAAGCTTTCGCGATTTCAAAAAAAAAAAAAAAAACAAAAAAAAAAAAAAACAAAAAACAAACTAAAAATTCTTAATTTTTACTCATTTCATTTTGTGGTACTTCATACTTTTGTACGTTAGCATTTCACTACTACTACTACATCTTTTTAATGATGTTTTTAAATGCATCTTGCAGTTGCAACGAACAGGGGACAACGTCAATGTCATCGCATTCTACGGCTCATGATGAGACGCCAGACAACAATCCTCTATTTCTTGTCTCATCAAGTGATGGCTGAATTTGACTGAAAACATGTTGCAAGGTAACTTCAGCTGTCTAGCCTGCATCGAATTCAGCACAGCTGTGCACCACATACATCAGAACTACTCCCGCATTCAGCCGTGCAGCATACGCGTCAGGACACGCACACTTATGCATTCAGCCGTGCAGCATACGCGTCGGGACAAACACACTCACGCACTCAGCCGTGCAACATACGCGTCAGGACACGCACACTTATGCACTCAGCCGTGCAACATACGCGTCAGGACACGCACACTTATGCACTCAGCCGTGCAACATACGCGTCAGGACACGCACACTTATGCATTCAGCCGTGCAGCATACGCGTCAGGACACGCACACTTATGCATTCAGCCGTGCAGCATACGCGTCAGGACACGCACACTTATGCATTCAGCCGTGCAGCATACGCGTCAGGACACGCACACTTATGCATTCAGCCGTGCAGCATACGCGTCAGGACACGCACACTTATGCATTCAGCCGTGCAGCATACGCGTCAGGACAAATACACTCACGCACTCAGCCGTGCAGAACATGCATCAGGACAAACACACTCACGCACTCAGCCGTGCAGAACATGCATCATGACATGCACACTCACGCACTCAGCCGTGCAGCATACGCGTCAGGACAAACAGACTCAGGCGCTCAGCCGTGCAGCATACGCGTCAGGACAAACACACTCACGCACTCAGCCGTGCAGCATACGCGTCAGGACACGCACACTTATGCATTCAGCCGTGCAGCATACGCGTCAGGACACGCACACTTATGCATTCAGCCGTGCAGCATACGCGTCAGGACACGCACACTTATGCATTCAGCCGTGCAGCATACGCGTCAGGACACGCACACTTATGCATTCAGCCGTGCAGCATACGCGTCAGGACAAACACACTCACGCACTCAGCCGTGCAGCATACGCGTCAGGACAAATACACTCACGCACTCAGCCGTGCAGAACATGCATCATGACATGCACACTCACGCACTCAGCCGTGCAGCATACGCGTCAGGACAAACACACTCACGCACTCAGCCGTGCAGCATACGCGTCGGGACAAACACACTCACGCACTCAGCCGTGCAAAACATGCATCAGGACATGCACACTCACGCACTCAGCCGTGCAGCATACGCGTCAGGACAAACACACTCACGCACTCAGCCGTGCAGCATACGCGTCAGGACAAATACACTCACGCACTGAGCCGTGCAGAACATGCGTCAGGACAGCAACATTCGTGTATTCAGCCCTGTAGAATGTGTCAGTACAACTGTACTCACGCAGTCGGCCCTGTAGCATATATGTTAGGACAACTGTACTCACGCACGCACCATTGTGTAATTTTTTGGGAAGTGTGATCCATCGCTATGAAACACCTGAGTAATTGCGCTTTTCCCAACAGTGGCATCGCCTACAGAATGACAGCAAAAAAATCTAAACATTATTTCTCATGTTTTGTCTCAAACGTTAGGGAGTTAGGGAGCAGCTTGTATTATTTTTAGTACATAACCTCCCTTGAAGGACTGCAACCTGTAAACAAATGTTTCAGGCGCTTGAGTGTTCCACCTTTAACTCCACCTTTCATCTATGAAAAATAAAATAATGAAACTTGGTATTAATTTTGACAGTGGAAATTTTCGAGTGTTTTTTTTTTTAATATCCAGTGTTTTACTGTAGTTTGTTTCCTTTTTTCTACAACCGGGGTAATTTGCACTTTATATACACCATTCAAAACTGGAATGGCACTTGAGAACTGCATTCATCAGGTTGGTAGACGGCAAAGAATTATACCGCAGTTTTGGTTTGCTCATTATCAAGTCCCTTCTTCTAAGTCTCAGGAGAACGGCGCAACTAATAAACTACAATCACCTACAACTGGCTTGAACATGGGCCAAAACAGTCCAGTCATAATAAACGGTAGTAATTCGTACTTTCGGAATTTTCCAATGGAGGTGTTGTTTCGACTGCAAAGTTATTGGGATAAATTGCAAAGAAATGAGAGAAAAACAATAGAATTCTAATTGTCTCAGTATACTCACTTTCAAATTTAATAAGCCAACATGAGTTTTTTGAAAACTAGTTACCTATTATTCTTCCCATTGTGTAGTTCACTTGTAAATGTTTTTCTAGTAAGATGACAATTTACAATTATTGTTTTCATGGTTTTCTATCATTTCATTATACGTTTATCTCAATCTCATACGGTCGAAACGCCAAAACTTTACGGTAAAATTCGAAGTACGAACCTTCTTATCACTCTAATCCCAGCCCCTTCCTTCTCAGTCATCTCGTCCGTGCCAACCAATCAAAGAACGATTTAAAGTCGGTCACGTCAAGACTTCTCCAAGGAAACCAGGTCAACTGGATGAATATCGGTATATTTTATCTGGGAAAATATACCGATTACAGAGTTCTGGTCAGTGTACAAATAGGTTGTACCCTCACAAGATCTTTCGCAAATTACCGAGTTGATCCCGCCCTGTTCTGAGAATGTGATTTCGTTAATAAGCCGGTTCGTACTTCAAGACCTTTCCTGTTTCCAGCGACGTGTAAATGAGAGCCTTTAAATAATTATTTTTTACGTAAAATCTTTTCTTCATAGAAAGCTTGTAAATTGTTTTTATATTATTATAATTAAATTATTATACTATAATGAATACCATTTGGAAAGAGTTTTGGTTTTAACAAATTACTACTGAAGTTTAGCCATTTCCACAACGTTTTCCTCATTTTGTCTTGGAATGGAATCAAACCAGTGCTATACATTTTTCGTGTATTCATAAGGGAAATAAGCTAAATCACACCTTGGGTGTTTCGAATAAAATGCGCAAGAATAAGCCAATTCACACTTTCGGGTCTTTCCGTAGAGGTGTTGTTTCGACTGCGAATTTTTTGGAACGAATTACAAAGAAATGATAAGGGAAAAACATCAAAGTTCTGATTTTCTTTTAACACACACATTCAAATTTATAGAGCTATCATATGATCTTTTAAAAACTTTCTGGCAAAATGGAATTTTGTTGATTTTTGCCGTTTTTTTCTATCATTTCTTTATATCCTTATCCAAACTGAATTCAGCCAAAACGCAAAAACTTTTGGGCAAAAGTAAAAGTGCGAATTGGCTTATTTTGGATTTCGATTGCGACGGAAAAGGGTAAAAAATAAAAGAAATGACAGCAAAATATAGAAAACATATCGCAAAAACAGCTTATACTCGGAACATAAAAGAAATTGAAACTTAAAACTATTTATTAAAACTTTAAACGAATTTTCAAAAACAGCATACGGGTTGTTAAAAAACACGACTGCTCTTTGGTGCAGAAGAATTTTAAAATTTAGGCGAAATCTGCCTATCATTTCTTTCATTTTGTACCCGGTTAGTTTTTATTTGAAACACAAAATTTTTGCGCATTTCATTCGGAGCACCCAGTGTCAGTCGGCTTATAAGGTTTGGAAATCGGTTAGACTTCAAATATCGCCCATGCATACGCAAATATAGCCAGAAATGCAATCAACGATGCAAAGCATCGCGCAACATGTTTAAATCGTAATATTCATACCAACTACTAAACATTTAGCTCTCAACAATACAGGCATTTTCTAATGTTAAATCCCTCGGGGTTTTGTACAAAAATATTTCAGAACTAGCTACAAATGCAACCGGTGGGTAAATACAATAACTAAAAACAAGATACTGGATTTGGCAAACGTTAACTGACTGACACTATCTTTTCTTAAGACAGTGCACTGTAGTGCATCTGAACTTCTGTTCTTTTTCTGGCAGTTCGGCAACCAAATTGTCTTTTTGTTATTTTCTTGATATCGTGAAGGATATGGGTCTCGCATATTTGACCTGTTTGCTTGTGTAACAATAGATCAAGCGTGAAATCATTGATCACGTTCATGTGCTTGAATCTAGAAGAAAGTATGATGGGACATAACCTATATTTAAGAAGAAATTAAGTGTTCAGTGCAAATAATTCCCTTTCTGTCAGTTTATATAATTGTATTTTGTCTTGGCAGTTGGATGTAATGATATGGGCAATTGAAATGACTTTGTTAAAAAAAAAACTTGTCCCAAAGCAGTTACTGTTTGCTGCTCATGCCACTTTCAGTGGATATAAAAATATGATGTGCATTCTGCTATCATCTTTTCACACGAAGTAGTCTGAAATTGTTAGGACTAGGACTAAAATTTTGCAGAGACATATTATAACATGTCTCGTGGTTCATTTCCATTATATAAAATTATATTTGCATTTTATAATGAAAAAAAAAAACGGAACTGACATTGAAACCCGGCCATAAAGCACCATCTTTAATTGTTCACAGCATAATCTCAGCGAAATCATATTGGTCTTTCAACTATCGACAGCGAGTGAGCAAATATATCGCGATTATACGGTAGGCTTGTCATCAGACTGAGTAGCAAACTAGTAGGGAGTGGGAAGGTACCTGGATGTAAACCCCCTCACCAACGTCATCAATGACATCATCAAGCCCCCTCCCCCCTAACATTTTTTTCTGGTGAGGGACCCGTCAACGTCATCAGTAACATCATTAACCCCAAGGCTATATAGTACAAAAGGCAGACATGACAAATTCAACAGCGCATAAGTTCAAAACTACCGGACCGTTTTCATCCATTTGTTCAACATGGTATTCAGGAAAATGTTGTCTTTTGTACTCATGCCGTCATCGATTATGCGATCCTAACGTCACCAATGGTGATACAGCAAGAACAACAGCAGAAGAAAACTTCTCATAACAAAGGCAATATTGACTTTTCTTTGATGAGAATTTTTAAAAAGTGTTTTAAAAAGTTAAAAACATGTTTTAATGAAAAAGACATTTATAATGTCTCAATTTTGTTTTTAGATCAATACTTGAATGAGCATAGACGTCTGCATCGTGATGCAACCATGATCATCACCACCTTTAAAATCATATCACGATATTAACCTTTAAAAGGGAGAAACGTCAGATTATTTACATCTACAAGACAGTGAAGGCCATGCAGATGAATGTAAAGATTTTTTGTGTGCATTTTACAAAACAATGTTGCCTAACTTTTAACTAAGCCAAAAGCTGATTATCCTAGAGGACATGGATTAAGGACTTTTCGTGTTTGCTATGGTGTATTTGTCATATGTATGACAAAGCTGTTAAAAGAAGAAAAAAAACATCTGTTGAACGTGAATCATCTTGCCTGCAAAGAAACAAAAGACGTCTGATGCAGTACAAGACGATAGAGGTAGAAGAGAAAGTCTTTGTGGACATGCATCAGAAGAAATTTTTAAACTTGAAAATGAATCTGACTTGCTACAAGAAATGCGACAGCAGGAGAATCATATCAAACAACATTTGACAGATAAATTACACAATGACATGAAATGGTACATCAGCATTAAAGCTCAATTGAAGAAAATGGTGACAAATGAAGGAGGGCAGTTGACTGAAAGTATGGATACAACTTATATTAGTACTCAGACGTTTAAAGCGTTTGATCAAATGGACATTGAAAATGATTTACCATATGCATACAAGATCTTTTCAACAAGTTTGAGTTGCCAAAGAGAATAAAGGTGTCATTAACATTAAGAACACAGATGACACAGATGACAAGTGCTTCCTATGGTCCGTATTAGCTGATCAACATTGATAAGGAAGTATCGACCGTTTCAATATGAGCTGAACATAGATTGCATGACATTTCCAACTCCAATTCATAAAATTCCTAAATTTGAAAAGGTAAATAACATGTCCATCAATGTCTTCGGCTGGGAACATGAGGTTGTAGTACCCATTCATATCAGTTGACATCACAGTGACACTCAAACTCAATAGTTTTGCCCATGGCGTTGTCAGTGAGCATGAGCAACGTTAGCCAAGGCTTAACCGTATAGATTATGCTGTCAACATGTTTCCACAATGTATTATGTATGAACGTGAGCGTGTTGTGAAAGTGTTGAACAGCTTTTAACCAATGACGATGACTCCTGAGGATGAAAGGCAATTTGTTGAAGCTACACATTGTTACATTTGCCATGAGTTGCTGGGAGATGATCGTGTGCAAGATCATGACCACATTAGTAGAAAATATTGTGGAGCAGTCCATAGTGAATTCAACTTGAGAAAGGACCAAAAGAAAAAGAAGGAATAATTCATCAGTCCTATGTTATTCTGCAATCTACGAGGATGTGACAGTCACCTTCTTATGGAAGGTCTTGGGAGATTTTTTGTCTGTAAGATTTCAGTCATTGCCAACACAATGGAAAAGTACATCGCGTTCATCCTGGGCAGTCTCAAATTCATTGATTCTTACCAATTCATGGGAGCAGAAATTAGCGTTTAACTTAACACCTTAAGATAAAAACAAGTTCAAGAATATGACGGCACATATTCGCGACATTCAGCAGCAAGACCTACTTCTGAGAAAAGGTATACAGGGGGCTCACATTAATTCGTCCTCGGTTAATTCGGTCCCACCGCTAATTCGTACAAATTTCGCTGGTCCCGATTTTGGGACCCATTCACTCCTATGTAAAAGTACAAATTAACGAGGACTCGGATAATTCGTCCCAAAAGTGTCACTCATTATTCAGGCCTCTTAACAATGTACAGCAAGACAAACAACACTTTTCACTTAGTTTAAAGAAAACAACGCTCAGGCATCATGCATTGCAAGATAAAAGGGATTAATAAACACGCATTGTGGGGGCATAAATGCTCGGGTGCGAGTGTTGTGACTGACAAGGGAACTGCCTGTCTTAGTGTACACTGTCTTTTTATGGCATCACCATTCCGAGCATTGTTTCTTCGCGTACTGTGGTGCAGCTTAAGATGCCGTTTGTTTACTACAAACAGCTTAGACACTACGCGATTCAGAGCGAGCATATAAATTGTGAACAGTGGTCAGTTCAACACTTCAATTTTCAAAATGGCAACAAAACGAAAACACTATGACTACACTTTGGACTTTAAGTTCAAAGTGTTGACGCAAATAACGAGTGAGTCAAAAACCAGAACGCAGATCATGACGAAGTACAGGATACCCAAAATACTCTTGCATCGTGGATAAAAATAAGGATAGAATAATCAATGGTGTTGAAGCCTGCAAATGTTTAGCCTGTTGTTGTTTTTATGCGTTCGAAAGTTCGACCCCCGCTGAATTGGTACCCTCGGTTAATTCGTACTTTTTTTCTTGGTGCCGAAGATCATGAATTAACGAGGGGCCCCTGTATATCCTTATGACTACGTTGCTGAACCCTCCAAGTTTGCAGAAACAAAGCTCACTCTACAAGAACACTTTTACAGTCAATTGACTGAAGAACGGTTAAGTCGTGAGTACTGTGCACATGCGCAAAGGTGTGGTACACATTCCTATGCAAGAACTTTGGAGAGTAACATGACCTCTACCTCAAAACAGATGTGTTATTGCTAGCAGTTGCGTTTAAAAATTTTAGAAACGTTTGTCTCAGCACGTATGAGTTGGATCCCGCTCAATATTAAACAGGCTTAACATCTGATGCTATGCAGAAACATACCACGATTCAGTTTCAATTGATTGATGATACTAACATGTATCAAATGGTGGAAGAAGGTCTGTGAGGAGGTATCTCATTCATTACACAGAAGTATGCGAAAGCCAACAACCCCTATGTTCCATGATTTGATTCAACCAAATTTCCTTCCACATCATGTACTTGGACGCCAACAACCTCTATGGCTGGACTATGTCACAGAATATACCTGAATGTGGGCTTACCTAGGTGAAGGATCCCGAATCTCTGGACTATATGAAAGTCAGTAAGTTGTTGAAACAGGATACCTTTTAGAGGTGAATTTTGAATACCGTGATACCTAGTGAAATCCATGATCTACGTAATGACTATCCTGAGAAGAAAATTGTTTAAATCAGTGAATTGTCCGAGCGAGCACAGTCAAACCTGAAGAAATCAGTTGGGAATGAAAGATAAACCTAGAGAAAAGTTGATTCCGAATCTGCACAAGGAAAATTTGCAGCGGTACGTCTCTTGGACTGAAAGTGACAAAAGTGCATAGTGCCATCATGTTCAGCAAAGCAAGTGGCTAACGAAATATATTGCTTTGAAAACGCAGAGAAGAAAAAGATGGCAAAAAATCTTTCTGAGAAAGACTTTTTCAAGCTGATGAACCATGCCATTTTTGGTAAAATCATGGAAAATGTGAGGAAACGATGCAATGTAGAATTGATTTACAATACCAAACGCTTCAAGAAGGTAGTGGCTAAGCCAACGTTTCACAGATCCAAAATTTTTTAGGAGGATTTAACAGCTGTACACTGTCTCAAATCCGAACTCATTTTAAAGAAGTCCATTCAGGCTGGGTTCAGTATTCTAGAGCTCAGCAAGACCCCCAATGTTCCATTTTTATTATAATTACAGCATTTAATTGAAGAAGGCGTATGTAGAAGCAAAACTCTTCAGTGATACACACCCACCAAAAACGTTTACAAAGATTAGCAAGAGGTTGCTCATCTTTTTTATACAAGTGATTATCCAATGGAGCATTTCCTGTATTCCACTGCAAGCAAGCAAGTGTTGGAAAAATGAAGGATGAAGTGGCAGCGCTTCCTGTGGAGTGGTTTGTTGGACTTTGTTGGACCGAAGATGTATAGTCTGCTGTACAATGGTAGAAAAGAGAAACGGACAGCCAAAGGCATTACGCACCTGCCAGAGGTGAATGAAACATGCTCAAATATAAGGAAAGTTTATCCAAGGAAGAGCTAACCTTTGCCACGGGCAAGAGCATCCGCAATCATAATCATGAACTTTATTAGAAGATTGTAAAGAATGCTCTATCCCCATTTGATGACCAGCACTAAGCATTGCAATCATTTAATATCTGACGGTGAATCTGAACTTGCATCTGAAAGACTGGCTGAAGAGTCTAAGATGGAAAATGAATCTAGGTAGATGGAAAGTGTGAAGCGCCAGCGCTAGCTTGAAAACCTATTGTCAAGCACAAGGTTGAAGACCCTAATGGCAAATGTAAAAGCGTTTGAAAGCCTAAAAAGACTGAAACTTGAGCCAGATGAGTAGCAGAAAAGGGCTAAAAAGACTGAAGAAACCCTTACAATTCTTGAAAAGAAGAAGATGTCTCAAGACAATTTGCCGATTATAATACCCAATCATTGAAAACAAATATGTGAAAGTAGCCAAATGTATCACGGATAAAGCTGCTAGAAAGCTACATTCTATCAAAAAGGGAATTTTACTATTCTTGATAGAACTGCAAGTGCTGAAAGGGTAAAAAAACCCAGTGGAGGATATACTTCAGCAGACTGATGCGTATAAATGCTGCGACATTTAGCAAAAATGTCACCATTTGTCATCAGATGTTCAGATGTTCAAGTATCTCTTGATCAAAAAGTTGAACTTGCGATCTGTTATTGTGGAACTTACCCTTTCCTATGTCCTGAAAATCAAACTGTTGAATAATTATTCTGAATCTTTCTTAATACAAGGATTTTATCTACAGGTGTCAGAAGATTTTAGTTTGAAAGTCATTGAACGTGACGGTGAACGCTAGGTACAGTTTCAACAGTATGGCGAGCTGACCGAAGGCTACGACTTCATCACGCTCACTGGAGCTTCGTTTATGATACTTATTAAAAACCTGAAAATTAGCTTTGAACCACATGGACATGTACAATTGATAGGTGGTTCAAAGAGAATTAACTTCACGCATGATATGTGGACTACGATAAAGACCATGAACGGTCAAAATGAATTGATACTATTAAACCATGCAGATGTTAAAGTCATTGGACTGGATCAATGTTTTCATAGCATTTACAAAAGGGGTGATAATATTTAGATATTTATTTCAATTTAAGTTTTTATGAGTGGGTTAATGTCATGCATGCATTTGCGTAATAAAATTCGCATAGTGTTATTAAAAATTTTACATAATGTAAAATGAATCAATTGTGCACATATTGATTTGCTATATTGTTAGTAAATCAACTGTAAATATCTTGATTTGTTGAATAAAATAGAAAAAAACATGAGTTTTTTTTCAACTTCTATCTTTTTAAACACACTTAGCTATAAATGAAACAAGTAACATCCATAAGAAAATGTAACAACTGAACTAAATTACATTTAATGAAAATAAAACAAACAAAATCGATCTTAAAAAACTTAACTACATTGCATTTAACCAATAAAAACTCTTTTTAACAAGTTACATGAAACATGCTGCAATAAATTACAACTTAATTTTATATTTAAAAGAATAAAGATTTGTAATGTCTATAGATAAAGTTTTTCACCACAAAATCTCCATCACTTTTGTTAACCTAACGACAAGGTCAAACATACCATGGCCTCGAGCTGTATGCAGTATATAACACACGCAATAGATACCATATGCATTGGAAATTGGCTGCTGTAATGTTACTAAATTATACTGATATCCTCAGTTTAAAAATTCTTTTAACCTTTTAACCGTTCATCTATAGGTAAAAATCCATAAGAGTCAAAATAGTCTAAAACTTTGTCAAAATACACAGCAACCCAATACTTACTCATCATGATCATCGGTGTTGATAACATAGGCTTGTTGCTCTAATGATGGTGGTTAATAAGTAGGAAGCACTCCATGGAATAAGTCTTTTGTCATAACATCATGCGTCAATATAGCATCCATCTGATTCGTGTTCATGACTGATAATCAAACTGAATACTGCGATTTGAGCTTATTTCAATGATGTCAAATTCAGCATAGACTATGACATTCACTGTATTTTGCAAGGCATTTGCAAAATTCATCTCCAACCATAGGTTTCCGTGCTTGATAGGGGCGTAATGATCATCGGCGTCATGATCAGGTGTTAAGTCCAAAGAAAAATAAGGCGTATCCTAGAGGCCAATTTTCTCGTTTTATGATAGATCGTTTCTCACCATTTAATTTATCATATAATATCTAGAGTGTTTCAAAAGCGTCGAGATATTTTCCTTCAGCAATGATAAGCTTGAGAGGTTTAGATAGTACTGATTCACCATTCATGTAAAATTGTAAGAAGTTTATATAACAAAGCTCAAAGTTGTAAGGATTTCTTGTCACTGCTCCAGAGAAACCTTCAGTATGCACAATTCCAATGACAACACCCTTTGGTAATTGACACCAAAAGATGTTGCTTTCACAAAGGAGTGGAAACCTTGATAGCTAAAATTTTATATTTTTTCCTCGTAATAGGGAACTTGGCAGGAGTTTTCATCAATGCATCTGTATGACCTAACTGAATCTCTGGACTGGCTCTTACTTTGCTCACGGTCAGAAACACATCTTTCACTTCTGTCTTATAAGTAGAATTCTCAGATAGCAACAGAAACTAACTTTTCTGCCTATGTAGGCGCATTTTCAGGCTCATGCCATTGGAAAGGTAGCGATCTTGCTCAAACAGATCAATTATTAAACCACCTGTAAGCATAGCTTCATGGCTCTGGCGAGTGCGCAAATAGCGGAGGTATAGGCAATTATTTCCTGCTTCAGCTACATTACCACCTATACCACCTATACGAAAGCCGTTTATAAATTTTATATGATTGGGAATTTTCACCATATGAGAATTCATATCTCCAGTAGTATCCTTATAGATGAGACGCATGGAGCGTTCAGAATTTAAGCTTTCCTTTGAATCATAGATGAGGTGGAAAATGATGCTTGTATAGCCATGGTTGTTGTTATTATGTGAAATCATCAAATAATTTAGAAAAAAATCAATATTAGACCATAAGCCATTAAACACATCATTGACCGGTCCCACCAGATCATCTGCACCACAAGCTGTACTATCTCTTGACAATGGTGCATACAACATGAAATCTACTATTCTTTAAATCTAGATATTTTTCTGTACTAGCTGGAATGTAGAATTCTACTGGAGTACCATCTTTAATGTCAGTGAATGTTGATATTCTACATTATAAGATTTTTCTGCGGTAGTTTGCGTTGGTGGTACGTGAAACAATTGCAATGGAGACAGGCAGCATTCACAAGAATGATCCTGTATGAGTGACATTTTTTCTATTTCCGAAATAAATCTTTTTTTTGACATGGCTGCTTTTATTTTCTTTCGCATTCTGACAACTTTCTTTGGTTTACTTCGTTTATCAATAGCATCAACAACTTCTTGAGCTACACGTCCAGTTACGTCTTTAGCCACATTCTTTGCAGCCTTCTGAAAATGTGGTACAACAGTTTTAGTCGCTGCCTTAATGCGTGGATTAGCTTCACCAGCCAATGCTCTAGAGAACGAACCAATGCCATCTTCATATTGTATTGGCGCTTCTTTAAATGCTTCCAAATACCCACCCACTTGACGAAGAAAATGGTAGCGGTATGTTAATGAATTAATGTCTATAGCTTTCATAATTTTTTTTGTCAAAAATGCAAACGACCTTTTCGGTTTGAAATGTAACATTATGACCTGTATCATATTTAATATTTTATTTTAAATTTAATCATGTAAAATTTAGATGTGTTGACAGGCACGTAATAAGGTTGAACATAAGTTTTCATGATAACTCCGTCATCAGGCCTTGGATGGCAACAGAATGTAGTGAAGGATTATAATATTCTCCATCAATTTGAGCTTCACAAAGATTACAGCAAAAAAAAGTGTGTTAAAACCATGCTTCCCATCTGCTTTATGTTCAGCTGTACACGTAACAGTATAGCATTGATCTGGCGTAAATTCTAACATTTCAGTTAATTCAGTGGAAAACGAAACTTTGAAGTCATCTTTCACAAAAAGAAAAATTTGTCTTTTAATTCTGTAATACTTCATCCAAATAGGTTGTTTAAGTTAAACTGTATTTTATTCAGTATTAATAGCATTGTCTACTTCTTCATTCACCGCAGTAGACAATTCACTCGTTGTTCTATGGTAGCCATAAGGAATGTTAACTGATGCAAAGACGGTATCTTTAACTTATTATCGTCGATAGGGAATTAAATAATTCAATCCTTTTCTCATAGTACTCCATGTGTGTGAATATTGCATTTCAGCTATAGCAATTTCATACTTTCCTTTCAAGTATAATGTACGAGGCATACAAATTTGATAACTAGAGGCCTCATTGTTGGGATAATAGTCCATGCTAGCATTGCTCGACAGAGTGATGTAGAAACTTGTAGTCTCCATGATGATTAAATAGCATTTGCAGGTTGAGGGATTGGATGGAAGTGTACTTGCACCATATTTTCACAACAAGCACTAAAAAACCTTATTTTACACGAACAGATTCACTTCTCTTACAACAACAAAACTCGTAAGCCACTTTAAAAGTTTTTCCACCTTTCTATAAATAGCCCTTGTTGACGCTGTTTTATCTCATTTGTAATTTCTTCACGTGTTGTCTTTTTGTGATATATGTGTTGGAAATGTGTGTAATATGTATTTAAATTAATATTACGCATTTCCTTTCCGTGGTAAAACAGATTGTGAAACAGATTGTGCACGATGAAAATAATGCTGAATTTTTTATGACTACTTCCAACACCAAACAATCTAGTCGTTTGACATCATGTGACATTTGCTCATGGGATCATCAATAATGAGTAAGTTTTCTGTTTCGGATTGGAACCGTTTTCAATATCCTCTGGAATACCTTGATGAAATATCAATCCTTTCATGTCTTTGTATAAGGGCTGGTCCGCAGCATAGAGCCATAAAATGTTTTTAGGAAATGGTTCAACGGAATTTTGTTCAACCAGCGCTTTCACAAGAGACGTTTTTCTACTACCTGTTGGTCCAGAAATCGGGCATGTACGCCGATGCTTCATGACGCTTGAATATCAGATTCCTTAACCCAACTATTAAATTTCTTTGGCCAGCCTAATCACTTGACAAATAATTCTTTCAGACCTCGTCTTTTTCGTGTCTTCAAAACTTTTTTAATTTTTGTACACGAATTGAACGTCTTTTGTAACAGCTTATAATTCTTCTTCATAGAAATGACCATCAGCATCTTCGTCTAAGAAGTCTTTGACACGATAAGTGCATTTCTTGCTTCTTATAACGATGTGTGACAATGAATACTCCTTGTGTCCACTTTATATGGTAAACCCTTTGAGATACATATTTCATGTGTGAAATGTAAACATGCTGACCAATATTAAACCTGAAGGGTTTCGGCTTTTTTGTTGATTTTCATTTCAATTTATCAATATACTTGGGTTTCCACATTTTGTATTCAATCTTCTTGGCAATGTCTACTGGTACATAACCGTGGAATCCACGAGGTCTATGATTATAATTGTAGACTAAGCCTTGTAAGACATCTGCATACTTATACGTTTGCCGATGTGGAAAATAGCGATACATCATTCTTTGAGAGTACGTCAGACTGTTTCAGCAAAGTTGGCTTTCGTCTCGTGCTTGGTAGTATATGTATGAACGCCTTCTTTTTTAGAAATTTCTTTACCCATCTGTTCTTAAATTCTATTCCATTATCTGACCTCAATGTTGGAGTCTTCTTGTCGTTTCGCGAGAAATCTTTTGGAAGGGTTGATTGACACAAGTATCAGTTTTGTTTGGAATAGGTTGTACCCACATTGTCTGGAAAGACATCAATGACGATTATTAGAAAATGATTGCCTTCATTATGTTCTGCAATGTTGGTCACACCTGCCAAGTCCACATCAAACATATCGCACATACCACGCGTAATGATGCGTTGCCTTTTAAATTTGTATTTCATTGGTTGAAGTAAACTGAGGGCATCTTGATTTTGCAACCAATTTTTCACTTTGGAATGTGTCACAGCATGCTTACGTTGTTTCAGTATTTTGTCGTCTGTACGTCTTGACAGCAAATACATTTCTACTTCACCTCACAGACTTTAAATACTTCACACTTGCCGCAAAAATTGTCCGGCTCACACAGCTTACAATCATATCTGTGGCAGTGGCAATCATCATATTGTTGAAAACCTTCATCACCGCGATAAGTGGAAATGGCTCCAAGTTGGTTTTCTGTTGGAGCATTATGAAATCGAACCTCAGCTAGCTTGTTTTATGACAGCTTGTATTTGCTCATCAGATTTGTTTTGGTTACTTTGATTGGTATTTTGATATCAGAACATTCTGTATATGTTACATCAGTCAAAAGACTGAACATCCCGAGTCGTCAAATAACGCAATATTTATTTGTTGCATTGTCTCAAGCAAAGTTGACCATTCTTCATCATTGAAGTTGATACAGTAGATGTAGTCTTTCCCTTCAAAGTTAGAGACGCAAAAAAGGTGATATAGCGCTTGCGTTGTTTGTAATCATTTCTAAGTGCTTGAATATGCTAAGTACAGCTTATAGCCGATGCGGTAAGCTTCTCTAATCTCCCAAAACGAGGCAGAACAATCTAATCCATTTGTCATTTTGTTTAATTATGAAGAATCTCCATCTTCAAAGCTTACCGTTAAGATAGCGCTTATCTTGAAATGATTCTCCATCTCTTCCCCTCCATTTTCAGTTAAAAGGGGCTTACTGAACACTATGCTGAAAAAAATGGTTGAAATCGATCAAGTACTTTTGAAATTGTCTTAGGCTCTTGTGAATGTTTCAGCCCACCAACACTTCTTTATTTACTACATAGCCAGGGGGCGGTTCTGATTATAAGGCAGTGCTGGACGTGTAAGTCATGGAAAACCCCTGTGCGACGTTTCACCCATCTATGATTTCACTGATGACTTGAGGGGGGAATATAGGTATTGCCAAATGTGTAAGACATGGAAGACCCCTTTATGATGTGGGGGATGTTATGTCCAGATACTCTCCCCACCCCTTACTCAAACTTTTCAGCAGTGATGTATAACTACAATTCAAACATGTATTCTATGGAATGCCGTTTTAACATTTAATGTTAATATTATTAAAGATATCAAGAAATCAATGTAGATCTCAATAATTTATATTTTGCTATCAATAATTGAATTTTAGATGGCAAAAATTATTTTTTGAGATAAAAAAAATCAAATTTACTCACTTAAAAAATCTTAAGAGAAACACACATTTACAAAAAAATTTAACGAATCGTCAATTGCATTTTGAAGATGAAAATTTGAATTATTGAGATCAATAATAACCGCCCAATTTTGATATCAAGAATTGCCTCTTTGTTGTACAGTAAAAAATTTCAAGAAGGATCCTATTTAAAACATAGACTGATATTTTGATATCAAAAATCATTTGCAGATTTCAAAAAAAATCATTTTGATATCAATAAATATTTCTTGATATCTCTAAATATTTATTGATATCAGAAATTATTTTTTGAGATCATTTTGATATCACGAATACAAAAATGTATTCGTGATATCATAATATAGATTTTTTGAGATCAAAAATTAATTCTTGATATCAAAAAATCAATTTTCGAGATCAAAAATTAATTTTTGAGATCAATAGTTCCCTAATAAATGTGAAAATGGTATTCCATAATATTCAGCGTTGTGTAAAAGATATTGAATAAACGTTGATCTTTGGTTGCAACCAATAACAACCAAATTTAATGTTGCGATTTCTTCAGGTCGATGTCATCACCTCAGTTTGATTGGAATGCATGGTGTCATAAGATGTGTTGTATTTTGAATTTTGTTGAAACTGGCACCATGAATTTAAGTTTAACAAAATTCTTCAAAGAGACATAAATTAGTTTTCATGATCGTAATTTTTGGAGACCCAACCGTAATTTTCGCCACTTGAAAGCGAAAACGAATAATTCATTTTGTCTCTGTTGCACATGTCTCTGTCAGCATTAATACAAAATTTCCTGTTAAGCATATTTCATTGAATTTTTGGGATTAATAAGATCTTGTCCCTCTGTGTTTGTTTAATTATCCTTCTCGTATTGAAGTTTTTGTGTATTTTAGCTTCATGGTGTATTCTAAACCATCACCAGTGAATGATATCATTTAGCGAACCTTATACCTTTTGCACACAGCTAGTATATATGTAGAGTTTTGTTCATGCGCATGTACGATGTAAACATACCAGTGAAAGAGTTATTTCAACCTGATAAGAAAAATGGCAGGCCTCCAATTTAAAGAGGGAGAAGTGACTGCTACGATTTATGGAATGGCAAGTTAATTTTGCCTTTCTTAATTTGTTTAATGAATCTCTCAACTGATGTAATCTGATGTGTTTCTAGTGCATGATCTTGGAAAGTCTCACTTAGTATTGAATACAAACTTAGAATTGACGCCATAATGGTTTTCTGATCAACTATGCACTTGTGCTCCACTTAAATTTTTACCCAACAGTATTAGTTTCTAGTCATTACTACTGCAACTGTGAAGTTGAAAGTGATGTTTAGCCTTGTTATTTTAAGTATTAGTTTAATTTTGTATGCAACGAACTTTAGCTACTCTAGTCAGTCATCAAGTGCTATACTGACTAGTCGCAACAGGAACTTCAAGAGCAATTCCTTAAAAGTTAACAACTGTTTTCATGTGCTATTGAACACAAACTCTAAAAAAGAAGTATTTAATCTCAACTCAAGGGCCCTCGAAATCGTGTTCTGTCCAACTTGTCTGTACTTTTACTGCTATGTGGTGATGTTGAACTAAACCCGGGTAATAACCATAAATGTACTGTGTGTACCAGGATACTGAAAAGTCGCGATAAAGCACTTCAATGCGATAGCTGCAAGTGGTCACATGTAAAATGTATCGACATTGACAACAATGAACCCAATCAACACTGACTCATCATAGTATTGCCCAAAATGTGAATCCCCATGCGGTTTGTTTCAACGATATTATAAATTCTGATACAGCGATCGAATGCAATTAGTGTCAGATGTGAATTCATGACAAATGTTACTTGCAATCAGTGATGTACTAAAACTGTGTTTCGATCTGTCCATAATGTGACTAAAATTTGTCTAATTCGCTATTAAGGTCGTCTAGCAGTCTTTGAATACGAGAATAGTTTTGGCTTTTTGAATTCAAATCCTAATCGTAACATTCAACATTCTGGCCATAGAGTACCGAAAGGTATTAAACAGATTTTTTGTTAATATCAATGGCATTACAGGTAAGCGTTTAAAGCTATAATCTTATCTCAGCGAGATGAAGGCAGATGAAGTCGCAATCAAGGAAACGAAAATTGACAGCTCTGTAACACATAGTAAGTTTATTGCACCAGAATTAGATTATGACATTTTAGGCATGATAGAATCCTGACTGGCGATGATGCAGCACTGATTATTAGCAAAACAAATTAATCTACCCCAGTCTGTCTGCTTCTGAGTCAATATGGGTTAAAGTGATTTTAAATGGAGAAATTCATTACTTTTCATCTTTATGCAGAACATTATCAGCCAATATAGACCATATTTTTCATTATTGAAAAGTCAATTACGCACTATAACAGCTTGGCCCTATTTCGAAACAGCCAAACATGCATATATTCGGTAATTCTAACTATGGTAAAATTTATTGGGAGAATTATTTATAACAGGATTCTGGCCTCCGCCTTAATGATAGTGATGGTAAAATGTTTAGTGATATTTTACATAAACATAGTATTACATAATTAGTCGCTTTCCTACCAGAAAGGATAACAAACATGATATTGACAAGCACTCCCGGCAAATTTGCTGATGTACAGTCAACGGACAAATTTCATGACACGATGTGGTGTCTGCTTCTTTAGATTTCTTCCCATCGCTTGTAAACAGCAAGAAACGTTAATATCATAAAGGTGACTTCAAGTCACTGAAAGCAAAAACTGTAAAATTTACTAAAGAGCAAGACTTCGACGGCATCCAAAATAAATGGTCTGTGCGAAAACTTTGAGGTGATTAAATCACACCTACTAGAAATGTCACTTGTACCGTCTAAAACCGCTTGAACACAAAGCAACCGCATTGGTTAACCCAACACGTGCGTTGGTTAGTGAGAAAACGCAACAAAACACACAAAAGCAAAGAAATTTAAAAGTGCACGTCTGAAACGAAAATTCAAAATACAAAAGCCCAAATCAAAACCGAAACCAATGATAGAAAATATAAATGTCAATCCCAAACCATTTTGGAGATGAAAAAAAAACAGCAAAAACAGGATAAACAAAGCATTTCCAACCTAAAAATCCCGGCGGATCGGAAGTGGATTATAATAAAGCTTAGTGTTTAAATAATACGTTTTCAAGTGTTTTTACGGAAAATTTTACCTTCATGCCATTTGTAAATTCAAAATACAAGAAAATGGACAACATAACTGTTACAAGCAGTGGTGTACAGAAACTCTTATCAAATCTCAAAACAGATAAAGCTAAGGGCCCAGAAGAGATTTACCCAATGTGTTTAAGCAATTAGATCTGAACTATATATGTTATGTCACCTTTTCCAGCAGTCACTCGTCGTTGGTGTCATTACAGAGGACCGGAAGAAAGCTAACATATTACCTGTGTACAAAAAAGAGACTGATTCATCGCCAGTAATTATCGCCCCGTTTCGCTTACATCCATATGTTGTAAAGTCTTAGGGCAAGTAGTCACATCGAATCTCATGCAACATTTTGATAGATATATCATACTAATCGATAATCAGCATGCCTTCAGGGAAAAGCGGAACTGTAGAACTCAACTAGTGAACGACTGGGCATACCCTATAGATAAGGACCATCAAGTGGACTCATTTGTTTTAGACTTTGAAAAAGCGTTTGACACAGTACCCCACGAATTATTGAAATCTAAATTGCATATGGTCCAGTGTCTCCTCACAGTTTCTTGGCTGGATTACCGACTTCCTCTTTGCACATTCTCAGTGTGTGATAAATTGAATAAAATCAGCCTCGCATAAGGACCCCTCTGGGTTCCTCAAGGAACAGTATTAGGTTCAATATTATTCATAGTACATATCAATGAGATGCTCGTAAACATATCCTTCACTGTCAAACTATTTGCGAGTGACTGCGTGTATTACCGTACCATTGACAATGTCAGTGCCCCTCTCTATCATCAGAGAGACAGCGATATATAAGGAAAGTGGGCTCACCGCTGGGGAATGCTCTTTCAGCCATCCAAATGTAACATCTTTTGAATCTTAAGAAAACGCAATTTTTGGGTTGTGTTCCTTAAATGAAATACCTCGGTGTTACAATAACCTCTGAGTAAACACATCTCTAATATAAATAGCAAGGCATACGGAACTCTGGGATTACTTAAGAGGAATGTAAGCCATTGTTCATCTGATGTTCGTCTCCAGGCTTACAAAGGCCTGGTTAGACCCGTCTTAGAGTATGGCAGAACCGTTTTGGATCCTTACCCACTTTACCTACAGTATTAGCTAGAGAATGTACAGAAACGCTCATCTCCAACTACAGTTATGACCCCGGACCTATGACCTTAGTTTTGCAGCAACATGACTTAACATCCCTATCAAAGCGCCGTCGACACAGCTGACTCATTCTGATGTTTAAAGGATTGCTCCAAAGAGTCCATATACCTCTGGAAGAACTCCAGCGACCTACTCGTCTATCCCTCTATCCATCAAATGCTCTTCAAATTGTTATCTTCGCAAACACGAACAGCCTACAGCCGGACCTCGTAAACCACAGCCGAATGAGAGCTTCATCTCTCTTATTAGAAATCCTTTAGATAAATAGACTGCGCTGCGCGGTGGGCCAATGTCCTTGAATGTTCCACCTTACACAAACAAGACAAGACAAGAAGAGGTCAGGTGCAGGAAGAGAGATCCTACTCGTATAAGCCAATTCGTACTTTCGGATCTTTCCGATGGAGGTGTCGTCTCGATTTCAATTTTTTTAGATAAACTGTAAAAACTAGTAAGGGGAAACATGAAAATTCTCATTTTCTGTCAACATGCACACTTTCGAATTTTAAAAGCTATAATATGATCTTTTAAGAACTATTTTACATGTTATTCAGCCCCTTTAATAGCCAGCATATGAAACACGTTTCTGGCCAAATTTTGTTGATTTTTGCCAGTTTTTTTTCTATCATTTCTTTGTATCCTTATCCGAACTGAATTTAGTCAAAACGCAAAAACCTTTTTGGCAAAAGCCTCACTACGAATCCGTTATCAGAGGACCCTTTCTATATTGCTAAGACAGAAATGGTCACAGTTACTCTAATAGAAATGACAATTGATGTCAACTTTCGAGATTTTTAGGATCCTTCGGCGTAAGTTTCAGGATATTGCGGTTCAAGCTGGTAGTTTTTTTTAAAGAAGACCGCAGAAAAAAAGGATTCGCAGTTTCTACGAGATTCGCGCAAAATACAGGACTGCAGCTTTTGGGTTGTAAGCATGAGAGCAGGGAAACTTAGAAACATACAAGTCAATGTAGAAACACATCAAAATCACTTTACAAATAGATATAACGCTCTTTTTGAGTTAGAAGCTTATTACGAAAATATCATAAATAAAATTTCCCAAACTCCATTAAGGTTTTGACACCTTATGAATACGCATTCGACGGGAAAATCAACTTTCGGTGTGTTTTTCTTATTTGTTTATTTATACTTTTCCACACTGGAATCCAGCGAGTTTCTACTACTGAGCTTGCACACTCGAAAACGTGAACTGGCTTATTTTATGCTTAAGAAACGAACAGATTGGACAGCTACTTTAAAATGCGATCACTAAAATTTTAGAGATGACGATGAAGAGTTTGTTTATATAATTATAGATCAGGGATCAACGATACTCCGATGCCGTCGCTACACTAAACAGCATCATGCAAACCCACAGCAAGGTGAGCACAAAAAGTTCTAAGCAGTCTACGTGGTTTATGGTCGTTGAAAAAATATGGTGTGTAGTAGACATAGTAAAATTCTGCAGTGGGAAAAGTAATCTGAAAAAAATAATCCCACTTTTGGCCTTGTTACGGTTGCGGGTTAATGATAATATGCGCTTAAAAATCTGCCGCTTGAGCAATTTAGATCCTTGCTGAATTGCTGCTCGTGTACTTACGCATTTGGCGTGATATTGTATTTTTGATTTTCTTCTCTATAGACTAGCCGATTTCGCAGAGATGGTCTTAATCCTATTAATAGAGGGGCAATTACTTTACAATTTTACGATTGTTCTCTGGATAGGCCTCACTTGAAAATTTACTTTTCCGACGATCCAAAAATTGGTCAAATGCGGTGTGGTCCATTTTTTTACTGATAGACAATTTCCAAAATACTTCATCTCGCACAATTTGGATCGGATTCCTTTTCAATTTTGCATGAATATTCTCTCAATGTTTGTGTCTTAAAAAGTTACCCTTTTAGCGATCTGCCAAACTTTGGCCAAATGCTGGGGGTGGGCATATATAATTTTATGGTTGAAAATTTTCAAAATACTTCTACTTCTACAATTATGATACGATTTTCTTCAAATTGTCCATAAATGTTCAAGAAGAAGGTCTCTTTTAAAAAATTTTCTTTCAGCGATTCACCAAACATTGGCCAAATTGGGGCCATTCTTTACCCACATTATGGATCGAATTCCTTCCAAATTTCGCGTATGTGTTCTCTTCATGATCGACCTTTGAAAAATTACTTCTTCTGGAAATGCCCCGAAATTAGCCAAATGAGGGAGGGGGAAGGAGACGGGGCATTTATAATTTTTTTGTAGCTAATTTTCAAAATGTTTCTTCTCCCGCAATTTTTATTGGACTATTTTCAAATCTTGCAATGCAAAAATGTTTACCAGATGGACTTTTAAAAAAAACTGTCCTTTTGGCGATCTACCAAGAATGGACCAAATGGAGGGTAGTTTTTTGGCATGCAATTTTTAAAATGTTTCTATCCCCACAATTTGGACAGGATTTCTTTTCAATTTTACACGATTGCAATCTATACGGTTCTCTCCTGGACGTTTGCATATTTTGTCGATCCACCAAAAAAATTGGCTAGATGGCAGTGGGATTCATTTTCAAATTTACCAATTTCTAAAATGCTTCTTCCACAGTATTGATTCGATTACCTTCCAATTTTGAATAAATGTTCACCAGGCTTTCTAAAATTTACTAAATGGGAAAGATCCTAAAAACTTAACCAGCTTATTTTCAAAATGCTTCTTCTCTCACAATTTTGGATGGTTCGTTTCAACTTTGAACGATTGTTTCCTAGATGGTTCTCTCTTCAAAATAAACTATTTTTGTCGATCAGGTACAACAGTGGTTAATTTTCCCTCCTTGTAAACGAATGATATAGTTATGAGTGTGTTTGTTTCTCTGTCTGTCTATCTATCTCTCCGTTTTCCGGAAGCACATAGTTTTTCAAAAATTGTTAAAGGTACGGTTCTGATTTTTTATACAGTGAAATATATGTATTGTAAATTGATAAAAAATTGAAATAAAAAAATTACGATGGACCTAGCAATTGTTCGATGCTTTGCCCGCACCACTTTATATAAAATCATACGCCGCAGTCATCTGCAAACTTGCGCCGTGAAAATATATATCAGTAGATGGGCATCGCTGTATTATTTCCGAAATCGGTGAAAGAGTGATTGGGAGAATTTGGGACAAGTCATTTATTATAGAAAGTGTTCACTATTGGGAGGTGTTCATGAAGGTTTTAATGTATATAATTTTTTTCGTAAGCAATCCTAGAAGTGCTTTTTATTTCGCATTTCTGATCGGAGTACCTTCCAATTTCACATGAATGTTCATCAGGCTTTTTTCTCTTGAAAACTACTTTTGGGCAATGCAAAGAAAAATTGTCTAAATAGGGAACATTTTGAAAATTTAAGGGCCAATGTTCAAAATGCTTCTACTGCCACGATTTGGATTACATTCCTTTCCAATTTTGTACTTATAACATGGAAGGCCTCTTTTGAAATTTTCGGCGATCCACCATAAAGTGGCCAAATAGGGGCATTTTAAAAATTGTTTCCAAGCCAAGTCTCTGATGTTTTATCTTTATCTTTAAACTTTAAATAAATTTTCATTAGCCGATCCGCTTTTGGAAAGATACTTTATCGACGATCTGCCAAAAATTGGAAAAGTACTAGCAATTAAAAAAATTCAGTTTTCAAAATGCTTCTTCTTCCACATTTTTAAGGGATTTCATTGCGATTTTGAATGGCTGAATGAAAGAGCGCATTTCAGAACTTTTTTCGCAACCAAATTTTCATTTTTTGAGATTCCGTTAAAAGTTTGCATAAATGTTCACTAGATGGCAATCTCCTGAAAACTTTTTTTTCGATCCGCAGAAAAATGCCTAAACGGATGTCATTTTGAAAACAATTAGAAGCACATTTTCACAACGATTCTTCCACAATTTTGATTGGATTTCTTTCTATTTGAAAAATTTACTTTTTTTAGACCCGTCAAAATTGACTAAATGGCGGATCGCGTAAAAAAGTTTTCGTGCCAAATTTTCCAAAAAACTTTTTCCAAAATTGCCTTCAAATTTTGCATAGATGTTTACTAGCCTGCCATCTCTTGAAAAGTTACTTCTCTGGCGAAGTTGGCCAAATAGAGTGGGTTTCCCTATCCAACTTTCAAAGCCTTTTTTCTTTCACCATTTTGATCGGATTGTCTTGAAATTTTTCTCAAAATTTCATTAGGCGGTCCTCTTTTGAAAAATTGGATAAATGTAGACCACTTACAAATATTAAGTAGCAGGTTTTCAAAAAGCTTCTAGCACAGTTTTAACCGAATTCCTTTCTAAATTTGTTCGAATTTTATACAACCGGGTTTAACAATATGAAAACCACTTTTTGGCGACCATACAAGCCTATTGATACGTGATTTACTAGATCTCGGCTGGTCACAATGTCTCTGGATATTCTTGTTTTTCAGTCTCGAGCTGCGCTTTCACTATTGGGTTATTGCTACTATCAGATGCAAGATTTTGTCAATGCTGCCGATTGCTACGAACAGTTAACATATCTCAATCCCGAGGTTGAAGATTATAGGTTATACTACGCTCAGTCGCTCTATAAGGCGTGTTTGTACGAGGAGTCTATGAAAGTATCTTGTCAAATCGACAACCCTTCCTACCAAACAAAGGTGAGTCTTGATCGGACGGTGTGCTTCTCATGCTTAGCAAGTAACCCAGCCATCAAGGGATATTAAATTGAGGCCGCGAGCTGTAAAACACTTAACTAGTTTCAAGCGTTGTTAAGCATGCGAGTATACATATTACTGCATGTGTACTTTGCGAGTTGTAGTTTGTTTTCTTCCTGTTGAACCGTAAATTTAAGCGTGTATTGAATCTAAAAAAGAGTACATACGGGTGTTAGGAATCGGAATTGGTTAATCGGAAGTCTCAAAAGACGATTAATCGATTTCTGGATCGGAATCGAAAATACGACCATTCTTGTCCAGTAAGTGAAATATGTCATATGTTGTTAAGATATGTCTTGCAAGCCATTTGGGTAGAAGCCTGAAACAGCTGTATTTGACAAAAAGGTTGCCAATGCCAATATGCTAAGTTCAATATTCAGTAAAGTTTGAAATAGCTGTAAACATAGGTATTAGAGCTTTTTTCTCTGGAAAGGTCTATTTGTATTCGGAAAGTCGTTGGGGAATCGATTGCACGTTTCTGGGATCGTTTCCACGTCGCTAGAAGATAGAATCACCGACTAATCGATTGTCCTAACAGTAGTGCATGCATTCATAGAGTTGACTTTTAATTGTTATTTTTAAACAGATAACGAAACTGCAAGCTGCAATTAAGTATGGGCAGGAAGATTTACCTGGCACTCAAGTGGGTTTTTCCATAAAAATGACCTGACAGCAGATTTTTATCTTCTTGTTTATATGTTTATTTTGGATGTCTCTAAATCTGACTTTTTAATTAACTGACTTTAGATCGACAAATCTGACATCTGACCTTCTATGTTTCTGACTGTAAAAACGACGAAATGTTTAAATTAATTTGCTGCTGTTTTATGAGTACTCAAACATGGTAACAGAGGTATTGTGTAAAGTTATTCTTATTAGAAAAGCTGTAAATCTTAAAAAGAGTTACAAAAAAGGGAAGTGTGTGTACATGTAAATAATGTCAGTAGTGGAAAGTAGAATTAAGAAGTAAGTCTTTGCTGAGTAGATCGATGAACATTAAAAAGATTGTCTTGTGTAAATATTTACAGGGTCTAGTAGAGCAGGCTCCCGCTGATGATCCCGACACGGATATTAATTTGGGGTGTATTTTATATAAGGTACTGAATAAACTACGTTTGATTTTATATGTATCCTGTCGCAAATATTGCATATTCTTCTGTTTCGCAGAAAAAAGCGGGTCGATTGGATCATGAATTTGATAAATTGTAATTGATCAACTCAATATTCAGTGTCTTACAGCATCAGTATCAAAGACTGAGACTATTTTGTAGACTTTCTCTTGCTGTCGAATAATTAAAGTTGGTTGCAATGTAATGTGGACGTGATTGTGCTTTTGGTGTTTTTTGAAGTTCTTTTTCCCCATTTTTTTTTCTGTTTATTTCAATACTCAGGCTAACATTGGCTAACATTGTGCAGTCTTGGAATATGTGTTAGTTTGAATTTAAACTGCTGTTGCTCTTACTTTTTAATCACAGGAAGGGAGGTATGAGGAAGCGTGTGCAAAGTTCACAACAGCCAATCAAATTGTAGGATACAAACCTGACCTGTCATACAACATTGCCCTTTGCCATTACCAGATGAAACAGTTTGCTCCCGCCCTCAAACACATAGCTGATATTATAGAACGAGGCATACGGGAACACCCAGGTTGTATTCTAGTAAACCGTATGCTTGAAGCTTCCTTGTGAATTGAAAAAAAGTATTGATAACATTCTCAACGATGTCAAGGAATTAATTATTCTCTGTTTAATTTTGTCATACTTGACAAACTATACTACTGATTAAGTACTATTAGACATGGGTCCGCGAAAAGATTTGTAGCGCGTGTAAACCACGCTATTTTAATTTAAATAACCATAAATACCGGTATTCCGGTATAACCATAAAAAACTGTATAGCGGACGGTGTACCGAGATATATTGCAATAGCAATAAATACCGCCGACCGTAGTTTCTATGCCCACTGATTCTAATTGCTGCCAAATCGATTTATGGTTGCGTGTCTTAGAACTGAGCGTTGGCATGACAACGGAAGGCATCGACGTGCGTAGCGTTGGTAATACGTTGGCACTGCACCAAACCGCCCTTGTGGAAGCGTTCAACCTCAAAGCTGCTATTGAGTATCAGCTTAGAAATTGTAAGTTTGCAAAGTGGATTTGTAATAATAATAACAACAATAATCAATTAACCGTTCATTATTTTATTTTCTGTGCTGTGTTAATTTATAAACAGATAAAAACAGAACCAAAAATTGTAAAGAAAAATATCTTTGAAAGGGCCGACCCGCTCCGAGGGGGAACTAAAGGAAGTTTTATTGTTCGTTTGTAAGTGTTTTTGGGGCTGTAGTCGAGGCGGCGTGCTAGGCACTGACGGAGATACCGCTCCGCTCCGACGAGATACTCAAGGTAGTTTACTTGTTCGCGGCTGTGTGTTTTTGTGGCTGTAGTCGAAGCGGCGTGCGAGGCACTGACGGACATGCCACCCCGCTCCGAAGAGGAGCTGGACCCCGTCACGCTGCACAATCAGGCACTTATGAACATGGACACTGACCCCACGCCAGGCTTTCGCAAGTTCCAGTTCCTCCTTCAGCAGGACCCTTTCCCCGCAGAAACATTCGGCAATCTGCTGCTGCTTTACATCAAATACGAGGTAAATCGTTATATTAATTTTTATTATCTTCTTTTTTTAGTTAGGCGGGATTCACTTAATTTCTTCGGTTATGCTCGAATTTTTGTAATGCCATACACACATGTCATATTGTAAGCACCATTGAAGGTCTTTTCTGTTTTTCAGTACTATGATTTGGCGGCGGACGTTCTTGCGGAGAATTCTCACCTGACCTTCAAGTTTCTCACCCCGGTAAGTACGCCTTCCTGACATCCTACTGACAGTTTCAGAATTTCGATTCCACATTCACTTTTCTTATTTTATTAACAAATCTAGTGTGTAGATCTTAAGGTGTATTAGAAAACATGATATTTTACAGTGGCTCCGTGTATATTTTATGTGTAGGAAAAATAAAGGCGATGTGTTCTTCCTTGCTCTGTTTTCAGTACATGTACGACTTCCTGGAGGCGGCCATCACACGGCAGACGTCGAAAGAGGAGGCATACCGGAAACTAGACGAGATGGCGAACAAACAGACGGAAACACTGCGCAAGCTGACCAAGCAGGTGCTGCATGCTGCCCACTCCCTCTCACCGGCTCTCGTTTTACAGTTCATGGCCCACATTCTCGCCTTGTGTGTTTTGGGGGGGATGTGTAGATTTTACAATCGATATTGTTTGAAATTGTTGAACATTAAAGCTTAGAATATGGTTTAGTTGTCGAGATCTGTTGAAATAGCGTGTCAGAAATTTCAGGTCAAGAGTAATATTGCTGCTCAAATAACTGAACGGTGTCTTGGTTTGTCTGAAATGTACAAAATTAGAGCACCGAGTGAAGAAAATTTTTGATTTGAAGTATGGGCGTGAGGTCACAGAATAATAACAGGGCTTATTAAGCGCAGAATAAGAACCTATTGTTATGCCACCAATAATTGCTTCATATTTGATTCAGCAATTAGACTGAAGTCATTCATTCTGAAATCATTGCGTAAATGATGACACACCTATCATGCACAATATCTCAACTAAAACTGATAAATCACAGTAAAAAAGATGGATTGGTATTTTATAAATTACTAATAGTCTTGGTCAGACATATGCGACCTGTAATAATGTGAATTCCACCCCTGTCAGGTAAGAGAGGAAATGAGGCTGTTGCCCTCCTCACTCGGCTGAAAAGAGGCAGAAGGCTGGGTGGATAGGGAAGGAAGCTTAATGTTCTCAGTTTTATCTACATTTACTTATAATGTTCACGCTAAAAACAAAAGCTGTTTCAATTAGTTCAGATCCGTGATACTAATGGCAGTGTTCGCGTCAGGTTTTAAAATTCTACGTTCAGCTGCGCTCCAACCAGCCTGCTTCCACTTTCCAGATGTTTACGAAAGTAAAGTAAACACCGAGATTCCGCGACCAAGTTATTGGGACGTAGAGCTATCGTATTTCTGCGTCTTTTTTAAAAATTTCTTTGCCATTTATGTACGCCGGCAATGGTTAGGCTGATTGGTCAAATTGCTTAATGAATCATCTGGAAGTATTAATGAGGTAGCGATAGGTTATTGTTTGCTTGTCAACGGAATGTATACTAATTGTCTGCTTGTTGTGGATCTGTTTTTCTTTGCTTTAGCTCAAACGATGTCAATCATCAGCGATATATGAACAAAGTCTTGAAAAATGATATCCAATTTGGAATCCGAGTTTCGTTGTGCAGAGCCAAAAAAAATGTATTTTTGGCAAAAAAATTGTTGACATGTTATTTTTGCTGCAGAGCTCTAGAAATTTCCACTTTCCAATCTGTAAATATCAATTTTTACGCTGATTCACGGAACACCTTATTACTTGAGAAAGAAAGTATTGTGGTAAGTTGAAGGACATACATGACCTTCTGTTGCTGCCTTATTTCTTATAAGACAAATGGTCATGGTGATTCGGGCTCATGGGTTGATTATTTTTCTTTCATTTTATATCTATATCCACACACACACACACACAAACACACATATATATATATATATATATATATATATATATATATATATATATATATATATATATATATATATATATATATATATATATATATATATATATATATATATATATACATAAACTCGAATAATTCATTACATATGTGATGTAAATTCTAAATTTTTATACGTATCTTTTTTTTGCCATATTATAACTAATACACATTTTGTTCCTTTTATTGTTTACTTTTATCGTAGTTTATATCGTAACACATTAGAAACGCAATGATGGTCAATATACCAATTTCAGAATGGTACAACGCAATGCACAAAACTTTTAGTCAAATTATTCAAGTTAGGGATTATAATAGTAATAGAATATACTTTTATGTAGACTTTATGTAGACTTCACTTCATCTTAATATCTAATTTTATTATCCAAAAATAAGTTAAAATACGTCGACTTTTTGCATAGCATTGTAAAAAGCGGCAATGCGAAACCAAAATGTTTGCCAAATTGATGCATGCACGAATATATATATATATATATATATATACATATATATATCTGAAACCATTCATAGGGGCCAGTCCTTATATATATATATTTGATTTCAGAAAGGCAAAAAATACAAAAAAATTTTCGTTGTATATGTTGTAGAAAAGGTGTGTGAGTGTTTTTGTTTTCCTCTTAAGTAGCAAAAAGTAAGCAAAAAAGTTGGCCTAGGTATTTTTTCAATATTTCCAAAAAAGGCCTGTTTACGGTGCTAAATTATCTTTTTCTTCAATTCCGTGCTAAGCTATGTGTAAACATCTTGAACATTTAAGGGCAAAAATACTGGTTGCTATAATTTTTAAATACATAATATATAGCGAATTTTAAATGAAAACAGCAGTTTTCTCTGGTCTTCTTAAAGCTGAGTTTTCGGTATTTGAATTATACGCGGTATAAAATTTAGGATCAAAGTAAAAGCTTGTTATCAAATGGCAACACACAGAGTTTATTTAAGCAAAATATATTATATTCACTTTGCTATAGAATCATTCGTTTTTTTTTATTTTATTTTTTTTTATTTATTTTTTTTTTTTGCTGTGTAGTTTCATAGCGTTTAAGCACGATAAGAATTACGGAGACCTAGTTTTCGTCTCCCTAAATTTTTATGGCGGGAGGTACATTTCTATATTTTTTGCGTGGGGTGTGGGGGTGGACTTGCATGACCAGCCCCCACAATAACTCACGGTCGTTGAACGTGATCTTGTGCGCAGAACTTTGTGCGCATGACCTTGCTGACCATTTCTTGTAGGTGCAAGAAGCTCGGCAAAACCATGATGACGAGAGCGTAAAAAAGGACGTCAATGAGTATGACGAAGCTCTTGAGAGGTTGGTCATTGGTCCATTGTCTGTCACGTGTCTCACTGATTGTTTATCCCAATTACAGGTACAGGAATGTCGCGAGAATCAGGATGCGAATAAAATGAGATGGGCTATAGATGAGTATGGGGAGACCCTTGATAGGTATTTATACGACATGCAGGGCGTAGGCTTTGAGTTTACCTGGAGTGATTGCATTTGCTAATATCTTGCGAGTAGCGTCGTAGGATATTTTACTTTCACAACTACGTAATGCTTTTAAAGAGGCTATGTCAGCGATGATGTATTGCAAAATGAACTAATTGAAACCCTGCTACCCCAAGGAATTATTTGACAGAGGCACAGTTGTACCAAGCTACCCTATACAGTCACGTTTGTATATGGTGCACAGATGCCTCATGTTTTCTCTAAAATTACATCTTAGCTTTTTGCTTCGGAATGAAAAGGTGATGTATACATTCCGTTTTATTGTTTGATAAAACTTGAAAATATTGTTTCAATTAATTTGAGGTTTGAAAAATCTCTGCTCCATGGCGAAGGGTCTAGTATCCAGTGCATGTTGTTTCCCATTCCCTGTTGTTAAACTATTCCATGTGAAAAAAAATAATAATAAAAGCACTTCTTATAGTTAAGCAACAAACGAATGTTGGGAAATATTCTCATTTGTAAACCTATTTCAGAATAAGCTGCTTAAGTTCAAACCCTCATCTGATTGAAGATATTGTCAAGAATCATGAGAGTGAAAGACTGGATTAAACATAGTTTTATGTTTGAGTTGATATTTAGTTTATTTGTGGCAGATCTTTTAGTTGAAAGATCGTTATGGAGCATGCCAGTTTGAGTGAATAATTTATCCGCTGACAATATCTATTGCATCCCTGTCTCCCAATATCATATAATACAATAAAGGCTGTAATCAAGCTGTAGTAAAAAAAATCCTAAAAATGCCGTTTCTTGGCTTTGCTTCACATGTATGTATTCAGTTCTATGAACGAAAGTATTGTTATTTTAATAAACAACACAAAGTCTGGACTATAAATATAATCGTTTGTTAAGTAGTTCTACTGCGTGAAGAATTTCACAAAAGTTCCGGCTTGTTGCATGAAAAATAAATGATATTTAAAAACAAGAAGAAAAGATACGCTGATGAAGATTCTCAAAATGTTGGGCCAGTAAACGTAGGAGATGTGGAAATTTGAGAAGACTAAAATATATGCACTATCATTTTAAGTGGATAAAATTGGATCCGCTTAAAACGATAGTGAACATCATTTTGTCTTTGTATAAACAATATGCTTTCACGTGAAAATGTCATTTTCGTGCGCAAAATACGTTTAAATAGTTTTATTATTTCCATATCAATGGTACCAATTCGAGTACTATAAAGTCATCTACAAACTGGAGAATTTTTAAGAAATGAAACAGTGGACTACTTAAAAAGTGTTTAAAGTAATATCCCCGATAATTTAAACCTGGTGTAACATTCTGCCAACCGTATGTCAAAAGACGAAGTATGTTTAATCCTTTGCAAACTAATAAAGTTAATAACCTACGACTGCACTATATAAATTGAGTTATGACCGCTTCCCCTGAAAATAGACCGAAAATAATGTTAATAGTAATAATAATAAAATAATTGAATAAAATATGTAAATAAAAACTAAAAATAAATAAATTACTCGAAAGATTGTGTATGACCGCCAGGTATATCCCGATCCTGATGCAGCAAGCAAAGATCTACTGGGACATGGAGAACTATTTGCAGGTGGAGAGGATCTTCCGCAAGTCGGTGGAGTTCTGCAACGAGCACGACGCGTGGAAGCTGAACGTGGCACACGTGCTGTTCATGCAGGAGAACAAGTTCAAGGAGGCCGTCGGTTTCTACGAACCCATCGTCAAGAAGCACTACGCCAATGTAAGCCCTCCTCTCCTCTCCCACTTGTCTTTTTTCAGTTTTTTGGGGGGAGTCAATAATACATTGTGCTTTCTGTGGGGTGCATTAGGTTGCAAGGAACGTTGAGTAGTGAGGAACATTTGCGCCTTCTGTGTGTTAGTGGATCGTCTGGTATCAAGTAAAAATACACAGAGAAAATAACTGTAGATAGGGATGAACAAATAGTATGGAAACGAACCATACAGGTGAAGATGCTCACTAAAACACTACGTTCTGGGGAACACTTCACGATGAAGAAAAGCTTTGGTTTGTAGAGGCGATAACCAACGACGGGAAGGTCGTTAATGAAGGATTAAATTCCGATTAAAAGGCCATTTTCAATTTTTAACCAGCGGAGATATCACTACATAAACAGCTGGTATCTCATTATATTGACCCCCCTCTGTCCACCAATTTGTTGACGAAAGCATGTTACTTTTGATTTGTTCTGCGGTTGCTCTTGAAGCATGCCTCTGCCTTTTGTTTTGTTTTTCAGATCCTTGGTGTGAGTGCCGTGGTATTGGCTGATCTCTGTGTCTCCTATATCATGATTAGTCAGACCGAGGAGGTCAGTTACATAATAATAATAATTATGATAATAATAATGATAATAATACTAATAATAATAGCGTGTCTTTTTATACGTTAAATTTTGAATCATTTTGTACTTAACTTACTGACGTGTAGATTCAATTAAATTTTGAACGAATGTTATATTGATTGGTGTGGTATTGAGGTGATGCTGAAATGTCGTGACCTTTTGCCTTTTTCATACATACTTGTTATTTATGCTTTGATTTTATATGCCTGGCCCTGGTAAGCTATTTCTTTTACTTTTCTTACGACTTAAGTTTTCTTAAGTGTTATGCCAAAACTGGTTAAAACTACACTGTGTGGCTGCCTTGTTCTGTTTCTTTTCTTCAAGATGTTAATTCGGACGTGGCCTCTAAGTGAAATTGACCTTTGTCTACCAATCTGACCAATGACCTTTGAGAGGAATTTTCTTTTACTTATATATTCAGGCTGAGGAGTTAATGCGGAAGATCGAGAAGGAAGAAGAGCAAGTGGCGTACGACGATCCGGAGAAGAAAATCTTCCACCTCTGTATCGTCAATCTCGTCATCGGGTAAGGAGTACGTGCTGGGGCATATCACGCGGGTTTCTGTTCAGCCGGGACAACTCCGTCACCGCATATGGGCGGCTGTTCTGGCCGGGTTAACCTCGTCATCGCACGCTGGTGGCTGTTCATGGTGGGTCAATCTCATCGTCGGGTAAAACGCTCATGTGGCGGTATGTCCCGCGGGTGGCTGTTCTGGTCAGGTTGACCTCGTCATCCGGTAGGAGTAGGGGAAAAACGGGGGTTTGAAAACAGGAAGTGACGTCATAATGACATCACGTGGTGTTTTCGAACCCCCACGGGGGTTCTAAAACAGTGACGTCATATTGACGTCATATTAACGTCATATTGACGTCATATGGTTATCATATGGTTATCATATGGTTACCATATGGTTATCATATGGACGTCATAATGACGTCACGTGGTGTTTTGATAGCCCCACGGGGTTTTTAAAACAGTGACGTCATTTTGACGTGATCTAGACGTGTTATGGACGTGTTATGGAGGTGATATAGAGGTGATATGGAGGTGATATGAACGTCATATGAACGTCATATGAACGTCATATGAACGTCATATGAACGTCATATGAACGTCATAATGACGTAATATGGAGAGTGGGCGGCCATTCAAACGGGCGGCCATTCAAACAACCATTCAAACGGGTGACCATTTTTTTAAGCATTTCCCACACTCTCATGCATACACATACATACTAACACCATGACACGATTAGCGCTTATTTCAGTATCAGTGGTGGGCTCTTAAAAGAGCCAGGAGATGTTAGTTTTTCTCCTGCTGCTGCCGGTCCCGGTTTAAAAGAATGTCACAATGTCCTGCACTGGCCTACTGCAATGTGTGAGCTGTTGCCCGTTGAACAAAAAGTGGTGCCCTCGCATGCCGCAGGTAAAGCACCTCACAGAGTAGCGGTCATTTAGCGCCAGCAGTTGAGTCCAGTGCGCCGCGCAGACCAGGCACATTTGATGGTTGCACTCAGACAGCACCCGGTCTGGGGAGATCATACACCTACATCCTGGGCAAATATCCAAGTCTTGCTGGAGGAAGAATCTCCCCCAGGCCGGGTACTCTTCTTCTTCCATCCGCGAAGGTATTGACTCCCCTAGCATCATCGTTCTAAAGAACGCTTCATCATAGTGACCAGCCTCTATATCTCTGAGCCTCTTTCCAATCGTGACTTGACGGTTGTACAGGACGGGCACACACATGATGGATCCATGAACCGGGTCTGGCAGCAGCTGGAAGAAGTAGACTCTTTCTGGCGGTGTCTGTGGCTGTGTGACAGACAGGTGAAGTTCTCTAACTTCAGCAATGGTGCGAGCATCATGTAACCCGAAGAAGCACTCCATGTTGACGGAAGCGAGTGTGAGCCCAAACTGAAATGAGCATGGGTTATATACCACCTGAAGTCAGGATCGGACCCCCCCCCATGCAGTCGCCCTAAAATCAGGACCCCCCCCCCTAGTCAACCTAAACTCAGGACCCCCCCCCCCCCCCCCGTGCAGTTGACCTAAAGTCAGGAACCCCCCCCCCGGGATAGCACGAAGTACTTGCATTAAGTCAGGACCCCCCCCCCCCATCAGCATATAATGCGAGGATGTTCGCTAGTAGTATATAAAGGTGGGTTACAGCTACATTATCCAACACAAGCAGCAAGATGTCGACAAGTCGTAAAATCACAGTGATGCGAAACGGCAAGGCAGTGACGCTAACGACTGAGTGTTATAAGTGTTGGGTATGGTTGGAGTACCCAGGTCAACCACACAACTGCCCGGTGCACCACAATGCACCACGACATTACTGCTGCAAAACTTGCGGTGGACTGCTCTGGTACAAGTTTACTGCGAGATTGCCAGGACCGGAGCCATGCACGGACTGCTGGTGGTGTGGAGCAACGCTGAAAAACTTTGGCTACTATAACCGTCATCCGTTCAAGTGCTCGCGACGACCGTTCTCCATGGAACAGTTTTACAGATACCAGTGCGACTGTGGCAATCCAACTTGTTGGTGAAGAGCCAACTCACTAACATCTTTCGGCCCTTTTAAGGGCCATCCTCTGCTGTGAAATAAAAACGCAAATTCTGTCTATGTATGAATGTGTATAAAAGGGGTATGTCTGAGATTACATTTCAGCATTTCAGTTTCAGCAGTTGACGTAACAACAACTAGCTAAGATGGAACGTGAAGAGCATGGGAAAGGAGCAAAGAGACAAAAGATGGAAGAAGATGACATTTGGCCATACGGTCCAGTTCAGTGTGGGGAATGTAATGTGGAATTTCCATCTATGGATACTTTTGAAGCTCATACATGCAAAGCTGAGATGAAAACTTTAGTGAAACATGAAGGGAAAGGAGCAAAGAGACAAAAGATGGAAGAAGATGACATTTGGCCATACGGTCCAGTCCAGTGTGGGGAATGTAATGTGGAATTTCCATCTATGGATACTTTTGAAGCACATACATGCAAAGCTGAGATGAAAACTTTAGTGAAACATGAAGGGAAAGGAGCAAAGAGAGAAAAGATGGAAGAAGATGACATTTGGCCATACGGTCCAGTCCAGTGTGGGGAATGTAATGTGGAATTTCCATCTATGGATACTTTTGAAGCACATACATGCAAAGCTGAGATGAAAACTTTAGTGAAACATGAAGGGAAAGGAGCAAAGAGAGAAAAGATGGAAGAAGATGACATTTGGCCATACGGTCTAGTCCAGTGTGCGGAATGCAATGAAGAGTTTCCATCTATGGATACTTTTGAGGCACATGCATGTAAACCAGCTGAGATGGAAAATGTGTCTCAAGAACATGTTTCAAAGAAACAAAAGACAGGACAAGTAGGGAGAGGTAGAAGGGTTAGTCTTGGTGAAAACGCGCAGGAAAAACGGTTTGAGCCCGAGGATGGATCGGATTTACTGCTTGAAATGCGACAGCAAGAGAACCGTATCAAGGCACATTTGTTGGAGACCTTAAACCATGGAATGAAATGGTACATTGTCATGCATGCACGTTTCAAGAAACTGACAGCAAATGCTGAAGGTGTTATGGTAGAACAAGTGGATAATGCATTTATCAGCAGTCCAACATATACAGCATACAATCCAGCAGATATTGAACAGGACTTGCCAGAAGCCTATAAAGAATTATTTACTAAGTTTGACGAACATGAGCGACAAGGCTCTGGCTGGGTATTGGATAACATACTATACATTGAAGTACATACAGCTACGTTGATGCCTCTAGAAGCGAGTAGTTTTATTCCACTGCCGAAGAAAGTGAAGAAAACAATGGGTGTGATAAACATTAAGAATGATGATAACAAGTGTTTCTTATGGTCAGTATTGGCTTACCTTCACCCTCATGACGACAACCCAAATCGCGTGAATCACTACAAACCATTTGAGAAGGAATTAAAGGTAGAGGGTATGACATTTCCGACACCAATTACTGACATTCCAAAGTTTGAAAAGGAGAACGATGTAGCCATCAACGTGTTTGGATACGAACAAGATGTAGTTGTTCCAATACAACTTAGTCGAAACGTCAGTGTCAGAGAAATCAACTTACTTCTGATTAGCAATGACAAGACAAGGCATTACTGCCTCATCAAGAGTTTTAGCAGACTTATGGCTTATCGATCAAAGCATAAGTGTGCACATTTTTATTGCTTCAACTGTCTTCACGGGTTTATGCGACAAGAGCTTTTAGATAAGCATCGTGAAGTGTGTGACAAGAATGGAGCACAACGTTTATCATTTCCCAAGGAACCATTCATCAAGTTCAAGAATGTGGCTAAACAACAGCGAGCACCGTTTGTGATTTATGCTGACTTTGAATGTTTCACGCAAAAGCATGAAGAAGGAGACAAGTATCAACATCATCGTCCAAACAGCTTTGCCTATGTGGTTGTGAGCCAGTACACCACACGTGCACCAGTTGTGTATCGAGGAGACAATGCCGTAAAGGTCTTTTTAGACCATATGGTGAATGAACGCGATCGTATTGTACGTGGTTTAGAGCGACCAAAGGAAATGGTGATGACTCGTGAAGACAAAGAGAATTTCAAGAACGCCACTGATTGCTACATTTGTCATGAACCTCTAGGAGCAGATCGTGTGAGAGATCATGACCACATCAATGGCAAATATCGTGGAGCAGCGCACAATGAATGCAACTTACAATTCCGACTTAGAAAAGATCAGCAAGGGGATCAAGATTCTTTTATCATTCCCGTATTTTTCCACAATTTGCGAGGCTATGACAGTCACCTTATCATGGAGGAAATTGGGAAATTCAAAGGTGAAACGATTACAGTCATTCCCAACACCATTGAGAAATATATTGCATTCACCCTGAGCAATCTAAAATTTACAGACAGCTTTCAGTTCATGAGTACCTCTCTACAGAAGTTGGTATCCAACCTTGCAGCAGAAGGGAAAGATAACTTCTACAACATGACCTCTCACATTCACGATAGTGATCAACAAGATTTGCTGCTGAGAAAGGGTGTGTACCCCTATGATTACGTGGACGAACCATCCAAGTTTGCTGAAACACAGCTACCATCAAAGGATAAGTTTTATAGTCAGCTTAGCGAAGAGGACATTAGCGATGAGGATTATGCGCATGCACAGAAGGTGTGGGATACATTCAACTGTACAACATTTGGTGAATACCACAACCTGTACCTGAAATCAGATGTGTTATTACTAGCTGACGTGTTTGAAAACTTTCGTCAAGTATGCCTCAACACGTATGAATTGGATCCTGCTCATTACTATACAGCACCAGGACTGTCGTGGGATGCAATGTTGAAAGCGACAAAGGTGAAGTTGGAATTGATCAATGACATTGACATGTACCAAATGGTTGAGCAAGGCATACGTGGAGGAATATCTGTGATCACACACAAGTATGCGAAAGCGAATAATCCCTACGTAGCAGAATACAATTCTGAGATACCAAACAACTACCTGATGTACCTCGACGCAAACAACTTGTATGGCTGGGCCATGTCACAAAGCATGCCACAAAGAGGATTTATGTGGGTGAGCGAGCCAGAATCCCTCGACTTCATGGATGTGGATGAAGATGATGACATTGGATTCATTTTGGAAGTGGATTTAGAATATCCAAATTCAATCCATGATCGTCATAATTACTACCCAGTGGCTCCAGAACGGAAATGTGTCAAATTTGGAGAATTGTCAGAGTACAGTCAGAAGCTACTGGAAGATCTAAACATGAAAGGCAAACCCAGTGAAAAGCTTATTCCTAACTTGTCTGACAAGAAGAAATATGTACTTCATTACAGGAATTTACAACAGTACGTCTCACTGGGGTTGAAAGTCACTAAAGTACATCGCGCCATCATGTTTGAACAGAGCAAATGGTTGGCAAAATACATTGCCTTGAACACGGAAAAGAGAAAATTGGCCAAGAACCCATTTGAGAAAGACTTCTTCAAACTGATGAACAACTCGGTGTTTGGCAAAACCATGGAAAATGTGAGAAAGCGAATCAATGTTGAACTTGTTCACAAGGAAAAGCGGTTCAAGAAACTTGTAGCCAAACCTTCTTTCCACAAATTCAAAATTTTCAACGAAGATTTGACCGCGGTACATTTGCGCAAAGTGGATTTGCTTCTGGATAAACCCATTCAAGTTGGTTTCACCATTCTCGACCTCAGCAAAGTGCTTATGTTCAACTTTCATTACAACTACATCATGGTCAAGTATCCCAATGCCAAGTTATTGTTCAGCGACACCGACAGTCTATGTTACGACATAGAAACGGAAGATATCTACAAGGATATGCAGCAGGATGCTGACCTGTTCGACACAAGTGACTATCCGCCGGATCATTTCCTACATTCCAACGTGAACAAAAAAGTGCTTGGGAAAATGAAGGATGAGACGGCCGGCGTCCCCATTGAAGAGTTTGTTGGACTCAGACCGAAAATGTACAGTTTATTGTGCGGTGGGAAAGAAAAACATACAGCTAAAGGCATCACTCGAGCTTGTCAAAGACGCATTAAACATGTGCAGTATAGAGACAGTTTGTTCAAGAAAACTCAAACGATGGCTACAGGACACATTATCCGAAGTCATAGTCACCAGCTTTTCTCGGAGAAGTTGAGGAAAGTAGCCCTGTCCCCATATGACGACAAGCGATATGTGCTGAATGATGGCTATTCCACCTTAGCGCATGGACATTACAAGGCTGTGGTATAAAAGGGGGAGGTCCTCCAACGGAAGAGTTATTTGAGGTGTGAACATTGAAGTGTTAACATGGAACGTGAATGTCGTAAGAGATCTACAACTGATATGGATACTCTTGCAGATGCAGTTAAAGACTTAAAAGTGAAAAATCCTACCACTACCATCAAGAAATTGAAAGTGGAGACAGCACCAACACCACAGTCGTGGGATGGAATGCTTTCTCTAGGAAATGGAAAGTATATCAAGATTATGAAACAAAGCAATGAAGGAGTGGTAAACATTCGCAAGTACCTGAGAGATGAGGGGACTGGAAAAAACCGTCCAACGAAAAAGGGAATTTTGCTGACAATACCTGAATGGAAAATGCTGAAGAAGCAGGTGAAAGAAGTGGATAAAAGGCTTCGCAGACAAGAAGGTGGCTCATAACAAGGTAAAAACATGAATGCACTCATGCTGAACGGTGGTGCTTACCTTACTGTAAATGATAGGAATGAAGTGATACTAGATTCTCAGAGAAGTTATCATCGGTTTAAACCTGAAGTGTGGAAAGACTTTAAAAACATACCACTTGAACCTGGGTTTAAACGTAGACTTGAAAATAAAGTGGAAGTGACGGTGGCTGAATATGATTCTAACATACGTGTAGAAATCTGTAGAAATCTTTTACAGGATTATCCAGAGGATTATAAGGGAGTTGTGCCAGATACACCATATACAGATTTGATCCTCTTTGATATCAAGAACTGGCGCGCAGTCTTACGATTCCTAGAAGTGATACAACATCCACTCTTCGCCATCTTGCGAGCATAAAAAAACGTCTTTGCAGACAAGGAGACAGCTCATAGTTCATCTGACTGTTGAACGAGATGGAAGACTTTTTATCGGAATATGAACCCATTACGCATGGATTCTCATATCTGAGAAACGTATATGATGACATCGTGCTAAAACATTTTGGAAAGTATATCACTCTATCAACTGACGAACAATCTGTGTTGAAAGACCATCTAGAGAAGCTGAGGATACCTGGCTTTCTCCTGAAACTCTCAGAGGATTTAGAAGTGCGTGTGACTGAGAACTATTTAGACGTGTTTGTACGATTTCGCCAATATGACGAGCTTACAAAATGCTACGACTACATCACCCTCAACACAGTGGAATGGCACGCTCTGTTACAAGCATTGGATTGGAAAGAACCTGACGCTTGAATTCAAAGAGGAAGGAGTGCAACTCATGCGAGGCACCAAATCCATTGAACTGACGCATCCCATGTGTGTTATGGTGATGAACATTGACATGAATGATCATGGATATGAACTGAAACTGTCTGAACACAAAGATGTTAAAATAATAAAGTTTGGTAATGGACAGTGTTATGCTAGTTTTCATAGCATTTACAAACGTGGATGTAATGTCTATGATACATATATTAATTTAGATTGGTATGAATGGCATGTGTTTATTGATGTATTGAATGTATTTGTAAAATAAAAGCTTAATGTGAAATAATTGTGAAATGTAAATAATGTATAACACAATAAAAAAAAAGAATGTTGTATAAAACTGTCTTGTTTATTTACAATATTCATAATACAATTCACAATTACCAACAACTTAACTAATGCAACTTAACTAATACAACATCAATAAAATAATGGTTTATAATGTCTATATACAAAATCCTTTACAACAAAATCACCATCACTTCTTCTTAATACATCAATGATTTCAAAAGGACTATGTCCTCGAGCTCTTTGAATTATATAATACACACAATAAAATCCACATGTAGAGGATATCGGTGTTTGTAATGGAACTGAATTATAAATGAAATTAAACTTTAAAAACTTATTCAAACGACTGTCTATAGGTAAAAGTCCATAAGAGTCAAAATATTCTGCAGGGTCTTCGTCATAATATACTGCCAACCAATGCTCTCCTGGCTCATCATGTGTTGATGACATAGGCACCGCGTTTTAAAGATGGTAACTGGTCCATGGCAAACACACCTTGAAACAAGTCTTTTGTCGTGGCATCATGGGACAGGATGGCTTCTATCTGCTTCGTGTTCATGACTGGTAGTCGAATTGAATGCTACGATTTGCACTTATTTCAAATTCAGCATACACTATAACATTGACTGTATTTTGCAAGGCACCAGCAAAATTCATTTCTAGTCTCAAATTCCCATGTTTGATAAGGGCATAATGATCAGCACCATCATAATCAGGTGTTAAGTCAAAAGAAAACAACGAATAACCTCTAGGCCAATCTTCCCGTTTTATAATGGAACTTTTCTCGCCATCCAATCTGTCAAAAGATTTGTAAAGAGTTTCAAAAGCATCAAGATATTTGCCTTCATTTATATCAAGCTTGAGAGGTTTGGATAGGACTGGTTCACCATCAGAGTAAAGCTGCATAAAGTTAAGATTAAAATGTTCAAAATTGTATGGATTTCTCAATACTGTTCCAGCAAAGGATTCATTATGAACCATTCAATGACAATACGTTTTGGTAATTGGCCTAAAAAGATGCTATCTTTCACAAAAGATTGAAATCCAGTTGGAATAGCTAAAACTTTACATTCTTTTCTATTAACAATAAACTTAGCAGGACTTTTCATCAATGCATCTGCATGTCCCAACTGAATACCTGGACTAACCCTCACTTTGCGAATGGTTAAAAACGCTTCTCTCACTTCTACTTTAAAACCATTATTTGCAGCCATTAATACATATCCATCTTTTTGTCTATGTAAACGTAATTTCATACTAACACCATTGGGAAGATAACGATCCTGCTCAAACAAATCTACCCTTAAACCACCTGTAAGCGCAAACTCACGGCTTAGACGTGTATACAAATAGCGATTATGTAAACCATTATTTCCTGTTTCAGCTATATCACCACCTTCAATATTTACATGAAAACCTGATACATATCTTTCATGATTAGGTCTTTTCACCTCATAAGTATTCATTGATCCGGCAGTATCTTTAAAGATGAGACGCATAGATCGCTCAGAATGGAGACTTTCTTCCGAGTCATGAATGAGATGAGATATGATGCTAGTATAACCATGGGTATTGTTACTATGTGATATCAAACGATCATTTAGAAATAATTCAATATTGGACCATAACCCATTAAACAAATCATTGATACATGACACGTTATCATCTACACCACACAGTGTTCCATCAGCCTTGACAATGCGACATACAATATGGAGTTTACTGTTCTTTAAATCTAGATATTCTTCTGTACTCGCAGGAATGTAGAATTCTATTGGAGCACCCTCTCTAATGGTAGTCATTGGTTGATAGTCTACATTATAACTTTTTTCTACAGCAGTTTGCGTTGGTGGTATGTGAAACCATTCTAATGGAGAAAGGCTACATTCACAAGAATGATTATGAATTAAAGACATGATTAAAAAATATCTTTCTTATGTTTTTTTGATGTTATCCGTTTAGCTGCCTTTCGCCTTCTGACACGTTTTGCTCGTTTCGGTCTCTTTTGTCCTCGTAACCCACCACCAAACATACGTTGTGCTACTCGACCTGTAACATCTTTCGCGATATCTTTTGCAGCCCTTTTAAGATGTGGTGCAACGATTTTAGCCCCTGTCTTAAGCAGTGGAATAGCTTTTCGAGCCAATGATCCCAGTATTGAACCAATACCATCTCCATATTGTATTCGCGCTCCTTTAAATCCTGGTAATTCTCCACCCACTTGACGAAGAAAATGGTTGCGATAAATAGATGGATTGTGTGTGTATGCTTTCATAATGCTTTTGGTCGAAAATGAAGTTTACAGATCACCTTTCCAGTTTGAAATGGAACATTATGGCCTGTGTCGTCCTTAATATTCATTTCTATCACGTCAAATTTGGATGTGTTTACAGGAACATAATGAGGTTCTCCATAAGTTTTCATGATAATGTCTCCATCATGTCCTTGTATTCCAACAGAACGTAGCAAAGGAACATAATAATCACCAACAACTTGTGGCTCACAAATACTACAGTACACATAAAGTGTATAAAATCCCTGTTTCACATCGGCTTTATGTTCAGCTGTGCACGTTTCAGTATACCATTGATCTGGGATAAATCCTAAAATCTCAGCTAATCCAGTGGAGAATGACACTTCAAAGCCGTAATTTAGAAATAGAAAAACACGTCGTCTAATTTTATCATACTTTATCTGAATAGCTTCTTTAAGGTCATCTTTCATAGAATTAGTTGCTTCTTTATTGACTGCCTGACATATCTCTTGCATGGATCTGTAGTAACCATAAGGAATATTGATTGTGTCAAGAACAATATTATTCAGTTGTTGTTGTCGATACTGAATAGAATAGTCCATTCCATGTCTCATGGTTGTCCATGTATGTGGATATTGAATTTCAGCTAAAGCCACTTCATATTTTCCGTTCAGATAGATGGTTCGAGGCATACGAATTTGATAATTCGAAGTCTTGTTGTTGGGATAATAGTTCATACTAGCATTGCTGGGTAAAGTAATGTAAAAACTTGTTGACTCCATGGCAGCTAAATCGTTTATGTGATGTAGATAGACTAGATGTGTATATACATTACTTCATGTTTGACACTCTTCATCCTCACTTTCTACATTGCTGTCTACATTATTGTCTAAATTGCTATCTACATGATCTAAATTGGTATCTACTACTTCTCCCTGACAACAAGCACTAACACACCTAATTTTTACAGGAATAGTATTTTTATTTCCATTTTCTTTACAACAACAACACCATAGCTCTTTAATCCATGTTAAAAAGTTTCCCATCCTTCTGGAAACAATCTTTGTTGACGTTGTTGTTGCTCTTTTGTAATATCTTCACGAGTTGTCTTTTTGCCAAAAACAGTTTTTGGAATATTAGCGTCTACAATTTCCTCAATAAACTGCTTCCAACCACGCGGTGGTTCTCGTCGTTCTTTTCTTTTTGTAGCAACCAATGCTTCTTTCAACAAATCAATAATGTTAGAATTTGTAATGACAGTACCTGTTTTTAAAACAAGTTCATTTTTATCTGTCCATCTCATACCATATTTCTTAAGTTCTGCCAGAAGTTGTGTTAGTTTTACATGATAAATGGGTTGAAAATGGTTTAGAAACTGTTGAGACTTTTCTGATTTTTCTGCATTAGATGCTGTAACAGACTTTTGTCGTTGTTGTTGTTGTGATTGAATTGTTCGTAAATGACGTCCAAGCACTTGAGACATTTCTATTGCCCTTTCACGAGTTCGTTTCCCACGTAAAAGTTTATTCACTTTCGTTTTGATTTCAACATCTTTTCCCTTCTTTTCTAACAACATTTTATATTCATATTCAGGAATGAGAACCATTTTCAAAGTATGTTTCATTTTAACAGCAACTGAGCTAACAAGAGTAATGCAAATTTAGCAATAGCTCCAATAAATCCTCCTTTCTGATTAACCAACTTCTTTTTTCTTCGAAGTGATATCTTCTTATTTGCCAGTGTACGTAGGGTATGACGTTCACGCTTGAATAACTTATACCTTTTTGAGCTTAAGGGTAAATGTCCTCGCAATATATTCAAACAAATTTCAAACAAGCTAGTTAATTCCTCCTTAGTAGCTTGTTGTAGTAAGGATTTACGTCGTTTAGGCCCGCTGCGTGCAAGCAAGTGAAGGAAAGGTTGATTCGCTTGAATACGTTTAGACATCTTGGCTGCGAATGGTTAAGTGACTTGGTTCTTGTTCATACGCCACCTTATCAACATATACGTAATGTGTATCTTTTGGTAAAATGCCTGTACGAATACGTAGTTGATCATTTGTCTTCGGCTTCAAATCAATGAATAAATAGCCGTGAGGTTTGCTGGTAGCATCTTGATAGGCTTCTATGAGAAATTGAGATTTTCCAGGATACATTTGTCGCGCTAATGTACTTATTTGTTGACTGTCTCTAAGATTTTTAAACAGAATGATGTAATGTGTATTCAAACTAATATTACGCATTTCTCTACCATGATGAAACAAATAATGCACAATAAAAATAATGCTTAGATTTTGATGACTGCTGCCAACACTAAATAGACGTGTCATGCGTTCATCACTATGACATTTGGTCATTAAGTCATCAATGATGAGTAAGTTTGGTTTTTTCGGGTTAAAACGCTCTTCAATGTTATCTGGAATGCCTTGGTAAAATTCCACACCTTTCATTCCCTTATACAAAGGCTGATCTGCTGCATAGAGCCATAAAATGGTTTTTGGAGAGGGTTTAATTAACTTTTGTTCTAGAATTTCTCTAACTAGAGAAGTTTTACCACTGCCTGTAGGTCCAGAGACCAAACACGTGAATGGATGCTTCATTTTCGAATATCTGTTTCTTTCACCCAACTGTTAAACTTCTTTGGCCAACCTAACCACTTCACAAATAATTCTTTAACACCTCGTCTTTTTCGTGTTTTCAAAACCTTTTCAATTCTGTAGACTGATTCAATATCTTTTGTCACTTTCTGCAGTTCTTCTTCATAAAAATGTCCGTCAATATCTTCATCCAAAAAGTCTTTCACACGATACAAGTGTATTCCTTGCTTCTTACAACGATGTGTGATAATGAACACTTCTTGCGTCCACTTTATATGATAATCCCGTTGAAATACATATTTCATGTGAGAAATGCGAACCTGATCACCAATTTTAAATTTGTAGGGTTTTTTCTTCTTCTTTGGTTTTAATTTCAATTTGTCTACATACATATACTTCCACACTTTCGATTCTATGTCTTTACGAATATCTGCAGGAGCATACTTATTAGGGAGGGAGCCATGAGGTCTATGGTTATAATTATACACTAAGTCTGGAAGGATGTCCATATATCGATACGTTTGATTATGAAGGAAATATCGATACATCATTCCCTTTAGAGTACGAATGACTCTCTCAGCAAAGTTGGCTTTGGTTTCATTCTTTGTCGTATAGGCATGTATGCCCTCCTTCTTCAAAAATGCTTTTACCCATCTGTTTTTAAATTCAGTTCCTTTATCTGACCTTAGAGTTCGTGGTCTTCGTTGTGTTTCATGAAAAATCTTTTGAAAGGCTTCTATGACGCTGGTATGTGATTTATTAGGCATTGGCTGCACCCACAAATATTTGGAAAACACATCAATGACAACTAATAAAAAGTGGGTGTCATCATTATAGGAAGCTATGTTTCCCATGTCAGCTAAATCAATATCCCACATGTCATCAATTCCACGTGTAATGACACGTTGCCTTTTAAACCTGTATTTTACAGGTTGTAGTAAACTGAAGGCATCTTGATCCTGTAACCATTTCTTCACTTGTGAATGAGTGACTGGTTGATCATGTTTTTTTAATATGTGATATAGTTTGTAAGGACCAGCAAATGCCCCGGGTTGACCAGGTTTAAAGTAAATGTTGGTTAAGTAGTCTTTCCACGTCGACATGTTAACAATAAATGATCAACACTTGTTAACATATCTTGCATTTTATTTTATCAACATATCTTGCATTTATCAACACATCTTAAATTTTATCAACATATCTTAAATTTTATAAAAGCTCAATCAACATATCTTACAAATCAAGTATTGATACAATGGTGTGAATAATTGGAGTCCATTGATCTTCAATGAACATTAACCAACAACTTAATTCATCAAATGTGATAGCATCTACACCATATTTTTCACAGCGTTGATTTGCATTATCTAACACTTTATCTAAATGAATGTAATATTTAGCTTCATTCCAATATGTATAGACACATGCACAATGACAAGTATGTTCTGAACACTCTTCATTTTGACAAGCAGGACATACTAAACATGCAAACTTTTTTACAGCTAATAACATTTCTTCACAATATGTCTTTTGCACAATATATTGTCTCAATGTAATGTCTGTCATTATACTGCAATGTAGATTAACCACTCTCTCACTTCATCAAACAGTCTTGGATCATATCGAGCGAAGTGATATGCTGCTTCCACATCAAACTCCTCAGCTCCGTCAATGTTTGAAAACATACACTCTTTGATGAAATCCTCACGTAAGTTTGGTACACTTAACGTGGAATGCGCAAGTTCCCAATAAATGTCAAAGTGTTGCAGTTGTTGTTGAATAGATCCAAAACGCGCCAGTTCACTTATCATGTAGTCCACATACTTGTCCTTGAAACACGTTTCTACATCCATCTTTCACATATCCATATAACACGTCTGCACACTTTGACGGTTGGCAAACAAATGACTCTCAGTCTTACTCCGCAGAAACAGTTAGTGAGCCGCACTTGTTGCAGAAGTTGTCTGGTTCACACAACTTGCAATTGTACTTGTGGCAGTGACAATCATAATCCTCAGCATATCCGTAAGCACCACAATATTCACAGGTAAGTCCAAGTTGATTTTGCACATCCATATTCTCCAATTGAACTTCAGCCAGTCTTTTCTTGGATAGCTTTGACACTTTCATCCGATTGTCCTTTTGTAGCTTAACAGGAGTTTTCTTCCCATGACATTCCGTACATGGCAATAAGGTTGAGGTTATGCTATGGATTTCCTGAAGCAATGTCCCCCATTCACCATCATTCATGTTGATGTAAAACTTGTATTCTTTCCCTTCAAACAGTGATGCTTGCACAAAACTCACATAGCGCATGTCCAAGTATGAAATGACTTCAAGCCATTTCGTTTGCGTTAAGTACAGTTTGAAGCCAATGTCACGTAATCTTGTCAAGTTCTGACACACAATCTTCCACAAGGATGGTGATAAAGCAAGCCATCTCTCTCCACGTTTGATTCGAAGAAATAATCCAAATTGTCCATGCCCCACAGTAATTGTTAAGTTTGCACTAATTTTAAAGCTGCTTGTCTTCTCCATGGCTGCGCGTCGAATGATGACTGCACTTGACACCTCACTCCTTTTATATGGACATTACATGTATGTTTTCATGAGATGTTTGCAAAATCGCGGAGTGATCTCGTTGAAACCATCCAGAAAGGCTGTTGGTAAACCGTCTGTAAGAGATTGTCTCATGACGATCACTAAAAAATCTCCTCGTTTGCGACTTCCAATTATCCATTGGAAGAGCATTGACATGGTGAAATATCCTTTTTCATAGAGGTAGGCCATCATCTCGTACACCTTAATACGTTCTTCAAGGTACTTGAAGCCATGTAGCATAACCTTTGCACATTTGGAATCGCGATCCTCGTCAACACACTTTGGCGCCGGTAGACATAATGTCTTAAAAAGTTCCTCATGAAGACTTCTAATAAGTTGAACGAAACGTCGGGTCATGGCTTCGGAGAACTGTGGCTCTGACGCGGGAACATGCTCTATGTTTCCTTCTAGCATGTAGATAAGCTGAATGACAGTGTTCACTTCTTCCGTTAGGTATATGTATGTGTGTTGGTCGAAAAAGCCTTCTTCACATAAGCACCATAAAATGTTGCAATCTATCAGAGGAATCACTGCTTGAAAGTTCCGTTTCAACAGCGTGACGTCTTCTTCAGTAACAGGAATACTTTTGCTCAATTCGAATTTAGATTTAAGCTGCTTTTCATCGTCGTCGCTGTCGTCATTGTCGTCATTGTCGCCATTGTCGTCATCGTCGTCGTTACCGTCGTCATCGCTTGACATGACCACTTCTTCCTCCTCAAGATGCTCTAGATGAGCCTGTAACTTTGTACTAAGTGGTTTGGCGCTACCATTTACAAGCGCATTGGCAACCCAGAACGGGTAGTCAGATCCCTCGGGATCGGGCATTGCTTGCTGTACTGGCTGTACTTCTTCAGGCCTAGTTTGCTGTACTGTAGACACGGCTGACGGAGCCCCTAATGCTTCCTCCAAGGCTTTTTCAGCTTCTGTTAGTGTACTTAAGAAGGCAGCAGTCTCCTCTGCAGTTAAAACTGCATCTGTAAAAGCCATTGTTTCATTGCTAAAAAGGCTATCGATTTCCATGTTGTTAGCCGTTGCTGCGTTTCGAGACGTCTCCATGATGGTTTGGCAATGCAATGATTAGAGTGGTGTCAACCCGACCTTTTTATACTACTGACGGTGAGCCGTGAGCCAGCGGCGTAAAAAGTAGCCGGGAGGGGGGGGCTCACTAGGTAGCTGGGCCCGGGGGGGGGGTCCTCGCTTCAGGTCGACTGGCCAGGGGCAGTCAGTCAGTCTGCTTTGAACCTTTGAAGCGAACACATCGAAATTTAATCATGCAGTACAAGGACGAGTTTTTCTCGGATGAGCTTCGGGGTCGCTACTTTCTATCAGCGAAGGATGTCAACCTCTGGGAGGAGATTTTTATTGAGTACCAGACCTTTCTGTTTCGAAAGTGGAGGGATTTCCTTAGGAACAGACCGGAGGAACAGTTCAACCGGTTTGGCAGGGCGGCGGAGGAGAGCCATAAGCGACTACGCCATCGTTCGCCGTCCAGGGACCTGCCGCCCTGCCAGGAAGTGACCAGAGTGACCAGAGTGACCGCGACAACGATGACAGAGACTCCTCCAGCCAGAGTGATCGCAGCAACGATGACAGAGACTCCTCCTGCCAGAGCGACTCCTGTCAAAGTCGCTGCGTCAACGATGACGACCCCGTTGAAAGTGAATCAAAAGGAAGCTGATGTGACTGTCCGGAAGGTGCTGGCGGCACCAAGCGCTACCGTTACAAGACCGGACAGTCCGCCACCAGCTCCTGACGATGAGCTTACAATCGCTGTCGCCAGTATTTCGGATACAGTCAGCCTCATACAGTCACCTTCAAACACTGACCGCAACAACGAACCTGCTCAGATGAAAGTGGAGGATGTCTCTAGAAAAGAGTCAGATTTCCAGGAGGTCATGCAGATCTTGGGCTCTTTGGATAATGTTAAATATTGTGAATTCTGCCATTTTGGCTATCCGGTAGAATATTCAATGAGAATGCATGAGCAGCAATGCCCGGAGGCTTTGAAGTCCCAATATTATTTTTGTAGTGTCCAGGGCAAAGGATTCACCTCGAGCAGGTCCGCGGTTGCAGCGCATAAGAGGAAGTGTGGCTGTGGCGAGGTTGGTGGCGGCAGCGGTGCCAGCGGTGGCGTCAGCGGCGGCGCCAGTGGCGGCGACAGGAGAACCGATGGCGGGAGGCAGCAACAGCGGCAGGAGAACTGATGACAAGAGGCAGTGACCAGGACCAGACTACGGAAATCCCTCCAGGGCCGCTTTTTAGCGGCCCTCCCATTATTACGAAATGCAACGCTTCATCAGACAATCTTAGTATGAATAAGAGTGTGGGAAATGCTAAAAAAAAAAGAGGACAATAAATCATTGATTTATAGCTCCATCTGTCCGTCTGACCGTCTGAAAAAGCTAAACAAATTGCTGCCTGGGTTAAAAATACCCTGGCATGAGAAATGAAACGCTAAATCTGTCCGTCTGCCCGTCTGAGAAAGCAAAACAAATTGCTGTCTGGGTTAAAAATACCCTTGCATGAGAAATGAAACGCTAAATCTGTCCGTCTGCCTGTCTGAGAAAGCAAAAAGAATTTGCTGTCTGGGTTAAAAATATCCAGGCTTGAGAAATCGAACGCTAAATCTGTCTGTCTGACCGTCTGCTGTGTTATGTGCGTGAAGAGAGAGAGAGAGAAATAAGCCACTGTCTGGGTTAAAAAAAATACCCAGGCTTGAGAAATATAACGCTGAATCAGTTGTGGCTATTGCTATATGTGTAGAGAGATAGAGGGATAAAAAAAACAAAAAAAAAAACGACTGTCTGGGTGTCCGTGTGTCTGGGTGTCCGTGTCTGGGTGTCCGCGTGTCTGGGCGTCCGTTGGTTTGGTTGCCATAGGTGTTAGAATAGTGAGAAAGCTTTAAAGAAAGGATTGTTGCTTGTATATGACCGTAATGCATGGAGACACCTCTCTTCCTTAAGGAAAAAGAGTGCTCATTTTTAATTGCTGCTACGGCAATCCATTAGTGAACGTGTGTGTGCTGGAAGAACGGTAAAAGCCCTAAAAAACACTTGTTTCCGTGGTTTGGTTTGATGTGGGTGAAGAGGGATAAAAACTAAAAAAAAAACAAAAAAAAAGGACTGTCTGGGTGTCCGTGTGTCTGGGTGTCCGTGTCTGGGTGTCCGTGTGTCTGGGTGTCCGTTGGTTTGGTTGTCATAGGTGTTAAAAGAGTGAGAAAGCTTTAAAGAAAGGATTGTTGCTTGTATATGGCCACAATGCATGGAGACCTCTCTGTGGTTAAAACACAGCATCCCTTAAGGAAAAGAGTGCTCATTTACTAATTGTTGCTGCAATGGCTTGGTTAGAGAATGAGAAAAGGCAGAAAAACAGTTGCTTTCGTGATTTGGTGTGTGTGGAGAGAGAGGGATAAAAATTAAAAAAAAACGTATGTATGTGTGTCTATGTGTGTCTATGTGTGTGTGTGTGTGTGTGTGTGTGTGTGTGTGCGTGTGTGTGTGTGTGTGTGTGTGTGTGTGTGTGTGTGTGTGTGTGTGTGTGTGTGTGTGTGTGTGTGTGCGTGTTCGGTTTTCGTAGCCGCAATGCATGGAGAGTTCTCCCCCTTAAGGAGGCAATGGCTGCTCACTTTTAATTGCTGCTACGACAAGCCATTAGTGATGGGATATGCGTGTAAAAGCCCTAAAAACACTTGTTTCCGTGGTTTGGTTTGATGTGGGTGAAGAGGGATAAAAACTAAAAAAAAAACCAAAAAAAGGACTGTCTGGGTGTCCGTGTGTCTGGGTGTCCGTGTCTGGGTGTCCGTGTGTCTGGGTGTCCGTTGGTTTGGTTGCCATAGGTGTTACAAGAGTGAGAAAGCTTTAAAGAAAGGATTGTTGCTTGTATATGGTCGCAATGCATGGAGACCTCTCTGTGGTTAAAACACAGCATCCCTTAAGGAAAAGAGTGCTCATTTTTAATTGCTGTCACGGCAATCCATTAGTGATGGTGTGTGTGCTTGGAGAACGAGAAAAGCCCTAAAAAACAGTTGCTGCCGTGATTTGGTGTGTGTGGAAAGAGAGAGGGATAAAAATAAAAAAAACGTATGTATGGGTGTCCGTGTGTCTGGGTGTCCGTGTCTGGGTGTCCGTGTGTCTGGGTGTCCGTTGGTTTGGTTGCCATAGGTGTTAGAATAGTGAGAAAGCTTTAAAGAAAGGATTGTTGCTTGTATATGGCCACAATGCATGGAGACACCTCTCTTCCTTAAGGAAAAAGAGTGCTGCTGCAATGGCTTGGTTAGAGAGCGAGAAAAGGGCTCATGGGCCAGTGAGCCGGGGGGGGGGCTCATGGGTTGGTGAGCCGGGGGGGGCCTACCAACCTGATGTTTGGCAGGCCCCGGGGGGCTTGCCAACCTGGTGATGGCAGGCCCCGGGGGGCCTGTCGACCTACTGTACCGCTGGCCTCGGATTGCCTATCCATCAGTTGGTTGCAAGCTTGAGTCGCTCTGTGTGACGTCATTGATGGGTCAAAATACACAGCAGGCCAGCTCTAACCATGTCTCTATGAACCCTTTGCTGTCCGGGTGCTCAAGTGCTCAAGTGCTCGAGTGCTCGAGTGCTCGAGTGCTCGAGTGCTCAAGTGCTCAAGTGCTCGAGTGCTCGAGTGCTCGAGTGCTCGGATGCTCAAGTGCTCGGATGCTCGAGTGCTCGGGTGCTCAAGTGCTCGGGTGCTCGGGTGCTCGGGTGTCATTTTGTCCGGGCACCATTTTGTCCGGGTGTCATTTTGTCTGGCTGCCCGTTTGACTGGTCGTTTGAATGGTTGTTTGAATGGCCGCCCGTTTGAATGGTTGTTTGAATCGCCGCCCGTTTGAATGGTCGTTTGAATGGTTGTTTGAATGGCCGCCCGTTTGAATGGCCGCCCACTCTCCATATTACGTCATTATGACGTTCATATGACGTTCATATGACGTTCATATGACGTTCATATGACGTTCATATGACGTTCATATGACGTTCATATCACCTCCATATCACCTCTATATCACCTCCATAACACGTCCATAACACGTCTAGATCACGTCAAAATGACGTCACTGTTTTAAAAACCCCGTGGGGCTATCAAAACACCACGTGACGTCATTATGACGTCCATATGATAACCATATGGTAACCATATGATAACCATATGATAACCATATGACGTCAATATGACGTTAATATGACGTCAATATGTCGTCACTGTTTTAGAACCCCCGTGGGGGTTCGAAAACACCACGTGATGTCATTATGACGTCACTTCCTGTTTTCAAACCCCCGTTTTTCCCCTACTGGTAGGGCGTGAGCACAGGGGTATATCACGCGGTTGGCTGCTCTGGCCGCCGGAACAACCTCGTCATGAGATGAGATAGGCGTTCTGGGACATGCGCCGCTCGTGGATGCTCTGGTCGGGTCAACCGTGTCATCGCACTCGGGTGGCTGACATGACATGGTGAACCTCGTAATCGGGTCAGAGAGACGTGTATGGAGATGCCTCGTGGGTGGTTGTCCTGGCCGGGTGAGCATCGTCTGCAAATCAGTAGGTGTGCTTGCACATTCCCCATGTGTTGCTGTTCTGGCCGGGTCAACTACGCTATCGAGTGAGGCAGGCGTATTTGGATATGCCCCGCCGGTGGCTGGCATGGTCAGACTCGTGATCTCACCCTCCTGCTTGTCCTTTCCTTTACAACTCGGGTGGCTATCCTGCGCCGGGTTATGACTTGAATTATAGGACTAACTAAGTATGTGTATTAGGGGTATATCCCAAGCCGAGTTGCCTCGTTAGCACTCTTAATTGAGATGTTATTACAAAGGACATATTAGAAAATACATACTCACCGTTCTTCATATAAATCAATGATGAGTTTACAGATGAGTTGCTGCATATCGCTTGGTGTTTTCAGAACGCTGTACTGCGCTAAGGGCAACTACGAGTTCGGCATTTCTCGTGTCATCAAGTCGCTGGAGCCGTACCAGAAGAAGCTTGGCACGGACACGTGGTTCTACACGAAGCGCTGCTTCCTGTCACTCATCGAGAACATGGCCAAGCACATGATCATGCTGCGTGATAGCGTGCTTACTGAGTGTGTCCAGTTCCTCGAGCATTGCGAAAGTAAGGCCAGCCAACCTCAACCATCTTCTCCCAGCCTCTGCTTCCTGTCACTGATGGAGAATATGGACAAGCATGTGGTCATGCTACCTGATAGCGTGCTCATCGTGTGTGCCCTCGTCCTCGAGCACTGCGAAAATTAGGGCCGCCACCTCTCCCTCCCACCGCCTCCTCTACCCCGTTGCCTCCTGCCAGTAATCTTAAATAGGCCAAGCATATGGTCATGCTGCGTGATGACGTGCTCATTGAGTGTGTTCAGACTTTTGCGGAGGTCACTTTATTATTTGTTTTGCTGTTAATTCAGTGAAACTACCGTTAATGAATACCTATATTGAGTGAACAACCTCTTATTAACAACATTTTATCTTCAAATTACCAATTATCATAATCCAATTAAATGACCGTCAGCGGACGCCCGTTTATCATGAACATTTTAGCGGATCTGGAAGTTATTCACCATGAAGGTGTTTTTCTACTTGATATTACAGAATAGTTTATTAATGTAAATGGATATAATTTGTTAATTTGGATGTCATAGCGATTTGTCTCCACAGCACATAATATGCTGAAAAATCCATACAGTGTGAAACGAATGGATTTATCATACAATTTTTCACCTCTGGACAGTTCTGTTGTTTTGGACAGCATTGGTATATTTCTGGTCTGTGTTTTAGTGTACGGCAAAGACGTGAAGGCGAGTAACGAGCAGCCACTGGACGCGGAGCCCATGCACCTGGGCAGGAACACGGTGACGTACGAGGCCCGCCAAATCAAGGCCGTCATGCTACAGCTCATATGAAAGAAAGACACAGAGACATAGAGAGAGGCTGCGTGCGCCTGTGCGACTAGTTGGTAACACACTCAGATTTGGGAATGGTGGCGAGAGCCATACTCTTCTTGGAAGATTGTCCAGAAAATTTCGTACAAGAACGGAACAGATCCGTTATAAAGTGCGGAATGATTTCCTGCGCACATAAAAATACTAGAGATTCATTTCAACAAAGCTTACTGTACAATGGACACAAATATTATTAAGCCTAAGTTTCACTGAAACCGGAAACTCTGTAATTTCCTTTTATTTATATCAAAGCATTCGTCGTCTGGTTAAATTGCGCAACTACTACTACTGGCTACTCTGGTCTCTTCGTGGTTGTGTTTGTCTGAAGTAGTTCAGCTGACAAAGCACTAGTGTGTTGTGTGATATTTACCGTTTCGTTTTGTTAAATTTCGTTGTGTTAATGTTGGTGGCTTGAGTATTGGCTTCCAGCAAAGACATTTTAGCCTTTGATTTGGGTTGTATATTTTGAATACTATGGAGCATAAAACATCTGAATAAGTTATACATGTGAAACTTTGCAAGTTTTATGTAGCAAACGTAATTATTTGAATTTGGGTTGCTACACTTTGATCTCCTTTTCGTTCATGTAGCTGGAATTAGGAAATATTCTAGTAGGCAATTTAACTTAAGAAAACTTTTTGTGACCATAAATCAGTCACCATTCAAATTTAAACGCATGTGCTTCAAATAAAGCTCGATCTCCGAGGCGGATGCTTGAAAGTGGTTTGAGGTGAAAATACATTCTTTCCTGCATTCTGTACATTTCTAAGGAACCAGACAATATAATAAAATTGTGCACATTACACATGCTCAGTTACATAAACCTTTGTGTTGTTGGTCCACAACCATCATCATCATCATCATCATCATCATCATCGCCAAGATCACCACCACCAGCGGTATCTTCAGCGCCACCACAACACCACCACCATCATCACCACCACTACCAACATCTCCACCACCACCACCAGATGATATAATAAATTGTGTAAATTGCAGATGTATTTCTTCCCTTTATGTTGTTGGTTCTCGACAACACCATCATCGTCACCACCACTCTTGCTAAAAGTGCTTTGAACGGGTAAAATTATACATACTTTAAAAGTTAGCAGTCTAACAGCTGCGGCATTACTTAAGGCCGTTTGAAAGTGAGCTTCTACTAAATTAGCCTTATGTTTTGCCAAAGTTCAATAAGGCAATGTCAATGTTGTATCAGATTGGTTCAAAATAGCCTGTTAATATATGTAACTGAGCATATATCATTCAATTGTTTTAACAAGAATATTGACATTGGCTCGGTGATAGGACAGTGTTATCCGTTAACTTATGAGGTTTTTGAAGTAGCAGCTGTGCTATTTTATGATGGAACGCCTGTGTTGATGAAAAGACTTGTCGGGCCAACAAAACAAAAAATAACATCTTTGAAATATCTGGCAACAGAAAATTAATTGAGAGAAAAGGTATCGAAGCCTTTCTCAAAGTTTCTCATTCCACAATAATATTAATGGATAAGATGTTATATTCCCTTAAAAATTTAGTGGCCAACAGCTTTTCTTGGAATGTTTCTTGTCTTTCCCCAAATCCAATGGGGCATTTTGATAAGAAATCTTCTGGATTTTCATGCAAAGTCGGGGCTTATTATGTATATGAAGCAATTTAAGAGTTATTTTGACTTGTGATAAGTGGTTGTTTTTCTTCGGATACTCTAAGGATATTTTTCGAATTACTGTCCGAATCATGCACAAAAAGAATAATAGTAGCGCCCGCTGGATGGTTTAATCAGGTTTTCTTTATTAAAAGTAATCCAGCCATTCCAAAATTATACACAAAGGCAACGTTTACCCTGAGTTGCTGTTAAATCTAAGACAATATACTTACGTGTTAATTTAAGCAACCTGTATTGGGTCTGGATGGTCGTACACATAAGTCGAGAAAACAATTGTGTGTGATTCTGTTGGTTCGCAAAACAGTAATCTAGTGAGTACAATTTAGTACAATTTATTTGTCAATCCAGTTTGATCCAGCAATCCAAACCCTAAGTTTCTAAATTATAACGAGTTGGTTATTTCAGTGATAAAAAGGATTTCATTCACCAAACTGATAGTTGTGGCTGCGGACCTTTCATTTGTCTTGCTTTTGACATGCAGTTGGATTTTGATCATGTGCATGCAAGACAGACAATAATATCAGAAAAAATAAATAACAAAATTTATAGCAATAAAATGTTTACGTTTTAAGCGTTATTTGATAGTTTTACTTTATTTTCCTATACTACATCATTTAATAAAAGAATTTTCAATGAACCTTTTTCAAATTCGCCAACGTTTATTTTCTTTCGTTGCATTTGTTGTGTGAAGGAATGGAGACTCTTTTTCACTACAGCCATTTAAACTTCGATAACGTGTGTTTTTTCTTTTTTGTATTGCTATGTATGTTTCTTTCGTTTTATTGCACCGGTCAAGTATTTTCACAACCTACTTGAGTAATAATCTTTCTTCCTTACGGCACTGATCCCGAATTTTATTCTGTGTATTTATTCTCCGAGTGTGCAAATAACTATTTTAATTTTTCTTGATAACCATTTTATTCTCAACTTTCTCGGAAAATAAGCAATACAGTCTTCTCGGTCGCTTCTTCCGGGATAAGAATTCTCAAATGTTAACTAAAGATTTTACAAAGATATACATTTATAACAAGCAACATATGTTACATTTTATGTCAGCTGTTGTTTTAATATTTCTTTTGTACTTAAAAAACAACAACAGGCGCGATGTGACTTTCTCGAAAATTTGAGAACCATTTATTATGCCCGTTTTGAGAAACATTCTCAGGCATATTTGGTCGTTTGCGCATCTAATTTGTATATTTTATTTTTTCCCCGAGATGCCAGAATAAAATACGACCTAAGAGTGACTTCCAGAAACATTTCGACTACGGCAAATCAATTACTGATTCTCTTATTTTCTGTTAGCCTTATTTTCTGCTTGCTATTTTCATAAAGCTTCACCATGGTTTAGTAAGGTTTAAGATTTTTCCATTTCTATATTGCTGTGCCATTTCCATGTTTTCCTCGTATTGTCTTGAAATGGAATCAAGCTAGTGCAATACATGTTATCGTGTTTTCCTAAGGGAAATAAGGTTCATCTGTTTATCGCTACTTGGTAATCTATACTTCAAATATGGCCCTTGCTTACCCAGATATAGCCAGAAAATGCAGTCGTCGATGCAAAGCATCCACGCAACATATTCAAATCGTAAAATTCCTCTCAACAATAGACGCATATTCAAATATGAAATCCCTTGTGTTTTGTACAAAAAATTTCAGAACTAGCTACAAATGCAACTGGTGGCTAAATACAATAACGAAAAACAAGGTAACTGGATTTTGCAAACGTTAACTGAGTGACACTATCTTTTCTTAAGACAATGCACTATAGTACATTTGAACATTTGTTCTTTTTCTGGCAGTTCGGCTTCCAAATTTTTTTCTTTATGTTATTTTCTTGATATCGTGAAGGTTATGGGCCTCCTAAATTTGACCTGTTTGTTTATTTAATTTGGTCAAGGGTGAAGCCATTAATCGTGTGCTTGAATCTAGAAGAAGGAATAATGGACATGGCCTATATTTACCAAAAGATATTAAGTGTTTAGGGCAAATAATTCCCCTTTTGTCAGTTTATATAATTGTATTTTGTCTTGACAGTTTGATATAACGATATGGGCAATACAAATGACTTTGTCAAAGAAAAACTTCTCCCAAAGCAGTAACCTTTTGTTGATATTAATGCCACTTTCTGGGATATAAAAATGTGATGTGCATTCTGCTATCATCTTGCCACTCGAACTAGTCTGAGAGTGTTAGAACTGGGACCAAAAAAATTGACAGAGACAAACAATAGCATGTCTAGTGGTTCATCTCAATTTTATAAATTTTATTTGCATTTTATAACGAAAAATGGAACGAACATTGAAACCCATCCATAAGGCACACGCTATAATTGCTCACAACACATCCTCAGCCAAATTATCCTTCCACTATCGACTGCGAGTGAGTAAAAATATCGCAATTAAACTTTTCAATAGTAATGTTTACCTACCACGTTTGAATGTAATTACACTCACGTTTAAGTTGAATTTACATCATGAATGTTATGTATTTATTTTTTATCTTTGTTGCGGAGGGGGGAGGCGAAGGAAAGGTCGAGAATACCGTTTCACTGTTTATTTCGTTTCATAACGGGTTGTCTGAAAGACACAAAAAGACCATTAAGTAACAAACAAACAAAAATAATTAAGGAAAAAGAAATTTACCATTAGTTAACGTCGAAATTTACCATTAGTTAACAAATAATTTACCACTTATTAGCGATACAGACCACTAATAAAGAATCTTACTCACCGACTTTGACTTTTCCCAAGCCCAAAGATACATGTGTGTGCCTCATAAACAAACTTGACTTAACTATATTAACACGAGGGTCGCTTGGTGGTTAAATATGGGTTGAAGTCTGACGCATGAATGACCACAACACATGTCAGTCTCGTTTTAAAACTTCTAAAATACAACTCTGGACGCCACAACACGTGTCAGTCTCGTTTTAAAACTAAAATACAACTCTGGACTCCGTTACAATCTTCCAAACAGCTGAAAAGTAGTTCCTAAATGCGATGCTCTATACTTCTATTTATCATTATGTTTTTTCACGTTGCCACTTTACTCCTCAAAAGAACTCCTAAAAACTTTAACACTTGTAGGAACGAAGAATGAACTATCCATTGGTTTCAAAATTATTGCGCTATGAAGTCACATTAATGCTTGTGACGTCGGATTTTGACATTTAAATCAACGTCGAGTTTTAGGTGATTATGGAAGTTAACAATGTCCATCTATCGTTGTTTAGACGTCGGGAGAGTGGCTATATGCCACTGGATCATCCGGCAACACAGGATATCTCTAAACCCAATTTTTAAAAGAAGACGGAAAAAGCTTGCGCTATTCTAAAATTCCCATATTTTATGTTCTCATTTTGGGCAATTTCAAAGCGACCTGTTGCGGTGAGCAGTAACCCGATGATGCTGTTCTTTGGTTGTGATCCTGGCAATTTTAACACGTAGAATTTTTAGCGTCTATATAAAGCACCGATTTTTACAGGCTTTTTAAACATTGCACCAAAGATTTTGATTTTACATCAGAAAAAGTACGGCTTTTGGTCCCAAACAAAATCACCGTCTAAATGTTGTTGATAGTCAAGCATGTATACAGCGTTGTGCAAAAGATGTTGATTAAACATCGATCTCGGGTTGCGACCAATAACAACCAAATTTAATTTTGTGATTTGTTCAGATCGATTGCGATTGGAATGCAGTATGTCAAAAGCTGTGTAGTGTTTTGAATTTTGGTGAAACTGGCAGGGTAACTTTAAGTTAAACAAAATCCTTGAAAGAACCATAAATTAGTCAACATGTTTTGTGTCCCCAAATGTAATTTTCGCTACTTGAAAGCGAAAATGGTTAATTAACCATTCTCGTATTGGAGTTCTTGCACATTTTGACTTCGTTCGCATCGTGCATTTTAACCATCATCAGTGAATGTGTCATTTAGCTAAACATTATAGCTCTTGCACACAGCCAGTGTATGTGTAGAGTTTTGTTCGTGCGCATGTGCAAACATTCCGGCGTTGTCGATGTAAACATACCAGTGGAAGAGTTATTTCAACCAGATAAGAAAAATGGCAGGCCTCCAATTAAAAGAAGGAGAAGTGACTGCTACGATTTATGGAATGGTAAGTTATTTTTGTCTTTGAGTTGGGAGAATGTCTGTAGTGGAAGCAGCTCGTATAATTTCTTTTGAAGTTTCGAATAAAAATAATCGGATAAAAATGAAAGAAATGATAGAAAGATTTCGCCTAAATATCAAATTTCTCTTGCACAAAGAGCAGTCGGGTTTTCAACAACCCATATGCTATTTTAACAATTTATTGAAAGTTTTAACAAATAGTTTCAAGTTTCATTTTCTTTCATGTTTATAGTGTGAGCTGTTTTCCGATATTTCTTCTATGTTTTTCTTAGTCCCTTTTTGCCTTCCTGGGAAGGAAGCGAGCATCATCTAGGACCATATTTTTCTATCATCTCTTTCATTTTTTTACCCATTTCCCTCGCACTAGCTCCGAGTAGCTCTGAGTTGTATAACATCTCTCTGTCAGAGCGGTGCCTGGAAACTTTTTAGCGCACCGCTTCGTGGAGCTACCCTCGCACTTGTGCGTGATACACCAGAGGTGGACTGCACAGTAACGGAAGAAGAAGAAATTCAAAATTCTTAGGCATTTTATTCGCAACACCCGAAGTGTGATTTGGCTTATACTCGTAAGCCAATTTGTACTTTCGGATCTTTCAAAGAAAAATTGGATAAGTTAGTGAGAAATGATAACGGGAAAACATCAAAACTCTCATTTTCTTTCAGCATGAACACTTTCGTGTTTAAAAAGGCATAATATGATCTTTTAAAAACTATTTTACATGTTATTCAACCTTTCAACAAAGTATGAGTACGAAACCGCTTTTTCCAAGCGGACCCTCTCTGTCTTGCTGGGACAGAAAGGGTCACAGTTCCTCAAACAGAAATGAAATTGATCTCAACTTTCGAGATTTAGGATCCTTCGGCGTAAGTTTCAGGATATCATGTTTCAAGCTGGCAGTTTTTTTAAGACCACTGAAAAAGCGGTTTCACAGTTTCTACATTTGCGTAAAAAAAAAAAAGACAGGACTGCAGTTGTTGGGGATAAGAATACTAGCAGTTACCTAAACATGCGATTACTAAAATTTGAATTTTAGAGATGACGATGAAGAGTTTGTTTCATAATTACAGATCAGGGATCAACGATACTCCGATGCCGTCGCTACACTAAACAACATCATGCAAACCCACAGCAAGGTGAGCGCGAAAAGTCCGAAGCGGTCTATGTGGTTTATGGTCATTGAAAAAAATATAAAGTGTATGATAACCAGTGGACATAGCAAAATTCTGCAGCGACTACTCTGAGAAAAGTGATCTCAATTTTGCCCTTGTTATGGTTGCGCATTAATGATAATCTGCGTGTAAAAATCTGCCGCATCAGCACTTTAGATCCTTGTTGAATTGTTCACGTTGCAGTGCCTGTGTACCCATTTGGCCTGGCATTATATTTTTGGTTATCTTCTTTTTAGTCCGGCCGACTTCGTCAGACTGGTCTTATCACATCAGTAGAGGGGCATCCGTCTTCTGTGTGTACGTAGCAGGGTTGCCACAGTCAGGAAAGTCAGGAAAAAAATTTTAGTCAGGAAAAGCCAGGAAAATCTATTCTGAGTCAGGAAAAGTCAGTAAAAAATTCTGAAAAGTCAGGAAACTCATGTTATTTTTTATTTTCTTTATTTTTTCAAGTAATAATCAGATGTGGATTGTTTCGTCCTCCCAATGATGATTTTTTTCAAATCAAACACATCAGTTTTCTACATCACACTTTCTAGATATCTGCATTGATTCTGTAGCTTTAAACCAGGACGAAAAACTTATCATGCGGGAATGTCTTAGATAACCAAAGCACTAGGGCTGAGTTGGCGTGTTGTCCGTAGCTTTAGTGTTAAATTGCGATATTTTATCCAAGCAAAAATATATCATTTAATTGGTTATGTACATCCTTTGTGTCTCTTCTTACACAAAGAGGATGCTTTCAAGTTTGAACGTGGAAAAAGTAAAGACGTGATGTCGGGATGAGGGACGGTGTTGAAGATGGTCTAAAGCGCCCGTCAAGCATGTATCAGCTCTGCGCTCCGAAAGGCCGTATCCATTTTTAAAGAATACCTGTAACCTGCGCTGGTGTTTTACTGTATTAGTAAATGTCTCACATTGTTGACTATTTCTCTACATGCTGCAGAAATGTAGAGAAAGGTTTTCTTTTATTGCTGCTGAACGTTTATTCTTTTTGGACAAATGTTTGTTTCATTGAAGATATTCGTTAAGCAGCAAGATAACTATTTTTCAGACTGAAGAAAATGAGAGGGTGAAGTAAATTTGTGAACTGAAAAATGTCGAAATGTCAAGCAAAGAAACATATTTTTCGAGAGGATGGTCAAAAGACAGTAAATTTTAATCATGGGTCGCCAAAGTACCAGGTGACGGGAAAAAGGCGCATTGTAAACTTTGCTATGTTTCCTTTCGTCTCGGCAATATGGGAAATGGAGAATTGACAAAACATTGTAAAGCGGTAAAACATGTAAATGCAGAGCATGCACGCCAGAATTTGAATATCTTCAGCCCTAAAACAGCTGTGTCACAATCAACAGACAATACACGTAGCGAAAAAGTTTCTGAAGAATCTACCCATCCACTTCTAGACAAGTACAATCTACCACAGATACCTCTTCGTTGTCTCAGTTTGTAAGCCTGTTCTGTAAGGAGATTCTTCGTGCCGAGATTGAAAAAAGTAGAGGACAACTCTGGCTGTAACTCGTCAACCGATGTTGGAGACATATTTCGCAAAATGTTCCCAGATAGTGACATAGCCGCATAATTCAATATGCAACGTACAAAATCCTCCTATATCGTTATCCATGGACTCGCCCCATATTTCAAGGACAAGTTAATTAAAAGCGTTTGTTCAAGTTATGTACTACTGTATGGCGAATCAAGAAACAGGGTTACAAAAGACGAGCAAATGGATGTAATGGTCAGACACTGGGTAAATCTTGATTCAAAGTTCCTGGGTTATAAAACAGCCAAAGATCTCCTCGGTAACTTAAACTATAGGGCAAAGGCCTTGCCACCACACTTGCCCTTACAGGTCGGCACTGATGGACCAAACGTTACAAATAATAATAATAATAATAATAATAATAATAATAATAATAATAATAATAATAATAAAAGTAACAACAACAATTAGCTTTCTCTTGTTCGAATGTTAATTGATTGGAAGATAATTTTATTATTATAAGCACTCTGATAGGCAATATTAAGGTTATCTCACGTAATTATATTGAAATATGTAGATTTATTATATCACATTTATCTATTTGAGTATAAGCCTTATGGAATACGGGAAAAAAAAATTATATGTAGAAAAAAGTCAGGAAAAAGTCATGATGTTTCTCTCTTGAAAAATTACTTTTTTTTGGCAATCTGCCAACATTTATAATTTCATGGTTGCCAATTTTCAAAATGCTTCTTTCACGATTTCTTTTCAATTTTGCACATTCTAACTTATACAGTTCTGTCCTGGAAATTTACATTTGTTGGGGCTCTGCAGAGAATTGCCCAAATGAAGCGGGAGGGGGGGGGGGGGGGTGAGGAAGTTTTACATTTGCTTTTACCCAATTTTCAGATTGCTTTATCTACAGTTGTGATCCGATGACCTTCCAGTTTTGAATAAGTCTTCCCTTGAAAAGCTACTTTTTCGGAGATCCAAAAGAAAATTGGCTAAATAGGAGACATTTTAATTTTTTTTTTTTTTGGGGGGGGGGGCAATTTTGTACGGATGTTTACAGGGTAGGCTTCTCTTGAAATTTTTTTTGGCGATCCACCAAAAATTGACCGAATAGGGGGCATTTTTTAAATGTCTTGTAGCCAGTGCTCCAAAGGTTTTTCCCCTACAATTTGGATCGGATTGTCTTCAAATCTTGTACAAATGTTCACTAGGCGGTCCGCCAAAGTTGCTTTTTTTTGGGAAATTCGCCAAAAATTTGCTAAATGGTGGTCATTTAAAAAAAAAATTAGTAGCAAGCTTTCAAAATGCTTTTCCAACAATTTTGATCGGAAAGTGTTCAATTTTGGTTGTTGCCCAGGTTTTTTTTCTCTTGAAACTTTACTTTTTTTTGTCGATCCGCCAAAAAATCGGATTAATGAGGGTTATTGCAAAATTTCTTTTTTAAAGGTAATTAATTTTTAAAAGGTTTTTTCCTTCACAATTTTGATGGAATTCCTTCAAATTTTGTATAAATGTTCACTAGCCTGTCATCTCTTGAAAAGTTAATTTTGTGGCGATCAACCAAAAATTGTCCAATTAGAGGGGAGTTCATTTTTCGTTAGCCAACTTTCAAAGCCTGTAAGGCTTCTTCTTTCACGATTTTGATCCTATTGTCTTCAAGTTTTTTATAGATCTTCATTAGGCGGTCCTCTTTTGAAAAGTTACTTTTCTGGCGATCCGCCAGAAATTGGCTAAATGGGGGGGGGGGGGGCATTTAAATATTGAGTAGCTAGTTTTCAAAATGCCTTTCAAACAGTTTTGACCGGATTCCTTTATTAATTTGTACGAAATTTATACAAACTGGTTTCACAATAAGACAACCCCTTTCTGGCGACCATACAAGCCTCTTGATACGTGATTTACTAGATCTCGGCTGGTCACAATGTCCCTGGGCATTCTTGTTTTTCAGTCTCGAGCTGCGCTTTCACTATTGGGTTATTGCTACTATCAGATGCAAGATTTCGTCAATGCTGCCGATTGCTACGAACAGTTAACATATCTCAATCCCGAGGTTGAAGATTATAGGTTGTACTACGCTCAGTCGCTCTATAAGGCGTGTCTGTACGAGGAGTCTATGAAGGTATCTTGTCAAATCGACAACCCTTCGTACCAAACAAAGGTGAGTCTTGATCGGACGGTGTGCTTCTCATACTGAGCAGGTAACCTTGCCATCAAAGGATATTAAATTGAGGCTGCGAGCTGTCAAACACTTACCTAGTTTTCAAGCTTTGTTAAGTATATATATATATATGTGTGTGTGAGTGTGTTACCGGGAATCTGTGAAATTAGGGATTTCATGAAATCCCTAGTGGATTCGTGTAATGACTTGCTCAATCAATTTAGATGTTTTTGTTGAGAATTTTCATGTTTGCAGTGTAGTATTTTACCGAAATTAATAGTAGATTTTGAATTAATATACTCAAAGCACTCGATTGCCAAACTGTCATTCATGAGATACTTCAGTACCTGACTTAAGCGATATTTTTTATCCCATGTAAGATATGTCACATTTCACGCCAAATTCTGGTATTTTGGATGGGAATGTTATAAATTTCAATTCCTTTCGATGTGAAAAGGGATACACAGTTTTGAACAACCACTAATCAGCCTTCCTGAATGGATAATTTTTCAAAATAGTTTTATAATCAATATGAGCTTATTCATTACACGAATTCCCTAGGGGTTTCATGAAATCCCTAATTACACAGATTCCCTGTAACATATATATATATATATATTACTGTTTATGTACTTTACGAGTGGAATATTTTTGCTTCCTGTTGAGGTATAAATTCAATCGTGTATTGAATCTAAAAAAGGAGTATATACTGGTGTTAGGAATCGGTTCAATTGTTGGAATTGACTAATCGGAAGTCTCAAACGACGATTAATCGATTCCTGGATCGGAATCGAAAATACGACCATTCTTGTCCCGCACGTCAAATATGTCATATGTTGTTAAGATATATTTTGCAAGCTGTTTTTGTAGCAGCGTTAAAACAACTTTTTACCATCATAGCAAATGGCAAAAAGGTTGCCAGTAGTATGTTGAGTTCAATATTCAGTAAAATTTGAAATATCTGTCAACAAAGCTATTCGAACATTTTTTTTTCCAAAGACTATTATGATTTCGAAAAGTCGTTGGGGGGGGGGATCGATTACACGTTTCTGGGATCGTTTCCGCGTCGCTAGAAGATAAAATCGCCGACTAATCGATACTTTAAGCGGGATGGTCTTAACAGTAGTGCACACATTCATGGAGTTGACTTCTAATTGCTATTTTTTAAACAGATAACGAAACTTCAAGCTGCAATTAAGTATGGGCAGGAAGATTTACCTGGCGCACAAGTGGGTTTTTGCATGCAAATGCATCTGACAGCAGATTTTCATCTACTTGTTTTTTTGTTTAGTTTGGATGCCTCTAAATCTGAATTTTTAATCAACTGACTATAGATCGACCAATCTGGCATCTGATCTTTTATGTTGTTGGCTGTGAAAAAAACGATGCAATATTGAAATTAATTTGCTGTTGTGTGAATTTTATGGAAACAAAAAAAAAAACAAAAAAAACGGGCAGCAGAGCTATTGTGTAAAGCTATTGTTATTTTACAAAAATAGGAGGTTTGAAAAAAAAGTGTACGATAAAAAAGGAAGTACATGTACATGTAAATAATGTCATTAGTGGAAAGTAGAAATTAAGAACTAAGAAGTAAGTTATTGGTGAGGAGATCGAGGCGTGAATATTAAACAGATTGTCTTGTGTGACTGTTTACAGAGTTTAGTAGAGCAGGCTCCCGCTGACGATCCCGACACGGAGATTAATTTGGGCTGTCTTTTGTATAAGGTACTAAAGATGATAAGCTTGATTTTTATATTGATCCTGTGACAAAAATTGTATATTCTTCTACTATTTCGTAGAATAAAAGTGGGTCGTTTGGATCATTAATTCCGTAAGTTGTGATGGATAAACAACATGAAAGAGTGAAAGGGTTTTGTGGACTTTCTCCTGCTGTCGAATAATTTAAGTTGTTTGCAATGTAATGTGGACGTGATTGTACCTTTTTGTGTCTTTTGAAGTTCTTTTCTCACCTATTTTGGTTTTTCTATGTAGTGCAATACTCAGTGTTAAGGTTACACTGACCAACGTTGTGTAATCTTGAAATGTGTGTTAGTCTGAATTTAAAATATTGTTGCTTTTACTTTTTAAACGCAGGAAGGGAGGTATGAAGAGGCGTGTGCAAAGTTCACAACAGCCAATCAAATTGTAGGATACAAACCTGACCTGTCATACAACATTGCCCTTTGCCATTACCAGATGAAACAGTTTGCTCCCGCCCTCAAACACATAGCTGATATTATAGAAAGGGGCATACGAGAACACCCAGGTAGAATTCTTCTGGACTTTGAAGCTTACCAATTACATTATTGAACTACCAACGCCATTTCAGGCAGGAATACTCATAACCGTGTGCATTAAAAAAAAAAAGATTGATAACATACTCAAGGATGTCAGCGATTTTATTCTTCTCTGTTTAATTTTATCGTATTTTAAAGTGCTCTTGACAAAATATAATGCTGATGGAGTTCGATTAGACGTGGCTGCCACAAAAAGATTTGTGACGCGTACATTCCACGGTATTTCAGTTGACATACCGGTATTCTGAAATAAAAAAAAACGGTACCGTGGACGGTGTACCGAGGTCTACCGCAATACCTAGTTTCTGTGTCCACGTTTAATTGCCAAATCGATGTATGGTTGTCTTAGAACTGAGCGTCGGCATGACAACGGAAGGCATCGACGTGCGTAGCGTTGGCAATACGTTGACACTGCACGAAACCGCCCTAGTGGAGGCGTTCAACCTCAAAGCCGCTATTGAGTATCAGCTTAAAAACTGTAAGTTTAGAAAGTGGATTTATAATAATAATAACATTAACCGTTCATCATTTTATTTCTGTGCTGTGTTAATTTGTGAGCAGATAAAACAAACAGAACCAAAAGTTGCAAAGAAAAACATATTTTATATTTTAAACAGTTCTAAAATATAGGAGAGGTTATTTTTCTGAATTCTGATTTATTTCTTATAACTGAATTTACTGATAAAATAAAATCTTACTCATAAAAAGCAAAACAAAATCGATACTATGAATGGCTGGTCGCTGTGTGTGTGTGTTTTGCGCGGGGCTGGTGACGACGCGGCGTGGGGCGTTGACGGACATGCCGCCCCGCTCCGCCCTGACGTAATCTTATCATTTGTGTATGTGTGTTTTTGTCTGGGGCTGTAGTCGAGGCGGCGTGCGAGCCCCGCTCTGCCCTGACGTAATCTTATCATTTGTGTATGTGTGTTTTTGTCTGGGGCTGTAGTCGAGGCGGCGTGCGAGCCCCGCTCTGCCCTGACGTAATCTTATCATTTGTGTATGTGTGTTTTTGTCTTGGGCTGTAGTCGATGCGGCGTGCGAGCCCCGCTCTCCCCTGACGTAATCTTATCATTTGTGTATGTGTGTTTTTGTCTGGGGCTGTAGTCGAGGCGGCGTGCGAGCCCCGCTCTCCCCTGACGTAATCTTATCATTTGTGTATGTGTGTTTTTGTCTGGGGCTGTAGTCGAGGCGGCGTGCGAGGCATTGACGGACATGCCGCCCGGCTCCGCCCTGACGTAATCTTATCATTTGTGTATGTGTGTTTTTGTCTGGGGCTGTAGTCGAGGCGGCGTGCGAGCCCCGCTCTGCCCTGACGTAATCTTATCATTTGTGTATGTGTGTTTTTGTCTGGGGCTGTAGTCGAGGCGGCGTGCGAGGCATTGACGGACATGCCGCCCCGCTCCGCCCTGACGTAATCTTATCATTTGTGTATGTGTGTTTTTGTCTGGGGCTGTAGTCGAGGCGGCGTGCGAGGCATTGACGGACATGCCGCCCGCTCCGCCGTGACGTAATCTTATCATTTGTGTATGTGTGTTTTTGTCTGGGGCTGTAGTCGAGGCGGCGTGCGAGGCATTGACGGACATGCCGCCCCGCTCCGCCGTGACGTAATCTTATCATTTGTGTATGTGTGTTTTTGTCTGGGGCTGTAGTCGAGGCGGCGTGCGAGGCATTGACGGACATGCCGCCCGCTCTGCCCTGACGTTATCTTATCATTTGTGTATGTGTGTTTTTGTCTGGGGCTGTAGTCGAGGCGGCGTGCGAGGCATTGACGGACATGCCGCCCCGCTCCGCCGTAACGTAATCTTATCATTTGTGTATGTGTGTTTCTGTCTGGGGCTGTAGTCGAGGCGGCGTGCGAGGCATTGACGGACATGCCGCCCGCTCTGCCCTGACGTTATCTTATCATTTGTGTATGTGTGTTTTTGTCTGGGGCTGTAGTCGAGGCGGCGTGCGAGGCATTGACGGACATGCCGCCCCGCTCTGCCCTGACGTAATCTTATCATTTGTGTATGTGTGTTTTTGTCTGGGGCTGTAGTCGAGGCGGCGTGCGAGGCATTGACGGACATGCCGCCCCGCTCCGCCGTGACGTAATCTTATCATTTGTGTATGTGTGTTTTTGTCTGGGGCTGTAGTCGAGGCGGCGTGCGAGGCATTGACGGACATGCCGCCCCGCTCCGAGGAGGAACTCGACGCCGTCACGCTGCACAATCAGGCACTCATGAACATGGACACGGCCGCCACGCCAGGCTTCCGCAAGTTCCAGTTCCTCCTCCAGCAGGACCCTTTCCCCGCAGAAACGTTCGGCAATCTGCTGCTGCTCTACATCAAATACGAGGTAAATCTTCATGTTCATTTTTAATATGTCCTTTTTTTGTTGGAGGAGGAAGAGGGGGGTGGTATCACTTAATTTCTTTGCTTATATGTTCGTTATTATTCCCCACAGGAAATATATGCGATCGACCGCGTGTCGGCCTGTCGGTTGGTCTGTCATGAAGAGCTTGTTAACACGATAACTTAAAAACTCGTACAAGGATTTTATGGGGAACAAACACAGATCGGTATTGTAAATGGGTCAGGTTCGTCCAAGGAAAATGGACCAGCTGGACTTGGAAAATTTCAGCTTTTGATTGACTATTGATGGCCGTTTTAACTGATGGGGGGTCTGTGTGGAATATGTGAGTTATGCACACTGCTCTAGTTTATGCAATGCCGTAAACACATGGCGTATTGCAAGTGTCATTGCTGTTTTCAGTACTATGATTTGGCGGCGGACGTTCTTGCGGAGAATTCTCACCTGACCTTCAAGTTTCTCACCCCGGTAAGTACGCCTTCCTGCTATCCTGCTGGCAGTTCCAAGATTTCAATTCCACATTCACCATTCTTATTTTATAAACAAATCTAGTGTGTAGATCTTAAGGTATATTAGAAAAAATGATATTTTACAGTGGCTCCGTGTATATGTTATGTGTAGGAGACATAAAGGTGATGTGTTCTTCCTGGCTCTATTTTTAGTACATGTACGACTTCCTGGAGGCGGCTATCACACGGCAGACGTCGAAAGAGGAGGCGTACCGGAAACTGGACGAGATGGCGAACAAACAGACGGAAACGCTGCGCAAGCTCACCAAGCAGGTACCACATGCTGCCCACTCCCCCCCCCCCCTCACCTGCCCCCCCCCCCCCCACTTTACAATTCATGGCCTACAGTCTCGAATTGTGTGTGTGTTCTTTGGGTTTTTTTTGGGGGGGGGGGTTGTGGATTTTTCAGGCGATATTGTTTGAGATTGTTGAATATTTAAGCTTAGTATATGGTTTTGTTTTCGGGATCTGCCGGAATAACGGGTCAGGAATTTCAGGTCAAGAGGAATATTGCTGCTCATATAACTGAACGGTGCCTTGATAAAAAAGAATGGTGAAGTAAAATTATTCATAAAGACATTTTTTTTGTAAGTACTTGACTTGTACAATCCTGGTATCAATAGACTGTGACCACGTGACAAAAGGGAACAGATAAAACAAAATAACGGCCCAATCTTACGCTGTGTCATAATGGTCTTTTTGGTATTCAATCAAAAAGTCTGGAATTTACAAACTTACGGCGCTGAGTGAAGCTAATGTTTAATTAAAAGCGTGGCTGTGACGTCAAAGAATATAAAACAGGGGTTATTAAGCGTAGAGTAAGCGTTTGTTTTATATTTGTTTCGTACTTCATTCTGTGATAATTGGATCGAAGTCATTCATTGTGCAGTCACTGGATAAATGGTGACATTTCTAGTGTGCATTATATCTCAACTGAAATTGATATATAATAGGAAAAAAGTGGATTTGTATTTTATAAATCACTTATAATCAGACATGTGCGACCTGTAACAACGTGGATTCAACCCCTGTCAGGTAAGAGGGGAAATGGGGGTGTTGGTCACCTGCCCCGGCTGGAAAAGAGGGCTGGGCGGGTTGGGGGGGGGCGGGGTGGGGAGGCAGGCTTAATTCATATTCTCGGTTTTATCGACATTTACTTGTAATGTTCACGCTCATTACAACAAAAGCTGGATCGATTAGGTCAGATCCGTTTAGCATTTGATACTCAATGGCAGTGTTCGCGTCATGTTTTAAAATTCTACGTCCAACCGGGCGCCGACCTTTCGCAGTCTGGCTTCCAGTTTCCAGATGTTTACGAAAGTAAAATAAACACTGAGATCCTGCGACCAATTTTCTATTTGGACGCAGAGCTGTCATGTTTCTGCGTCCATTTTGGAATTTCTGCGATCTTTGCCATTCATGAACGCCGGCATTGCGACAGTTCTTTTGATGGAGAGCTCCAGAAATGTGTAAAAATTTTCTCCACTTTCCAATATGTAAATATCAAATTATACGCTGATTCACGAAATACCTTATTACTAGAGAAAGAAAGTACTGTGACAAGTTGAAGGACATACAGGACCTTCGGTTGCTTCCTTATTCTTATATAAAAAATGGTCACGCTGATTGGGGTTTATGTGTTGATTTCTTTCATTTATTTTTCTTCTTTTTTTTTTGAGGGGAAAGGGGGTTACCTGCTTCCAGGCTACAATGACCAAAATACTTTCACAACATTACCATTTGAAACATCAATTAAAATGGCTAGTGCACATAACAACCCGTGTCCATAGCAAATACGACTTGTAATTTTAGTCTACAGCAAGACCGTCCGGTATAGGTTAACGACAAGGTAATCGCACCTCAACATCTGTGACCACCCCAACGTTTTTGCGTTCCTTTTGAGTTACATTTTCTCAAACTAAAATGGCAAATGTAATATATATAGCCCATGACCCCCATAGACATCAACAAGAGTGGTGATTGCAAGAAATCATCGGGCATTGCTTAAGAACACCTGTATTATATGACATTACTATTGCGCACCCACTGTTTTTTTTTTTTTTGGGGGTGTTGGGGTGGACTTGAACCAAGGTACGGTCGCCCGGCAAGACCAATCCCCGCAATAACTCGCGGTCGCTAAGCGTGACCTTGTGCGCATGACCTTGCTGACCCTTTCTTGTAGGTGCAAGAAGCTCGGCAAAACCATGACGACGAGAGTGTGAAAAAGGCCGTCAATGAGTATGACGAAGCTCTGGAGAGGTGAGCGCGCTCTTCTCATTGGTCTATTGTCTGTCACGTGTCTCACTGATTGTTTATCCCAATTACAGGTACAGGAATGTCGCGAGAATCAGGATGAGAATAAAATGAGATGGGCTATAGATGAGTATGGGGAGACCCTTGATAGGTATTTATACGACATGCAGGGCGTGGGCTTTGAATTTACCTTGAGTGATTGCATTTGCTAATATGTTGCGCGTAGCGTCGTAGGATATTTTACTTTCACAACTACGCAATGCTTTACCAAAAAAAGGCTATGCCAGCGATGTAGGTATTGCAAAGTAAAACTAACTGAAGTATCTGCTACCCCAAGGAATTATTTGACAGAGGTACGGTTGTACCAAGTTGTCCTATGCCGTCGCGTTTGTATATGGTGCACAGGGGCCCCGTGATTTCTCTAAAACCATGTCTTAGCTTTTTGTTTCGGAATGAAAGAGTGATTTCAGATGTAGACATTCCGTTTCATTGTTTGATAAAACTTGAAAATGCTGTTTCAATTTTTTTTTTTTTTTGCCGTTTGAAAAATCTGTGCTCCATTGCGAACGCGCCTGGTATACCATGCATGGTGTTTCTTATTACTCGCAACTCCCCCCCCCCCCCCCCCCCTCCTCCTGTTGTTAAACAATTTTACGTGTGAGAAACATGATAATAACAGCACGCCTTACAGTTCAGCAACAAACGAGTTTTGGGGAAATCGAGCTATATTCTCAATCAGCAACAAAATTGGTAAACCCATTCCAAAGCAAGATGCTTAATTTCAAATCCGCACCTGATTAGCTAGAATATTAGTTTTATGTTTGAGTTGATATTAATTTTGTTTGTGGTAGATCTTTTAGTTGAAAGAACGGTATGGAGTATAACAGAGTTTGAGTGAATAATTCATCCGCTGACAATGTTTATTTGCACCGCTGTCTCCCAAAGCGATAGAATATAATGGAATAAAGTCTGTAATCAGGCTGTGATAAAATAGTCCCATTGCTTGGCTATGCGTCATAGGGATATATCAGCTCTATGAGCAAGGGTATTGTGTTTTTAATGATCAGCACAGAGTGAACCATAAATGTAAAGGTTTGTTAAGTAGTTGAATTGCGTGAGGAATTTCACAGGTTTCCCGCTTATTGCATGAAACTACACAAACTCTGGGCTTTGCTTAGGTTGACGACAGAAAAGTACATAATATTTAAAAAAAGAAAAGACATGCTGATGGAAATCTGCACGATGTGCAAATTGACAAAAGTTAATCAACTGGATCCGCTTAAAACGATAGTGCAAATCTTTTTGTCTTTGTATAAAACACTATGTCTCTCACTTCAAAATGCCATTTCCGTGCGCAAAATAAGTTTAAATATTTTTCATTATTTCCATATCAATGGTACCGATTCAAGTGCCATAAAGTCGCCTCCAAAGTTGAGCATTTTAAGAAACAAAAACACGAGTCCACAGCAAACGATTTCTTAAAAGGCGTTTGAAAAAACATTTTAAGTAATATTATCGATAATTTGAAACCCGGTGTAACATTCTGCCACCCGTATGGCATAAGACAGAATATGTGCCTTTTGAAATTATTGCTTAATCCTTTGCAAACCAGTCCAGTTAATAAACTGCATTACACTATATAAAGACTGAAAAGAAAATAATAATAATAACAGTAGTAATAATAATACTAAAAGTAATTAAATAATTAAATAAACAGAAACTAAAAATAAATAAATTGTATGAATCAAATAAAAGTTGCGTACGATTGCCAGGTATATCCCGATCCTGATGCAGCAGGCAAAGATCTACTGGGACATGGAGAACTACTCGCAGGTGGAGAAGATCTTCCGCAAGTCGGTGGAGTTCTGCAACGAGCACGACGCGTGGAAGCTGAACGTGGCACACGTGCTGTTCATGCAGGAGAACAAGTTCAAGGAGGCCGCCGGCTTCTACGAACCCATCGTCAAGAAGCACTACGACAACGTAAGCCCCACTTTCCGCTCCCTCTTGTCTCTTTCTTGTTTTTTTTTTTTTTTTTTTTTTTTTTTTTTTGTCGAAAAATGAAGTTTGGAGTCATGCTTTCTTTGGTACATATTAGGTTGTGAGGAACATTCGCAGCTTCTCTGTGTTAGTTGATCGTCTGGTATCAAATACACAGAGAAAATAACTGTAGAAAGGGATACAGAAATAACATGCAAGCCAGCCATATAGGCGAGATGTTCAGTAAAACATAACGTTCTGGTGAACACTTCTGGGATGGAGAAAAGTTTTGTTTACTAGAGGTGATCACTAACGACAGGCAGATTTCTCAATAAAGGATTGAATTCCGATTAAATGGCCATTTTCAGCCTTTAACTAACGGCGATGTCACTACATAAGCAACCGCCTCTGGTGTCTCATTATGTGGTCGATATAGACCCCCTTGTCCAGCAGTTTATTGATAAAAGCACGTGTTTTTGTTTTGTTCTGCGGTGGTTCTTGAAGCATACCTCTGCCGTTTTTTTTCAGATCCTGGGCGTGAGTGCCGTGGTATTGGCTGATCTCTGTGTCTCCTACATCATGACCAGTCAGAACGAGGAGGTCGGTGACGTAATAATAATAATAATAATAATAATAATAGCGTGTCTATAGATGCATTATGGTTTGGGCGATTTTGTACGGCACGGCACGCAACTAACTTGACCCGTAGATTCAGTGAAGGCTTGAACGAATGTTTTATTGGCTGGTGTGGTATTGAGGTGATACCGCAGATCCGCTGATGTGTCGTGACCTTGTGACTCTCTATTTATAGATTTGATATCTAAGCTTTGATTTTTATGCCTAGCCCTTGCAAAGGAGGGCAAGATTTTACTTTTCCGACTGCTTAATTGTTTTAAAGTGCCATGCCAAAAATGGTTAAAACTACCCCATGCGGCTGCCTTGTTCTGTTTCTCCGATTGAGATGTTAATTCTGACGTGGTCTTTAAGTGAAACTAACCTCTGTCTGACAATCTGACCAATAACCTTTGAGAGGAATTTTCTATTTTTTTTTCTTATTTTCTTATTTATTCAGGCTGAGGAGTTAATGCGGAAGATCGAGAAGGAAGAAGAGCAAGTGGCGTACGACGATCCGGAGAAGAAAATCTTCCACCTCTGTATCGTCAACCTCGTTATCGGGTGAGGCGTGCGTGCAGGGTCATGTCACGCGGGTGGCTATCCCATACATGGAACGGGGTCGAAAAAAAAAGCCGGAAAATTTTACCATACATGGCAACGGGGTTGAAAAAGTGGTCCATTTGGCAGAAAAAAAACCCGGAAGATTCCCATGTGTGCTATCCTAGCCGGGTCAACCACGCCATCGCACGCATGTGGCTGTCTTGTCCTGGTCAACCGTGTCTTCGAATGCTTGTGGCTGTCCTGGCCGAGTGAACTTAGTCATCGGGTGAGTCAGGCGTGTTTGGACATACCCACGTGTGGCTGTCTTAGCCAGGCCATGACTTGTCTCTTATTATAGGACCTAATAAGTATATGTATGGGCGATATAGCCATAGCGGACTTGCCTCCATAGCAATCGCATCCTTAATTGGATGTTATTATAAAGCAGATACATGCTGTCTGATGTTCATATAATTGACTGACGTCATGTGAGTAGAGATGAGAGAGAGATGAGTTGTTGCATATCGCGCTGTGTTTTCAGAACGCTGTACTGCGCCAAGGGCAACTACGAGTTCGGCATTTCTCGTGTCATCAAGTCGCTAGAGCCGTACCAGAAGAAGCTGGGCACGGACACGTGGTTCTACACGAAGCGCTGCTTCCTGTCACTTATCGAGAACATGGCCAAGCACATGATCATGCTACGTGATAGCGTGCTCATCGAATGTGTGCAGTTCCTCGAGCACTGCGAAAGTAAGGACCGCCACCAAACCCACCCCCTACCCCGTCCTCTCCCCCTGCCCCGCCGCTTGCTGTCACTCATCGAGAAAACAGCCAAGCACATGGTTATCCCCCCGTGATAGCGTGCTCATCGTGTGTGTTGTTCCGGAGGGGGTGGGGGGAGGGTGGGGCTGGGGAGGGAGGCAGATTTACAAACTTGCCGTGATTTTCACTTTTGTTTCCTGTTAATCCGTTAATGAACACTGTACAACCTCTGATTAATAAAGATTATCATTAAATTCAGTTACCCCCAGTGAACACCTCTGTATCATGAATATTTTAGCGGATCCGGAAGTTATTCAGCATGAAGGTGTTTATCTACTGGATATTACAGAACAGTTCTCCGTGTTTATTAGTGTAAATGGATATCCTTTGTTAAGTTGGATGTTATAGCGATGTGTCTCCACAGCGCATAAACCTGAAAGTTTTCAGCTCTGAACAGTGTCTGTTGTTTGGCAGCATTGACTTATTTCTGGCCTGTGTTTTTTAGTGTACGGCAAAGACGTGAAGGCGAGTAACGAGCAGCCGCTAGACGCGGAGCCCATGCACCGGGCCGTAACACGGTGACGTACGAGGCCCGCCAGATCAAGGCCCTCATGCTGCAGCTCATATAAGGAAGTGACGCAGAAAGAATAGAGGAAGGCCGTGTGCGCATGCGCGGCTGGTG